>CM028754.1:9801423-10380984 GCA_016801395.1 Leptodermis oblonga | reverse complement strand
AATCACATTAAATTCAGTCATTGAAGTAGAAAACGGGTCATCAAACTTTCTTACTAAATCTAGTTTATACGTTCCTCCTCATATTTTTCATTGAAAACTTCAATCAAGCTCAGCTCATTTCTAGCTGGAATATCACAGAAATACATGTTTCCTTCGATGAACTAACAAGAGGCCGTGGAACATATGACAGTTGTTGTCAAAGTTTGCATGTGAACCTTGATCGAACGAGGGATTTTATTGGCAACTTGTAGATATTATCAAGAGCCCCCTCATTGGATAAGGAAACAAAGAATTGTCTTGGATGCATGCCTTCAAGGGATTTTTTTTAAAGAAATCAGAAGCTTGAGGAGTTTTTGTGTTCACAGTCTTGTTGAAGATGATCTTTTAATAAAAAGGTGATTCTTTTTAAAGAAAACAGAAGGTTGAACTTACTGATTGATTTCAAAATTGTTTTATGAAAGGTGGTTTTTTCAAAAACAAATTATTGAAGTAATTAGTTAATGGACTGATGGAAGTGGAGAACTACTCTTACGGATTCATTGATCGGATTCAGATTTCTTGAATCTGGTTTTGGTACATAAATTTTTGGATTTGGAAATAGCTTTCTTTTCTCTTTTTGGCGATGGCCTCGTATGGTTGGGTTCAGGAATTATGTTTTTTTTTTTTTAGTTCAAAGTTACTGGAAAGTGGTGTTTCAAATTGAATTTTTGAAGAATGGTTCAGAACAAAACAACCACCTTCGCGGCCAAGACGCCACTGTCGCGGCGAGATGACCCGGAGAGTGCAACCAGAAAATTCTCTGGTCGCTGGTGCGTCCCTTCCCGCCGTCGGCGGAGAAGATGATGCTTCGGTGAAGACGTCGGCTAGCAAGAACTTCTAGCAGCTGCGCAAATCAGGGAGTATCACTTGATCTCCTGATGTGCCAGTCGATTGGGCTAGGTTTTATTCCTAGCCCAACTGGAGATCTGGACCAGTGCCCAGATTTGCCAAAGAAAAAGAAAAAAAATTTTTTGGAAAAAAAAGGTTCAACTGGCCCAGATCTACCAAAGGAAAAAAAAATCGGGCATCTAGGCCTAGAACTAATTTTTCCCTTTTAATTTTGGTTGGACTTAAAAAATTAAAATTGGGTCTGTTTTATTAAATTATAAAGTAAGGGTTTTCTTAATAGGGTGATTCTGTATTTTAAAGTTTAAATTTCTTTTTGCTGTTTTGACCCAAATTTTTTTTTATTATTTTCTTGAGTCCAGATCAATTTAATAAATTCTCAAATTATTCTAATGGGATTAGAAGTGATTATACACATAAATTCATGATTAGACATTAAATATTTTACGTATGTATATGATTTGATTATGCAATATGTTTGATAAATATCATGTATTATTTAATTGGATTATTTAATTTTATGTTGTATCAAATATTGGTAATTGCATGTTAAGCTGTGAGATCATATATCATGTTAAATCCCTTAAAAGAAGTATTAAGTCATTAAAATGCCTTCCATTATTGTAGTAAAAATAACAATTATCGTGCGAAATGATTTGTTGGGATTCCCCAAGGTTGTTCAACCCATAATATATTTTTGTTATTAGATGTGTTCTTTGAATAATGGGTTTGACTTAACAAAACATATAATTTGTTGGGATTCCTCAAGGTTATATGGTTTTGAGGCAAGGATTAGGTAACATACATAATGTGCATGCTAATAGTTAGCAACCTAATGATCTAGGAATTACAAGAGTTGTAATTGATATAAGAAATTATCTACCTTATGACATTATTTTGATTTGTTGGGATTCCTCAAGGTCAAATTAATTAATAGGGATCCTAGCCCACTAAGAATTATTTTATAATTCTCGAATCAATGTTTTAAGGGTGATTGATTTGAATAAAATAGTGGGAGCAAAATCAATAGCATATTCATATCTTATGTTTGATTTTGTTAATTTATGAATAATATTTATTCATTTTATCTCTAAATCTTGTTGTAGAAAATGACTTCTAGTATGGTTGGTTTGCGTGATCTTCTTCACGAAGACAAGCTGACTGGTTCAAACTTTGCGCAATGGCACCAAAACTTGAGAATAGTTCTCAGGTATGAGAGAATTCTTTATGTCCTTGAAAACCCTATCCCTGAAAAGCCAAGGCTGAGGCTTTTGAAGATGCTGGGAATGATGAAGCTTTCAGAGATGTTGAAGATGCTTATTTCAAACATGTGGAGAATGCTGAAACAACTGCCTGTATCATGCTAGCCTCTATGAGTTTTGAACTGCAGAAACAACATGAGAAACTTGATGCTTATATAATGATTCAAGAGTTGAAAGCATTGTATGAGAAGCGCAAGAGAAACGAAAGATATGAGATATCTAAGGAGCTTTATCATTGCACAATGGAAGAAGGGTTTTCAGTTTCCACACATGTACTGAAAATGATGGGTCTCATAAAAAAGATGGAGTATATGGGAGAGCAGATTAAGCATGAGACTTGTGTTGATCTTATTCTTCAGTCTCTACCTCCACGCTTTTCGCACTTTGTGGTGAAGTTTCACATGCACAAGGTTGAGATTATCACTTTGGCTGACTTGAACAATATGCTTGAGACAGCTGAGGGTGCTATCAACTGTGGTGCGGGTGTTGATGGTGAATTCTTCCAAGAAAAACAAGAAAGGGAAGAAAGCAAAGAATTGTCCTAATAAAGCCGTTCAAGTTGCCATGAAACCTATACTTCTGATCTAAAAGGACAAAAAGGTCAAAAAGGAAAGGGGCAAATGTTTCCATTGTGACAAGCTAGGTCACTGGAAGAAAGATTGCAAGGCTTTTAATGATACTGTGAAGAAGCTTGCTGAAGCTTCAATTTCAGGTATTTGTATGATCGAAATAAATATCTCTACAATTAATTCTAATTCTTGGGTATTGGATATCGGATCTGGATCTCATATTTGTAAAATATGCAGGGACTGCAAATAAGTAGGAGATTGGCAAAAGGAGAAGTGGAACTACGTGTGGGAAATGGACAAAAATTGCTGCATTAGCCGTAGGGACCTGTTTTCTCAATTTGCCTAGTGGATTGATTTCAGAATTAAAAGACTATTTTTATGTTCCAGCTATTTCCAAGAATATTATTTCTATTCCATGTTTAGATGTGGATGGATTTTCTGTTACTCAAGAAAATAAACGTTGTTCTTTTTTGCATAATGGTTTATTCTATGGTAGTGGTTCATTGGTTAATGGTCTTTATATTCTTAAATTGGAAAAATCGATCCTTAATATTATTTTGAAAAGGCCTAAAACTGATAATTTGAAACAATCATATTTCTAGCATTGTCGACTTGGTCATATAAATGAGAAACGCATAGCCAAATTACACACTAGTGGTTATTTGGGGTCATTCGATTACAAATCTTATGATATGTGTGAATCTTGTTTATTTGGAAAAATGACAAAATCTCCTTTTTCTGGTAAGGGAGAGAAGTCGAATGAATTGCTTGGTCTCGTACATACCGATGTATGTGGTCTAATGTCAACTCAAGCTAGGGGTGGTTTTTTTTTTTACTTCATCACTTTTACTAATGACTTTATAAGACACAGATATGTGTACTTAATGAAACACAAATTTGAATGCTTTGAAAGGTTCAAAGAGTACAAGAATGAGGTTGAAAAATAACTTGGCAAAAATGTTAAAACACTTTGATCGGATTGAGGTGGAGAATATTTGAGTCATGAGTTTCAAAGTTATCTAAAAAAGAATGAGATTCTCTCTCAATGGACACCTCCATATATACCACAACACAATGGTGTATTTGAAAGGAGAAATTGAACCCTATTAGATATGGTTCGGTCTATGATGAGTTATGCAGATCTCCCCAAATCATTTTGGGGTTATGCCATTGAAACCGCGTGTTACCTCCTAAACCGTGTTCCATCCAAAAGTGTTGAGTATACTCTATATGAGACATGACTAAGTAGAAAACCAAACCTGTCACGTATGAAGGTTTGGGGATGTACTACCTTTGTCAAAAAGGTAGAATCAGACAAGCTTGGAGCAAAGTTTGACAAATGTTCGTTTATGGGATATCCAAAAGAAACAGTTGGATATTATTTTTACAATCCCAGTGAGCAAAAGGTAATTGTCTCAAAACATGCGATTTTCTTAGAGAAAGAAGTTCTTATAGAAAAATTGAGTGGGGATAAAGTAATACTTGAAGAAATTCAAGAGCAAACAAACACACAACACGAAATGGAATAAGGGAAACTTTAGTCAAATAAAAATGCGACAGAGAATGAAGTATCCAATATACACACAACTCGTAAGAGTAGTAGGGTACATCGTCCTCCCAAAAGGTATGATGATATATTTGTCATAGATGATGATGATGATGAACCTACCACTTATCGAGAGGTCTTATCAGACACCGACTCTCAGAAGTGGCTACAGGCAATGCAATCTGAAATGGATTCCATGTACGAAAATGAAGTTTGGACCTTAGTTGACCTCCAATGGGGTGAAACCCATTGGATGCAAGTGGGTCTTCAACAAAAAATGGGACATGGATGGCAAAGTGTCTACATACAAGGCACGGTTAGTGGCAAAATTTTTTCATAGTAGTATGGCACATGGATGAAGAAACATTTTCGCCAGTTGCCATGATTATTCGGATTCTACTTGCTATTGCAGCATACCATGATTATGAGCTCTGGCAAATGGATGTAAAGATGGCTGATAGGACCGTCATTAGTCCTATCAAATACAGTATAAGTACTGTATAAACCTGCAACAAATAGCTAAAAGTAGCACAATGATAACAGGATCGATCCCACAGGGAATGGAATGTTAAAAATCACAAAACCTATTAAATGCAAACTATTTTGGTTAGCAACCACTTTTTCTTTGCTCATAGAAACTTTGTAGGAGGTTTATGCAAACTAAGCTGACAAACTAAAATAATAAAGAGATTTTAATCAATGTAATAAAGTATTACAGCAATATGTAAATCATAATAATCACGTGCATGTTAATCATGAACTCAATAATATGTTAAATAGCATGTCATCAACCAGTTATAGATTACCGTGAATCCGCACAGACATAACCCAATCTCCCCTTACTTTATCGACAATTATCGTGAATCCGCACAGACATAATTGCTACTCTAATTAACAAGGAACATGCCATATGGCATCGACACCTATTAACCAAGTTAACAACCTTAAGATTTAGGGAAACCCGATTTTAGTTATTCTTATTGAATTAACATCTAAGAATTACTAACCCCTTATTCTCTATTACCTGAAGGTAACTTTACCACTAATTAATCTTGCCCAATAACTATTATGTTATTTAACTGGAAATTAATTGGCTCTACCTAATTTAACTAAGGTGATCAATCTCAAGTAAATATTAGTAATCAAAGTTATGAGCAGAGAATAAGAAGGAACACATGCAATTTAATTTAAGAACACTTCGGTTTCATAACATGTCCGGATTATTTGATGAGAAATAATGTGCCAATGCTTCAATCAGTCAAAGAATACTTGCACCAACACTTTTCCATGAAGGACTTAGGAGAAGCAGCCTATATTCTGGGAATTAGGATCTATCCAAAAGGTTTCTTGGGTTATCCCAATCTCAGTTCATTGATAAAGTGCTAAAGTGTTTTAGCATGGAGCAGTATAAGAGGGGTTTTCTACCCATATCACATGGTGTTAACTTATTTAAAGACATGTGTCCTAAAACTGAGTTGGAGGTGCAAAACATAAAGAAAGTTCCATATGCCTCTGCGATTGGATCGATTATGTATGCGATGCATTGTACCAGACCTGACATCTCCTATGCAGTAAGTGTGACAAGTATACCAAGCCAACCCTGGCGAGGATCACTGGAAGACAGTCAAGAATGTTCTAAAGTACTTGAGAAGAACAAAAGAACATTTTTTGATCTGCGATGGAGCGGAATTAGAAGTCAATGGATATGCAGATGCCAGCTTTCAGTCTGACAAAGATGGTAGCAATTCACAATTTGGATATGTGTTTACACTCAATGGTTGAGCTGTTTGTTGGAAAAGTTCCAAACAATCTACTGTTGCTGATTCTACAATAGAAGTCGAATACATAGCCACTTCTGAAGCAGCCAAAGAAGCAGTTTGGATAAAGAAGTTCTTAATTGAACTTGGCATTGCAAATATTCCTGGCATGTCAATCTATTGTTTAATTACGTAGTTTATAGATTGGTTAACTTACACCATTATCATACCTCATCTGGAGAAACTGATCAAAAGCTCAGGCATAAACATAAATGAAAGTCAAGGAAGAAATGGATAATAAAGCTAATATACACAGTTAATTAGTGATTATAAGGTGTGTTAGACTTATGGTCTCAATCTTAGTTTTGATGATAAGAATACAAATATATGATTTTAGTTAATGCTTTGCACTTGAAGTTATTTGTAGAAACAATATAGAAAATGTGCAGCAAAGCAAAGCTCAAAAGCAGTCTTGAAGCTACTAAAAAGAATCCAAAATCCAAGAAAAAGGAAGAGAAGTTCAAAAGAAGACCAACGCAAAAAACGGCAAAGAAAACAGAGTTCAAATGAAGAAACGGCAAGCAAAACATGAAAAGCTTCTAAACCGAGTGTAAACAGCCTTTTGAAGTCGAAGGTTGCCCAGAAAGTTTCAAAGTCAAAACCTCGATATGCTGTCGACACCCTTTGAGCTCTCTGGTTGAAAAACAATGAAGAAATGACACCGACCTCGACAGGTGCTCGACATCGAAGCTATTGAAGAAAGAAAAGAAGAAGAAAAGAGCTGGAAGGAGGATGATCGGTTATAACCGATCCTTAGAGCAGTTATAACCGTTATGAGCGGTTATAACCATTATGAGTGGTTATAACCGATAAAAATATCAGTTATAATCGATCTGAAGAATTTGAAACAAAGGTTTTAACAGATCCAAAATCGGTTATAACCGATCACGAGTCAGAAAACACTTTTTTCTGAAACTAGTCGTTAGAGAGCCGTTGGAAGCCTTTGTGCCTCTCCTATAAATACCCCAAGCTACGAAAATGATGACCAATGATCCCCCAACATCTCCTACACTTCATAAATACTTTCAAGCTTCTTTTCAAATATTTATATATCAAATTAGCTTGTCAAGGTAGGATTGTCAAGAGGCCTTTGTGCCCATTTATTGTGTCATGTTGTAAACTCAATTGTGGAGTTATTTTATCTTTGTAAACACTTTGAGAAAGTCCTAAACACTTGAGTAAGTGTTGTAGGCACATTGTATATGAGGCAAAGTCCAACTCTTGAGTAAAGAGTTAGGTAAGAAGAAAGGGGGAGCAAGAAGAGAATGAGAGACCCAACTCAAGAGGTTGAGTTAGGGCAATTGTACAAGTGCTATCCAAGATGTTGGATTAGGCAAAGGGTAGAGGTCCTAGCTTAGAGTTAAGTTAGGCATTTGCAAAAGTCCTAGTTTAGAGCTAAATTAGGCAATGGGGAGAAAGTCTTAATCAAGAGTTTGATTGAGCAAAAGTCCTAGTCTAGAGGTAGGTTAGGCAATGGGGAGAAAGTCTTAATCAAGAGGTTGATTGAGCAAAAGTCCTTTGGTGAGGCAAGAGGAGTCTTGAGTAAGACCTAAATTCCTTGAGGAAGGAGAGGGGCAAAAGATCCGATTGCTAGCCTTAGGCAAATGAGTCTTAATCTAGAGATAGATTGAGCAAAAGTTGTAGTCTAGAGTTAGATTAAGCAATAGAAAAGTCTTGAGATTAAGAGCTTAATCTTAAGCGAGTGTAAGGGATTGGAACACTCTTTTAAGTGTTTCTTAGGTGAGTAGAAACCAAGTTGTAGAACTTGGAAAGTGGACTAGGATTCGAGGGGAATTCGAACCACTATAAATTTGATGTGTTCTTGCCTTGCTTATTTATTTTCTTTCATGTTTTGCAAATCATTATTCACAAACCACACTTTGTAAAACTGTGTTTACACTTGTCTTTGAAAAAGGTTTTTCAAAGTTCATCTTCTTTGTAGAAATTTTTTTAAAAAGGACCAAGAACCTAATTCACCCACTCCCCCTCTTAGGTTGCTACTGATTGATTGGGATTTCAAGGTGTACTACTACAAACTGAGTCAATAGAATCATTTTGTATGTTACACTTTCAAAAATGTTACAAAAGAAAAAAAAAAAAATCTTAGGGAAGATGCATCACCTTAAAACAAGTGAGACTATATTAATTTAATGCAACACTTTTTTGTACAATATGCTACACATTTACAAAATGCTACCTTTGTTGGATAGCTAAAACAATATATTTTGAGGTTAGTGCAATTCTTATTTTTTTAAGGATAGGGTGACGCTTTTTCTTAAGCTAGTGAGACACTTTTTTTAGGCTAGTGCAACACTGTTTTTAGTCTAATGCAACAATTTTTTTAGTCTCGTGTGACAATTTTTTAAATCTAGTGCGACATAGTTTTAAGCTACTGTAATACTTCTTCTTTTTTTCCTTTTTTTTTTTTTTTAAAGGTATCTTCTTCAACGAGAAGTAGAATAGTACTAGCTTTGTGGTGCTTGGCTCAGATGGATTCCTTCCAGTAATCAAAACCATAACCAAAGGCTTATAAATGATGCGATGTAGTGGCTCAAGCTTGGATGGTGAATGCTTTCTTGGAGTCGGCATATTCTTCTCCTCATAGGCAAAAAATTCTCTAGCCATTTTTCCCATCTTGATAGGAAAATCGGAGTGTGAAGGAAGTTCTCTATGGTAGTAGGGTGACATTAAGTTTGGAAATTCATATTTGGAGTTCTCTAGCCATTTCTTATTTGGAGTTGATGACCCTTTGACTGAATAAGGGCAATTTGGTCATAAATTAAGATTTTCGTGTACTTTACAGGGTTTTGAAACCACAGAGGGGGTTTTGCGTAACTTTTTAAAGCATAGAGGGGTCATAATATATTTTCGCAAACCACAGGGGGTTTTGTGTAATTAACCCAAAACATAAAGGTCAATCTGCGAACCGACCTGCGCCCGAACTGCCCTTTTCAGGGTGCGTCCAGAACCTGAGCCGAACCGTTTGGTTCGAGTAGGCCAGTTTAAACACCGTAATAGATATAATGGAAATACTAGAAAAGTCCAAGGATTTATTAATACTAGTACATAAATATGCATAATAAATCTCCACTTGTAATTGGAAAAGAATGAAATAATTGCACTCTATCAATCAAAAATTCTTAGGAAAATGATACGGGTTACAACTTAAAAGAGCATACGAATTTCACTCCACTTGCACATCATTGTCACAACAATTACATTCCATTTGCACACTAAGAATCGAATTAAAAATGGTGAATTTGATTTTTAGTCAGCTTTGGGGTAAATGGTGAGGATGGGATTGGGGCTTTGAACACATCACAAAGATGAGTAATGAGATTTCCATGAGGAAGACTTCTTTTGACTTAAGAGTTTGAAATGGATTCCATGTGGTGAAGTACATATCCATGAAGTAGAATAGTACTAGAATTTTTTAAAAAGTTATAATGAAAGTTTCTATTTATCTCAAATTTGGATAATTGGGAAGTACATATTATTGCCTAGTCTTTGTGTACTGTATGCATTTGGTTTCTCAAGGTAGTTTATCGTTAATTGTAAACGTATCTGAGTTTTCTTGCAGGATTTGTACATATGATTGCAGATGAAGTTGATCCGCAGAAGCAAATATTCTTCTGTTGGTATGCGAACTGCTAATCTCGTGACCTCTGCCAAAGTAGTGACAAGGGTATGTAATTCATGGGCAGTTCAAATTCATTGAGGCGCAGAAGACCAACGAGCCTCGCTCAGAATTGCCCTAGATTCTAACTTGCCTGTTTGATTTAGTAGTACTAGCTTTTGTTGTGCTTGGATCAAAAATGATGCGATGTGGTGGCTCAAGCTTGGATGGTGAGTTCTTTCTTATTGTAGATTCTTAACATCAAGCTTGTGATTTCCTAACGACTTGTTTTGACACTAAACACAAGTTCGGAATTTACCACAAAAAGAAAGCACATTGGATTTTTGCAATTATTGTGAAACTGATGTGCAGATGGATTGTAGTTGCTATGAATATTATGTGCCAATGGAGTGAAGTTCATGGCTATTTTATGTTTTGATTTGTATCATTTTCCTAAAAGGTTTTCTTAATTAATAGAGTAGAATTATTTAATCCTTTAACAATTATGAGGGATATATATATATATATATATGCATATTTCTATACTAGCCTATATATTATTTCTTTTCTATTTCTTTGGTTCCACCACTTGATCTATTATGAATATTTCTATACTAGTAATAGGGGAAAAACTTACAAAAACAAAAGTTAGCACAACCATAGTCACCTGTCCTCATTTCTATATCAAAACAGATTCCTAAATACCTACTAACAACATAAACTAATCCACACTAAAAATTCCAAAATGAAAAGAAGATTAAGGCCATAGGAAGTTGAAAGAATGAAAAAGAGGGAGGGTAGAAAAGAAGAAAAGAAAAAAAGGCAGGAAGGACACTTGCAGTACTATCGAGTTCCAAGGGGGATTACAAATATCACGCACTTGAGTTATGCGGGTGATACTGTGATTTTCATGCGGGTAACAAAGAAGAACTTCTAGTGCTTTATGTTATTGTTTCTTGCATATGAGAGGGAAAGTAACCAGAAGATTAATATTGCAAAAAGTTCTTATTATCTGTCGCAACTACTTGGTCCAGGGCCAGTTTGTACAGTTAGAAGATAATACTAAAATGCGGATGGGGGCGCTTCCTTTTACTTACTTGGGCTGTCCTATCTTTGTGGGGAGAAAGAGAAAGGTGTTGTTTCAGCCAATGCTTGACAAGGTTTCATCTAGATTGGGGAATTGGAGAAATAAATGGCTCTCATAGGCGGGATGATTGGTCCTTGTTAAGCATGTATTGGCCTCAATGCCACTCCATATTGGGCAGTTCTAAAGCCAACAAAAAGCACCGTTGTACATTTGGAAAGGATTTTTGCTTCCTTCTTCTGACCAAGAAAGTATGGCGATCATGGCCCCGGCTTGCCTTTCCGACGGAGGAAAATGGGCTGGGAATAAGGAGTATGGGGGTGGTCATATGTAGTATTGCTTGTAAATTATGGTGGAAACTGCAAGTTGGGGTAGCCTATGGGAGAATGTTATGTGGTCTCTGCCGATCCATTTTTGCAACCACTAGACATAGCCCCAGATTTCTGGAGTAGATGTTATTGCACCTACAAATGCGAGGGTCTTGGTGGGGGATGGTGAATGTAATTTCTGGGACTCTAATTGGTTGGGACAGGGTGTTTAGTGGACCACTGGAGCAAGGTGGCGGATAGGCCTTTCCCTGAGCTTGATGTCAAGACTTCTGCACAACATCCTCACAATTTTTTACCTACTTTGAGCATTGGCCTACCATAACCATTGGCTAAGATGCTTGGGGAACGAATTCATTTGTCGGAGGATCTAGATTGATTAATTTTGATGCCTTGTATGGATGGGGACTTAACACTCCAGATGCCTATTACTACCAACACGACACAGGTTCTCCCGTCCTTCCACTCAATCTGGAATACAAGGCTTCCTGGAAAAATTTCTATCTTTCTTTGTAGATTGGTGAATTATTAGCTGCCCTTGGATGATATTCTTATAGGGATGGGGCTTCAGATTCCTTCAAGGTGTGCATTTTGTGATAATAATGTGGAAACAATTGAGCATTATTTTCATGAATGTCAGTTACTGAAGAGGGTATAGGAATTTTTCGAAGGAGTCTTGGAGATTCCATCAATACATGGACAAATGATATGGGATCGCCTTGCTTTTATGTGGAGATATAAGTCTGATTCAAAGGTGCATGGTGAACTGGTCCATTTGCTACTCTCTTTTGTGGCATGGGTGATCTGGAAGGCACGCAACAAGACGATTTTTAACTCAATTGTTTGAACCCATTTTATAATTATTTGGGAAGTCAGGAGTTTGTTTTGGTTAGTGCTAGAAGCACACCCTTAGAAGGTTTTGTTAAGGTTGATGGATATTGGATGGCGTTTGGTGTATTGCCTTGTTTGAGAGAGACTCGGAGAAAGGGAGCCAACCTTATATCATGGTCTCCCCTGGCTAAGGTTTGGAAAATGAGAGACTCGTTTGCATTCGTGTATAAGCCTGCACTGCGCGAAGTTTGGTTTCTCCTGGATAACGGCTCATGATTAATCATGTGTTATGAAAAGGAAACTTATTTGCAAATGGGTTAGCGTGAGAATCTATTAGGTAGCACAAAGCAGACGGTTTTAGGAGGTGCCCTTGACCTTACCCGTAGTATAGGGTCAAGGGTTTTGTTAGTCTAGATAGCCGCATTGTTCCATACCTTATGAGATGGTAAAGATTTGATTTACTTTCGTACTAATTTGCTTTTCTTAAAGAGGTAAAGTCATTATGTCCCCCTCGTCTCTGTCTATCATTTGGTTTAATTATTAATAAAGGGTCACCAATCCCCCAGCCACTTAATCAGGTGTTCTCCAAAAAAAAAAAAAAAAAAAAAAGTAAAAGAGGCAAGCCCAACTCCAGAAATGAATAAAGCTTAGCAACTCACAAAAAGATAATTTCACTGAAATTGTAAATATTTAAAGAATTAATTAAGAAGGGAGAGTCACATTCTTGTTGTACTGATTAATATATATATATATATACTAGGTGTGAACACCGTGCGTTTGCACGGTGAATGCCCAATAATATTATTATGTGATAATATAAAAATTAGAATTATAAATAATAATTAGTTTATTATAAATATATAGTTAAAAACAAGAAACATGGGTTAACTATAACACAAATACTTGTGACTTTTCGTCAAATATAGAATTGGCATGCCTATTCTCTTCCCTTTCCTCACCTTTTCATATTTTCTCTTGTCAACTTCTTTAGTCTTCTTCTAAAAATTAACAAAGTTGTTGAATGAATATGATTCGCGTTGTAAGTAGATGTCGACGGCATGAGAAACTCTGTTGTCAGATGAGGTGAACCTGAAAACATATTTCCTAGCTCTGAATAGAGGAACTTTGTTTTTCATTGGAGTTGAACCAGCATAAACCTGCAAATTTGAAGAAGAGATTGAGAAAAATCAATAATAAATTTTTTTTAAAAAAATTTCTCTAAACAAAAAATATGTTCTTAATGGACGAATATATTACGAAAAGTTGCACTATTAGCGTGAATTAGGCATGCACATAAGGATTATAAACAATAAAAAGTTGTGTTTCTTTTGAATGGACGGAAGATATATATAGATTGTGAGTGTCTATTCATATTTTTTTATGGATTACCAAGAGTCTTCTTATAATTAATAGAAAGTAATAATGGCATATTAAATAAAAGAGTTTAAGTAAAAAAAATAAACAAATTTGATGTGAAAAAAATAAAGAAAATTTAGTGAACAATGTAAATAACCATAATATAATTAATAGCCTTTACAGATATTTAAATCTTATAGTATATGAAAAATCAAAAAAGAAAAGAGGAAATGAAAATAATAAAAAGTATATAATATATTTATTTGTAACAAAATCAACTTATTTATCATGATAAATGGTTAATATTTTACAAATATGCTAATTAATATTCTACATGAAATCATATTGATAAAATATGAAAGATATATGCATATATATATATATATATTTATGTTTATATTTATATTTAAGTAAGTTGAATACGGAGGGTTAAATATGAACGTTAATTTTTAATGTAGAAATTTGAAAAATAACTTAAAGAAGCTAAACATACAAAAGAAAATGTTATCCAATTAAAATAGAGAAAATAAAATTTATGTTTTTAATAAACAACTATTAAATGTTCCTCTTATATTGCCTTTATATGGAAAGTTTATTAAATTATGTGCTAATGTGGTAGCCATGTGGCATTATTTAGAGGTAAGTTACATGGTGATAAGGTATATTACATTAAATGCTAGACTTATGTGGCGCTTATGTGGCATTCAAGTGGCAAATTGAGGTGAAACTTATATTACTTTCTATTATATAGGGTAGATATGTATATGTATATATATATATGTATATATAGTAGAAGAAGCAAGAATAAGATCCTAAATGGCAAATAACAAATAGAAAAAAGCATACATCCCATCCCCATGTCTCCTAATTATTATTATTATATTATGGATAGAATATAAAGCTCCTCAACTTTTATAAATGGGAAAATGACATTTTTGGTACTAAAAGTTTTGACTGTTTGGTACTAAAAGTTTACTCAGTTTTAAACTTGTGCTTTATGTTTATACTTTGTTGCATTTTAAGTACCAATATCTGTTATAGCAGGTTTTATGTAGCCAAATCAAAGTCAAAGGTAATTTTAGGGTATTTTACAAATTCTCTAATTTTGTGGGGGTTTAAAAAATAAATTTTCTAATATTATTTCCAAAACATTTTCGCGATTTTTTTTCTCCTCAGTCGATGTACAAGTCTTCTTCCTACTGAGGAGAAAGAAAACTGAGAAAATATTTTGAAAATTATGTTAGAAAAATTATATTTTCTGCCCCTTACAAAATTATAAAATTGTAAAATACTCTCATATTACCGTTGACTTCCGTTTGACCACGTAAAACCTGCTATAGCAGGTACTGGTACTAAAAATGCAACAAAGTATAAATATAAAACACAAATTTGAAACTGAGTAAACTTTTAGTACCAAAGTTACAAATAACCCAAACTTTTAGAACTAAAAATGACATTCTTCCTTTTATAAATCTACAAAACTAACCCTGATGTTTTGAAAATACCAAAGAGAATACATAAAACCCTAAAACTCACAATATAGGAAAATATAGAGATAAATTTTAATAAGAGGGGCCAGATAGTTATAGTTAGGTAAAGACATGCATGCGGCGGGTTAATGTATGCGACAAACCCTCCACGGGCAAGTTTCTGGTTTATGGGTACTGTTCATAATTTATAAAAGAATTTCCCCCGTGACTGTTCACATTTTAAAGAAAAATAATTTTCAAACTTATATTTGAAAAGACTATTATTGATACTCGTGAACAGTACTAAAAATATTATTCACAAGTATCGGATTTGTTACAAGATACTTGAAGTGTGTATTATGGATGCTCTTTTCAAATATCTACTACCCTACTCAAGACACATGAAGTGAGTATTACAAGATATTTGAAGAGAGTATTACGGATAATCTCTTCAAATATCTACTAAGTTTCTTGAATAGAGCTACTACTCTAATCAAGACATTTGAAGAGACTATTACAAGATATTTGAAAAGAGTATTATTGATACTCGTGAAATATTAGTTTTTTATTTTTTTATTTTTAACTTTGAAGTGATACTTAAACAAGTATCATTTTTACTTTGTTCAAGTATCATGTTTTATACAAAAACACACACACACACACACAAAATGCATACTTACATGCATAATGAATGCATGAACGGGATCATGCACGCACGCGTTCCTGTCGGATACATGAACCCGTTTCATGTAAGACTATCTCAATGGAAGCATTGAAGGAGGAGGGATCATGGTACATGCATGCATAGCTGAACTTTACTCAAATGAACAAGACTACACTTTGATTGTATTTCTGATCCAAAGACTTGAAGTTAACCCGGTTGAAGACTTAAAAATTCTTAGGCATTTAAAGGCTTCATTCTCAAGCATCGATTCTTCCCAAGTTCATTCTTCCCAAATTCAATGAAGTTCAAATATTTGGGAGACAACAAATCTGGTCATTTTTGGAACGTGAGCTTCAAGGAGAGTGAGCTTCAAGGAGAATTTCATTATGTTTAATTTGGATAAGTCTAATTAATTTAAGTATTAGTACTTTTCTTCTTGGATAAATATATAGTTGATGTCAAGTTAAAGAAACTTAGTTAAAAATTTGATTATTGAATTCTTTTTGTGAGTTTTTCCAAAACTCTTAGGGGCCGCTTGGTTCGTAGAGGGGAATGGGAATGGGAATGGGAATGATAATAGTGGGGAATGATAGTAGAGGGAATGATAGTAGAGGGAATGATAGATGGTGTTTGGTTCACAAATAAACTTTTAGGATTAAAATTTATTTTTATTTTTTTTTACATTTAAATTTTGATATATTATAAACTATTTGTGTTAAAATATATTATAATGATGAATTTTAGCACTTAAAATTTTAAAAAAATAAAAAATACACACAAAAAATGATTTCATGAGGGAATGATTCCCATTCCCCTCAAAATGAAGGGGAATGGAGGAAGGAAAGAAAATTGGATATGGGGGTGGGTCCCGGGGAATGAAACCCCAAAACCAAACACCCCATTTCATTTCCATTGCCATTCCCCTCCCCCAAAACCCCCAACCAAGCACCCCCTTAGTTTTCAATTGATCAACTATAACTCATCAAGACTTAGTCTTACGCCTTCAACAGTTAGCGAACAATCTGTTGGTGACTTGTTTATGCTTGCTGAGGTTCTCAACATTGTACAGGTGTGGATTAAGATAATCTATACAAGGTTCTGTTTGTACATTGTTGGCGGGTCGAGTTTTCACCAATACCATCTTAGCAACCCTTAGAACGATAGGCTTTCGGTTTGTAATCAAACCCTTTCAGGAGAGATTACATCAGAATCTCGCCAAGGCACCAAGACCAAGCTTCCAGTTCCCGTTTAAGATCTCGCGATGCCGCAGCGGGACAGGGTCGAGACTGCTGCAAGCGGAGGGCGGTAAGTGCGGCTAGTGCAATACTTGTTTTTTAAAGGCTAGTGTGACGTTTTTTTTTCCTAAGAAAGATGTAAACTAACGAGAGGTGGAGCATATGACAGTTGTTGCAAAATTTGCAAGTAAACCCTCATGATATGTCTATCATTATGAATTAAAGTTTCGTTAGTGTTTTGGGATCATAAAAATGAGATTAATTTGAGAATGAAAAAAATATCATGTCCCTATCCGGGGGAAAACACAAGGTACCAAAAAGGTAACGAAAATTGATCCAAACGGTACCATAAGAACCGATTGAATCGGTTCACAAAGAAAGGGAAACTTATTTTTAATATTTAAGAAAATAATCATAAATTATTTTTAGGATTTAAAATTTGTGTTTCGGATGACCTGATCCGCTCGGATGGGTCAGCTCGAATCGCGATCCGAAAGCACTGGGTTGGATCCAATCTTTTTTCGCTTAGTCCTTTGCTGTTTCCCTTTGCTTGTTCGTTTTATTTTTCTTTTCTACGGAATGTTGAAAGACCAGTTCATAACTTCACCACGAAATAAATCATCACTAAAAAACAACTGAACTATATATTATATATCTATTCATGTAAACAAATTATGAAACAAAGAAATCTCCATTTCAGAACTAATATACTAAATGAGTATTAAAAAATTGTAAAATGAAGCATGATCAGATCAGCAAATCAGCAACTTATGCGATTTGCCACACGAGTCGGATGATCCTCCACACTGAAGTACAGAAGGTGCTCTCAACTTGGAGTCGATTGGATATATAATTCAGTTAGTTTGCTGCACTGGATTATTGCTCAATCCCACAGCATTTCCACGTGTACAGAGTCAGCAACAACCTTACCACTTGAGTTGATCACATGCATGCAACTTGCATTGAGCAAATTAGTCAATGTTTAACTCAAGTTTGTACAGCTGTCTTCTCTGATTAGTAGGCTCATTTCTTACTTGTACAGGTGTGATTTGTAACTAGCTAGTGTGGTTAATTAATCATAGTTGATTAGCTTGTTCATCACGCCAAGCATTGGCTATATAAGTAGGATCAAGGTACATTGTAAAGTTAAGAAGTTCATTATATTGAAAACAGAAAATTTTCCTCCCTTTTCTCTGTTCAGGTTTGTCTCAATTCTCTGAGATTGTTCATAGTTTCTGGAATTGTGTTTTCTTTACAAAAAATCAACCATAAATCCTCAAGGAGTTTGTACAAATGGAAATTAGGTTTAATTATATGAATTCAGAATTGGATTCTGAGAACCTAACTTGATGCCATGAAACTACAGTACTCAACAATGTGGGCGTAGATGCGAATCTTACTCGAGAATGGGCTGGCTTCAGCGAAACCTTGTCGGCAAGAAGCAAATCGAATCTCATAGATCTAAGGCTTTATTGGAATAGAGTGAGAGAGCGGGCAAACGACTGTGACTGATGGAGAGGGGGAGTGAAAGAATACCTCAGATGAAGAACACACACAACAGTACGTAGAGAAGAATTGAGCAACACTTGAAGAACACAAGTTGGAGAGAATTGAGCATTAGATGAAGGAAAACTGTTTACATACAAGGCATACAACCGAGCTAGCATTTTAACTGCAGTTTATTTACAGAATATGACCTCATAACTAAGTCTAACTAACTGAGGGACCACTCGCATACGGAATGTCCAGAGAAGCTTCCTATTGTTTCCATCCATCTTTTGGTAGTTCACCGGATCATCATCTCAGCAACAAGCAGCAAACCAGCTCAGCATCAAGTTCAGTCAGTGGACATTGTTGTGGATCTACATATGATAATTATGAAATCAAAGCATTTATAATCAATTGTAGCAACTGTTTATTGGTCCTCCGTCAATCGTCATCGTTGTTGGAAGATTTTCAATATTAAATGTCTTTAATGAAATCATCGTTTAGTTTTCGGAAACAAAACAAGGCAAGCAGGCATGCGCCTTATGGCAAACACATCCGTGAACGTTAAGAATCTTATTAAGAAACTCACATCCAAAAGACGTTCCCCTCTCGTCAATTATAACATTATGGCCTGTAGAGAGTATCACAATTTAATTACAATTTTTTGTTTAAATTCATTTAAAAATAGGGAAAATTGCAGTTTCGGTCCCTCAATTATACTCTCGTTGCACTTTCAGTCCCTCAATTATTGAAACTCTCACTTTCAGTCCCCCTAACTATCACTCTTTCGCTGGTTTGGTCATTCTTACTAGCAAGCTACCTGTTGACTAACAAAGTCAACGGTAATTTGGACTCTTTTGAAAAATTCATAAAATATTTGGGCCAAATCATAATAACTCAAAACGTTTTTAAAAAATAAACTAAAAGTGAAATTTTCCTTTGAACAAAAAACAAAGGCACGGACTAGCAGCGCTGCCAAGGGCGTCTTTCTGCACCAAAGCTGTTGTACCTGTCTTCTTCTTCTTCTCGGAACGGCCAAGGGAGTAGGGATGGCCACGTTTCCGGAGCCGCAGGCTACGGTTCATGAATCAATGGAACCGAAACCTTGGAGGGATGGTTCTGTGACTAATCCAGAACCACCGGTTCCAGTTCCAATTCCGGTTCTGTCACGGTTCCGGTTTTAGTCTGTCACGGTTCTGATTTTGTCACGATTCCGGTTCCGATTCCAATCTTTTCAGTTTATTTAACAAATTTTTTCATTTATTTAACAATTTCAACTTATAATTGTTATTTTATTTTGACTCAATTAATAGCTCAATTATTTATAAACAATTAAAATTACAAAAATAAAATAAAATCTGTAGCAACGGTACATATATTTAAACAATTAAATGATTTATATAGTAAAAGATACAAAAATAAATTGCGGAAAAATATATATAAAGATGAATAATACCTCAATATATTATTTTAAAAAAATCAAGAGAGTGATACTTTGTTATAAATCGTGAGAGTTCAAAGTTTGAACTTTGAAGCATTGAAACTTTTACAAAATAAATGCATCTTGAATATTCAATATAATTCATCTTCATCATCTTCATCATTTGCGGAAGTTGCGGTTGGATCTAATTTTATTTAATAATTAATTAATTTAAATTTAATTTAATACTTATTTATATTATATTAATAATATATATAAAGTATACTATTAGTTTATATGTTATTATAATATATATTTAAAAATAGTTTATATATATTATATGTTAAGCATATATATAATATAATTATAATTATAGAAAGAAGTTCAAAACAAGCAAATAGTTTAAGTGGTTAATCAACTTTGCTTAAAGCCTTTCAATTCTAGCAAATGATCGCGTGTTCAAATTTGTGCAAGAGAAATGGAAATTTTTTTTTTTTTTTATGGTTCTCACATTAGAACCGGAGGGTTGGAACCAGCAATTCCGACCCGCCGGTTCTCGGTTCTCAGACAAGAGGAAGCGGAACCTTAACCTCCAGAGGCGGGTCCAGTTCCGGTTCTGGAACCGGGGGCCATGATTCCAGTTCTAAAACCGGCGGTCCGGTTTCGGGTCAGTTCCGGTTCGAACCGGAACAGTGGCCATCTCTACAAGGGAGTCTTTATTGAAATTCAATCATAATGCATAGTTGTAGATGCTTGCTAATTTTATGGAATAGTACCCATGTACATTAACGTAGTGGGCAGAAGGTAATCATCTTTTCTTTTTTTTTTGTCTTCTCTGTGCAAAAAAAAAAAAAAAAAAAAAAAAAAAAGAGAGAAAAAAGAAAAGAGGGATTCGGAGTGGGCGGCTATGAAATTGAAATGGGTTTCTTTGATTTTGAAATCATGGATGAATTTGCTCTGATTTTGATTTGAAAAAGGAAGAAATATTTGTTGTCACTAGTGAAAATTTGGATCTAGATGCTTTGAAGAAGAAGAATGGAGAGGGGGAGAAGTGCGATCGTGGAGAGAGGACTAGTAGGCTTTGAACTTTGAAGAAGAAGGGTGGAGAGAGAGGGAAACAATGGCTGACTGAAAATGGAGAGAGGGAGAGAGGAAGAGGAAACTCGGCATCTAATTTTGTTTATTTTTTAAAAAGGTTTTGAGTTATTATGATTTAGCCCAAATATTTTATATATTTTTTTATTTTGACTCCAAATGACCGGTAACCTAATAGCTTGCTAGTAAGAGGGACCAAACCAGAGAAAGACTAATAGTTAGGGGACTAAAAGTGCAAGTTTAATACTTGAGGGACTGAAAGTGTAATGAGGGTATAATTGAGAGACCAAAATTGCGATTTTCCCTTTAAAAATATATTTAGAATTTAATTACGATGCTGGTATATCTAGGGTATTTTTTTTTAGAGTAATGATATACTCAGCAACAAATCATAGTAACTTTTTGATAGCAACTCATGTGGCATGCATTCATTGGCCAATTATTTGATATTAATAAAAATGTAACCAATGAATGTATGCCACATGAGTTGCTATCAAAAAGTTGCTATGATTTGTTGCTAAGACTATCATTAATTACTCTTTTTTTTAAATACATCATTGATTGTGTATCAATTTATATCATGTTCCATATATATTTAATTTACATTCATGACGTCAATTCTGAAACTTAGTATGTACTTAATTACACAAATTATTATTTCAAATTTAAACTGTACATAATTAATTAATACCCCCAATCAATTACCCAAATTGTAAAGTTTTCATTTCTACTTGAGCTTCTTGTATATTTTAGCTTCTTTTTTCATTTTTATAAAGAGGGACTTATCTTTTTAGCTATTAATTAAGTAGCCTGCTAGAATATCTAAGTTAATCAATCTATGCGCAGTGGAATAAATATAGATTGAACATGCCAAGATCACTTGTGATCATATGAATAATATAGTATACCAGATCAGATGTTACCTCGAAAGCAAATCCATCAGCAATAGTCAGGGCATCCACGAACAATATGCATGGAGATGAAACTGATCACGAGCCGGACAATTATCCGGCCACTAACGGTATCCACATGAACAACCATAATTGGGCTCCCTCCAAAGGATTGACCAGTCAGAGGATTGACAGCTAGATCACTGTATACAAGGTGTTGTATATCATTCCAAGGACTAGGGCTTTATTTATAGATAGCAAAATGGTATAAACCTATTACAAGTAAGAAACCTAACATAAATAGGAAACCATTATTAGGTATTTATCAATAAGTCTTATAGTTAATTTATTTAATAAATTAACCCATAATATATCATTTAAACCCAATTAGTTATTCTTTTGTGTGTGACCCTTTAGGTTCCTAAAATAATTTCATAATTTAATTGACTTTAGAATATAAAACCAACAAAAAATATATATATATATATATGTCTGTGTGTGTGACATATATATCATTAATTCGAGGAATGTGACGATTGCTCAATGAAATTCTTTCCTTTGATGATAACTTGCAGCAAGTTCACTGTCCGTTGGCAAGTACTCAACTACATATATATATATATATATATATATATCTGTGTGTGTGACATATATATCATTAATTCGAGGAATGTGACGATTGCTCAATGAAATACTTTCCTTTGATGATAACTTGCAGCAAGTTCACTGTCCGTCGGCAAGTACTCAGCTACATATATCTATCTATATATCTATATATATACACACACACACACACATATATATATATATGTATGTCTGTGTGTGTGTGACATATATATCATTAATTCGAGGAATGTGACAATTGCTCAATGAAATTCTTTCCTTTGATGATAACTTGCAGCGAGTTCACTGTCCGTCAGCAAGTACTCAGCTACATACCTTTTGGGAGTGGCTGAGTCACAATCCACGAGAAGATCTAAGCAGAGCTCTTGAGTGGGTCTCATGTTGTTGCTACTATCACCCACGGGAGTATTTGTGAGAATAGTTGCGGTGTCATGGTGGAAACCTCTAATACCTATTAGCTTTCAGATGGAGTAATAAGTTGTTCTTTTTAAATAGTGCCTTTAATTAGTGAGAAAAAAATTTGTTTACACTCATAAGGGCATTTCAAAAAAAAAGAACAACTTATTATTTTAGATACTAATAAGTGCCACGTCGATATTTTTATTTGTGAGTAAATAAAAAATAGGAGGTTTTGTTGATAAATTATAGAGTATATATGTCTATAAAACTAAGTTCCTAATTTATATTTTTTGTAAAATCAATTACTACTTTTATTAGGAATTAAATGTAAATTGCACACTCTCAATCGATTATATATATAAATTCCATTATTTTTAATAAAATATTTTCCCCAAATGTTATTATTTCTTATTTATTTATTTCTAATTTTGTCCTTATTTTATAAATTTTCCAACCATCACCTATAGTATTTATTTTTATTTATTTATTTTTCTTTTGTGTGTGGGGATGATCTCACTGACTGATCTTATTATTAAACGTATATTAATTTTCTTTTTTTCCATAAAAATTTATAGATTATTAACAGCACATAAGAAATCTATAGTAACAAGATAGTCATTTTAGTGTGAGTGTTTAAGTAATTAATTTAAAATATTTAAGATAAAAATAACGCTACCTTTAAGTGATTAAACTTTATTTTTCTAAAAAAGTAGTTTAGTTAACCGCTCATAAAATGGATTGGGCTGTATCATAATATTTCAAATTGTCATGCACTTAAGTCCTTAGGATAAATACCTAATTTACATGGTTGGTAGAACGCTATTGTTTTATGTTGTTTCTGTTTGTTTGTCTATTTATGTGAGCTAACATATATGTATGCGTTCTGATCATAGGTGTTCATGTTGGATATTTCTGAATTCCCATCTACTCAATTTCTTCTAATTCTTTCTTTATTTTCTTCTGCTTCTCATCCCTTTACAATTCTTCTAGTTATTTACTCTTATGTACTAATTCAGACTTTATGTCGTCGATCAGTGAAGGAGCTACATGATGAATTGCTCCACCTCAAATTTTAAAAAAATACTGCAATTAGGGGTTTGATTGCAAGGCCTCCCTAGCTGTAACACTTCTTTTTTTTGAATTAATGAGATAGGCTTCGGCCGCCAGCTTCAGCTGTTTTAAAAAATATATATACTTCAATTATTATATAAAATTTACGTAAATAGATAAAATAGTAGATTTTGCCCCCCGCCAAAAATGAAGACAAATAGGGGCAAATTGTAAAAATAAAATAATTTAGTACTCCCTCCGTCTCATTCAAAGAGTCCACTTTGTATTAATACAAAGTGGACTCTTTCAGTGGGACAGAGGGACTATTTGATTAATTAAAAGTATATTTGTTGTTATAGTGAATTTTAAGTTTGAAATTCACCACAAAAAAAAAATTCAAATGAAGTTATTTTCGCATTTTTCCACACAGAAATTGTTGACGTAGTATAACATTTTTTTCCCTAAAATTTTGCCGGCTCAGGATCCCCTGTTACACTATGTGTTACACATCTTAATAACTCAACGTTAATATTCTTTTTTAAATTAATTTTTTTACCAATGCTATTCATTGGCATTCTACGTAATTTTAATATAATTATTTTATTTTTTTACATTAATCTTGTATTTTATATAATTTTATATAATTTTTTTGATTTTTTAATCTCAATAAATTAAAATAAATATACCCTAAATCAAAATGGGTGAACCCTTAGTCTAAAAATTTATTATAATGCTAATTAATAGCATTGGTTAAAAAATTAATTTAAAAAAGAATATTAACGTTAAGTTATTAAGATGTGTAACACATAATGTAACAGGAAAGTGTAACAGGGGATCCTGAGCCAATTTGGCCCCACCTAACATTGAGGGTTTAGCTCCACCACTACTTCAAGTCCTGGCACAAACATGCTCTTCATAAAAAAATTAAAAGGAAAAGAATTAAAGAAGTTAATGGTCAATTGGCTTGGGTCTTGACCAAATCGATTAAATGGGTCACAAACCCATCCTACACATCACTTGCTATTCAATAAGTGGGGTTGAGTAATGACTAGTTATAACTCTTCTCCACTTAAATTATGGAATCTGTAACATGTCTGTTTACCATTTATACGTGATTCTATTGTGTTGTCGTAGAATCTTGTAACCAGCTTTCTAAAATTATTGGCTGAAAAATAAACAGTGAGAAGCCTTTATTAACCTGTTGTTGTGTAATTCAACCCACTAGTGAGCTTTAAGCTCCATAAACAATAACTGGCCGGCCTTAAAGTTTAAATATTGATGGATTAATCAAGGTTACAGTAGTTTTGGGTGTTTTTAAGCTTCAGAAACCATTTCAAAACTTATACTTTGTTTGGCAGCAACCTTAAAGCTGTTTTCTAAGACTGGATTTTCAAAAAACAGGCTTTTCACATTTGGGCGCCATGGAAAACATTGTCGCGCAAACTTTAGACCGAAAAAAAAAATCTCCTCGCTTTACCGCTTAAACTTGAGGGGAAAAAAATATCTCCTTGCTTTGCCCCGCCAACATGATAAGAATAAACTCTCATCAATTTTTAAAACCAATTTTTAACTTTTGTTTTTAAAAACTTGTTTCGAAAATCTAATTTTCAAAACCTCTCCTAAAACCTGATAACAAACATGCCCTTAATATAGCTGCAGTGAAATACATTTAGAGGAGTATAATGCCATTTTGGAGGAAAAGTGATGAATAAAGGACTTAAAATTTTGAATTTAATTAATTATTGGCTTGTTACACTCTTTTCTAATTGCATCAGATGTAAAAAATAATTTCAACTAAGTGACTTAGTATAGAAACACTTCAAAGAAAAGTTGCCCATAATTTAGGCTTTGATCATTTAGTAATTTGGTCCAAATGAGAGGTCTAAACCTATATATAATAATTGGATTTCACACTAAAATCTTTTCGATGGGTCCTTCTCCCATATCCTCCCAAAATCAAACCCACTAGTGCAGAACACATGCATGTATTGTGAGTGGAAAAAATTAAAGTTATTTTTGTAAAAAAGAAAAGAAAAGAGAAACAAGGGTATTTAACTAACCAAAAAATAAATAAAAAGTTGTAATACGAATTGAGTCCACGAATTCAAATAATCAGAATTGATCCCAATTCCAATTCAGTTTGGTCTTAAAAAGTGTATTAAAATGTCTCAAATAAGAGTGAGTAATTTATCTATAATTTTGCACATGCACATTTATTTTGTAGGATTTTAATATTTTATCGACTCCAACAGGCTCAGCCCAAAGAGCTGGGTAGGCAGGGCGACCACATAGGACCCCATATTTATAGGGACCCAATTTTTTTTTTATTTTTTGTAAATATATATCTAATAGAAAATATTAATATTTTTTACTCATAAAATTTTATTTTAAAGCCCAAAATTATTTTTATTTAAAATAGGTTGAAAAGGTAGTCTTTTTTTTTTTTTTGTTTTTTTTTAGCTCAAGGTCCATATTTAATTTTATTTTAAAAGGTTGATGCTAAAGTGAACTTCTTCTTATTTTTCAACTTAAGGCAAACTTTATTTTTATTTGAATGGAGTTCATGCAAGAGTAACTTTTTTATATTTGAAATTCAAAGCCCACAGTAATAAAAAATTCAATTTCACTTTCAAATTAATCAATTTTGGCTTGACTAGAAAAGAATGTGGATCAATTTCACTTTCAAACTAATCAATTTGAAATTAGGGGTATCACTCCCTTGATGTGGTTTATGCAACTTCCGAAATTCATATATGTATTACCTGTATAATTCTACAAAATAAAAAAATCAATTTCACTTCCAAATTAATCCATTTTGGCTTGACTAGAAAAGAATGTGGATCTAGCTTTCATTGCGAAACTTGTTGATCGGAAAGTTTCCTAGATGAAAGAAAAGTGACGGTTCACTGAAGGAGCTAATAAGCACCTTTTGTGGGATGGTTTCAGTAATCCCTAAACTTTGTGAAATATGTGTCAGACTAATTGCCTGAAATATATGTATATTACAGTAACCATAAAGAATTAAAGAAATGATGGCGGACGAACAGACGCAGAAGAAGGAAACTAAGAGAAGAAAGAAAATGGGAAAGAAGAGAGAATTTTAAATTAAGAAAATTGAATCACAATATATATATCCATTTAAATTGGGAGATTATGGGAATTTTCTTTAAAGTACAAATTTATACAAGAGTAAAGTTATTATCTAGAATCTAATTTTGGAAGTAACAAAAGGAATAAGTTACCTTGATAATGGGATATATGATAGAATAAGTTACCTCCTATAATCATTCTATCCAATCCCATGACAATTGGGATGTGAAACATATATAACATAACTTTTAAAATAACTCTATGTACAACTCATGTGTACACTCCCCCTCAAGTTGGTGTAAAGATGCCTTTCATCCCTAATTGTGGAACACGATTCTGAGATATTTCAATGGCAGCCATGTTGTTGCAATATAAGTTCATTTAATTTCTGAGCTTGGATTGAATCCAATTTCTGATAACAACCTTTTAATCAAGAGGAATTGGCACAAACCTTTTGTTTCCTTGAAATTCAGCCTCAACACTTTACAATGCAACCACATTTTGCTTTTTTGCTTCTCTAAATAACCAAGTTACTTAGATCAATTTGCTTCTCTAGGTACAATGTAAAGTACCTAGAGTTTGACTTATATCAGAGACCTTGCTAGCCCAATTTGCATCTGCATCGATCAGGTCTGGCCCAAGTGTAAGAGTAAGTTGGGTGATGACCTAAGGCTCAAAATTAAAAGGCCCAAAATTATTATAGTATACTATTATGTAGTTGTAGGTGTAGTTTATAAAATGTTTAGTTTTAGGCCCAAGTAATTTTAATTTATAAAAATGTTAGTTTTAGGCCCAAGTAATTTTAATTTATAAAAATGTTAGTTTTAGGCCCAAGTAATTTTAGTTTACAAAAATTTTAATTTAGACCCAAATTAATTTTTATATGCAAGGTATTAATGTAAAAGCGTGCCCATTTTTTCTTCGAATGAGTTATAGTATTTTTTTTGTATGAAATTTACTGCACTTTTGTTTTTTTGACCAAATCTTGACTGTACTTTGCTTTCTTTGAAGCGGTTTAGTGCACTTTTCTTTTTGTTTTGCGGCCCAAAACGTCATTCTCTTTTGACTTCTTTTCATTTTCTCCATGACTTTGCCTGTACCCGTTAGAGCTTAGAAGTGAGAACAAGGGTTTTGTATTATGCCATTAAAATTTAAATTTTATTTATTTAAGTCCTAAAAGCTATTGAAATCAGACCTCTAATATTGAACTTTTGTTACTGAACCGAAAAAATGGCTTTATTTATTTATTTATTTATTTATTTATAGGTATGCCCCGAATTCTGATTCTTTATTTTATAAAAATGAATTTATGAAGGCTTTTTGGCTTGGGTTAAAGAAAAGGGCCAGGTGCCAGGGTTTGCCGTGTGCGTCGGCATTGTCGACGTTGGTTTTTGTCTTTTGTACTTTGTTTTTGTCTTTTGTACTTTGATTTTAGTTTAGGTTAATAGATTTGTTTGTCTTTTTGTATTTGTGATATCTTTTTAATGAAGTTCAGGTTTTTTTTAATGATTAAACACAAGAAAGACTAAATAGATTGGCAATTTTGTGCATTGCAAGTGATATTTTAAAAAAACCTTTAAACAAATATTATTATAGATTATTTTACAAATAGAAAATCTCAAAAAACTTGATACAGTTATTTTTTTACCTCATTATTATTTTGTTTGGGCCTTCGGCTGCTGATGCTTTGGCAAAGGCGGCAAGTACTCAAAGGAATATCGAGAACATCTTAGGAAGAGAAACTCGCAAGAAAATATAAGAAATTGTTAGATTAGATAGATGAGCAATACCAACCATTTGGTTGCTTAGGTAGTCTTAAGTCTCTAAATTTTATTATCTAACATGTGCACTTTGCACGTTCCAATAAACTGAGGCCCCAAACATTTAGGAAACAACCCATTAAGGGGCTATAAGGCTTGGTCACCCTATTAGAAATAACATATAGGTTAAATGTCTTGTTTTAATTAATAGATTGTGTTATTACGGCCTATAAATATGTATGGTGATTTTGGTGTGTTTTGATAATTTTTATAACACACTAATTTGTGAGTTCAATATTTTATCAATCAACTTTGGGGTTTTGATTTCAGATTTTTTTGCCCTTCAAAATAACCTCTTCTATAATAACATTTCCTAAAATAACACATGTAAATCATATTTTCTAAATACTACTTTCTATGCCACATCAAACTTTAAATGGTAATATAAAAAGTAAAAATGTTCCACGATTCCACTCCTTTTTCCTTTTTTTCTTTTTGTCAATTCGTCTCATCTTTAAATTGGTTATCCATAGAGGGTTTCAAAGGTGGGGATGATTTTCCTTCATCGATCCTGAAATCATTCATTGTTCAAAAATCTTTACAATTGATTATCTAAGGTAAGAAAAGAAAACCTCCATTTTCTCCATTATTCATTCTACGTAGTTACTACAAACTTATGCTTAGATTCTTGCAGTAAATTTATCTACTTACAATTATGCATGTCAATTGAATTTTTCCCTTATAATTTACAAAGAATGAAAAATCAGTGCATCACAAGTCCATTAGTTTAAATTACTTATAAGGTATAGATTTTGTCAATGTAGTACTCATATCCAATGAATATTCTATGTTTTCTTATTAAAGAAATAAAAATAAAAAGAAGGAAATAATGTTATAGTAATACCTGCATGACGATCTCACATAATACAAAGACCTCTTATTTTGAGCCAAAAATACCCTAATGCATGATATAAACCATTGCAACTATCATTGTTCTCACTTTCCAAAATTGCAAAGACAAGTGGAAATAGCGAATTATTAATATCAACTGAAACAAGAATGAGCCATGTCCTTTAATAATTTCCATACAATAATGTTTCATCAGTACTTATGACTAGACGACAATAATTAAAACCCTCTATTGCAGCACCAAAAGCCCAAAACACACAATTAAATAGTTCTTGCGATGGATTTTCATATGCAGTCTCCTTGTCCAAATGTACAATTGTTCAAGGATTTTTGCATGAGAACATCTATAAATTTAGGCAACATATTGTATGATACAAGTCAATCACCAAAATTTCTATAATCGCCTTTTGCTTTGAAACCCATGCTTTCTTTTTAGATATGTTATAATTGAACTTGTCTATCATTTCAGTTCAAATTTCTATTAAAGTAATTGACATATGAGTCTTCACCAATGCTTTGATTTCATCGGCAACAAATCCAGAAATCAATTGAACATGATCTTGATTTATGATAGGATTGATGCAAGTATGAGGACTATCATAGTTTCTAATTTCAACAAATGAGAAATCTTTCACAACAAAAGCTTGTTATCTCCATGGACACTGAGGTGCTTGTTTACACTTAAGGATGTAGAGTTGAGGAGTGGATTAAGCAACTTCAAACTCTTGGTGCACCTTTATTGAAAATGTTCTAGTAGTAAACTTTCTGATGCACTTGATAACGATGAATTATATGTTGGCCAAAGGTCTACAACTGAAAAACATTTTCAAAATGCAGCAAACACATGGATACAAAATGATTCTGTTTAATCGAGCAGTTGGGACATTCAGCGTGAAAATAGGTCGATCACCAACAAATAACAAAAAAGTGATCATGTTCAAATACTGAAACTAAATAAGTATTATTGTTTGTGCCAAAAATGGAATATTCGTGGAATTTCTTGTTCACATGTATTGGTAGCATGTCAACATTGTAGCTTGGATTACAAACCTTTAATTCAAGATTGGTATTCTTTTTCTACTTATGGGAGGACTAAGGCTCCCTTTTTTCACTCCATCCCTAATAAGGCTTATTGGCCGCCTGAAGGAGAAAATACATACACTTGTTCCTTGAAATTCAATGAAAAGAACTTCCAAAGGGCGCCCCAGGTGAATACGGTTGAATAGGAAGATGAAAAGAACTATGAGAATGTCAAACTGGAGGAAGTTGTAGCATATGCAATCAAAAAGGACACAACAACACAAATGCCCTGAAAAAAGGGGACTAGTTTAATAAAGTACATAATTTTTGAAATTTGTTAACATTCTTTATTTAATGTTAATATGCTCTTTTCACCCTTTACTCCCTCTTATGATAATCCCATAATTTAGAAATATTATTAATAATTTAGTTTTGTGTAACAAAATTACTATTTATTTTAATTTAATGTTTCTTCCTTTTTTTGTTTTAGGAATATAGATACAAGATGAAGTGGTTGAAATAGACATGAAGAAAATGAGTTGTAGGATCTAGCTTACAGTCTTTAACTTGGTGGTATTACTATCACTCGAAAAAAAAAAATTAGTGGTATTGGCTTTATGAAATAATCAAGTAAGAAAAAATAGGTTATAATTTCATGTTATTTGATTGAAAAAATTTATTTACTATTACTATCACTCAAAAAAAGAGATGGCATTTAAAATTCAATACTTTATTATTAGATTGGATTTTAAGCAGTAAACATGTTCAATAATTTGTTATCTTTTTAGGTAAGTAAACTATTCAACTCAATGCCTTATTTTCTTGGGGAGAAAGAATAAAAGAGTTATCTTTGTAATTATTTAAAGTTTCATAGCACTTTTTGATCGACAATGTCATGAAGCCAAAGAGTTCGATTGAAATACTCTGAAACTTAGCACTTATGTTTTCAGGAAACAGTTTTGTTCTCATTCTCTAGTGGAATATATTCGAATTAGAATTACAAACCCCACTAGAAAGAAATATCCATTATTCATAGCACACAATTCAATGCACCATCCTGTGCAATCACCGTAAGAGAGACAATTGGGAACCTCCTTCCGTGAAAAAAATGTGATATGTCTTAACAATATCAGCAATGTATGTTTTGAGAAATAGAACATGAGTATAATGAAAGATACAGAAGAAAAGTGAAAACTACTACATGTATAGTTACAACAAACATGTAGGTAAATAAACATGTTTACCTACATGTTTGTTTGGATTTTGAGCAATAAACATGTTCAATAATTTGGTTTCTTTTTAGGTAAAATAAACTATTCAACTTAATGGGTTCTTTTCTTTTGGGGTGGGGTGGGGGGTGGGGGGAGAATAAAAGAGTTATCTTTGCAATTAACTAAGAATTATCTTTACATGCATGTATAGTTACAACAAAAAGTTGTGCTAAAATTTGGCTAGATTATGGCCAAGTTTGGTGAAAATCCATTGCTGAGCTAGAATCATTGATGTGACATCAGTCAGATGTGGATGACATTAGTTCGAACCTTTCAATGGATTCGATAAATTTTCCACAATCCAACCATGATCTTCATGGATTTCTTGAGAGTATAATTACCCTCAACTTGTTCATAGGTATATCGTTGTGCTTTTCAACCATACGCAAGTAAATCACGAATTCCTCCAGTTCTGACATTATGGTTATCTTAAAATACATTCTTGGTCATTTGGTTTGAGTTGATCTAGAAAAGTTTGCATTTCTAGGATGGAATCCTAGGACAATAGCAAACATTCTCTTTGCTCCGCTGACATGCTCTTCCTTCTATTATATATGGAATTCGATGTTGAATTGGATTAATTAGAAGTGTTTTCAAATTAGAGACCATTTGGAGAAAGGTTGATAAGAATTGGAGGAAAAGAGAAGAAAGAACAAAATGAAGGACCAACCAACTTTGGAAGGACCAAGAAGCATTATGCCTTCCGAGCACACAGCAGAGGTCCATGCACAATATATGGGATGCAACCAGCTGGGACTTTAGGAGACTATGTCTCTTCGACAAACGGGGCTTTCCTTACATTAGACTAGTTACGTCTGCGTAGACTTCTTGTATTCTGCATTCATGGTGTGCATACACATCATACACAGCCTTTGTTCAAGGCGCTATTTTATGAGGTTTAGACTCATTACGTTCCTACCTTTTTCTAGGTGTATTTTTTCACATTTAAATTAATAAGGTACCCAATTCTACCCGCCGCTTAATAGGCTGTTCTTTAAAATAAATAAATAAATAAACATAAAAGAAGCTTTAAATAAATTGTCTTTTAGCATAAAAAAATAGTTAATATTCATTTTATGCATTACTGCTATAAATATAAGAAAATCAATCAAATCAGAGTTTTTCAACTTTGAACTTCAGAAAATTTATGAATTCAAACAAAAATGTGCATTTTGATTTGGATCACCAAACGCTCCTCTTCTTAATAAAGAGAATATATATTTTCTAGACTGATTGTATTCGAAGATGAAAAAAATTCTCCCAGCAGATCAATTAATCTTGGTGCCATATGATTTTTTTTTATTATTATTTTAAGTAGCAAACAATTAAGTGGCTGGCGAGATTGAAGTATATCTCTTATTAACGAAAAAGATAAAGTACACCCAGAGGAGGGGGGACATAATGAGCCTAGCTAACTCTCATGAAACAAAGTTTTTTTGAAATGTATTCAATCCATGAATGCTGAGTCGTACAAAGGATTTTAACATAAGTGACTCTAATATTGGCACACCCTATCTGTTTAGGAGGCAGTGTCCCCTAAACTCCTGAGGTGCATCCTAAAAAGTGTATGCTGTCCTCTGTTTAGTAGCACCCACTCTTTTTGCTAGCCAATCGGCTGGAGCGTTTGCCTTCATGTAGACGTGCTAAAAAAGGTACTGGTTATCTGCTGCAAAATGCACAATCTGCTTCAAGTAACCGACGATCCGCCACAGCCACAATAACTGATTAAAACTTGGTAACCTGACTCAATTTAGACCTATGTGAACCCCTTGATGCTGCAAACAACACTACCTGAACGAGGCCTTGGATCTCTGCCTCCATATTAGTAGCTACGGCTATGTGCCATCCTTCCGCACATATTAAACCCCCGGCAGTATCTCGAAATACAAAGCCACAACCCGAATTCCCTGGGCTTCCCATAGAGCGAGGAACCAACTCCGTTGCACTTTCAACGCACCGGAGGGAGCCAACGCACCATGCATCCTCCATGTCCTTCCGATCCGCGGCTAAAGACTTGACCGGAAACCAGACTGGATCAGAATCCTATCTAAGACCAATCGAAAATAATGAGGACTTGCCACAGCCAAATGGCCCATACGAAGCATGACCGCATCAGTAATATGCTACGCCCGTGGCTTAATGTTTTCGAAGAACAACTTGTTTCGTGCCTTCCACAGATAAGAGCAGGTAAGGAACGAAGTACCTCAAATAATGCCACTTGTTTACCATTGGATGCCCCAAGCTTGCAATATATTCCTCCATTCCTCCGTCGCTCCGCCTTCGCAAGTGAACATTAATTTCAAAAAATAATGTTGAATCGTATCAACAACTTGACAAGAGGGGCAACAAAACAGGGTCATATAACCCCATTGCTGTTAAGGTTTCTGAGAAAGGGAACCGTCAATATTAGAATTAACTGCGTTCCCGCCGATAGAATTTTCCCTTGCCGCTTCTGAACCACTCGGTCTTCCAGAATTGTGAATAGCTATGTTTCAGCCTCCCCAAATAAATCGGGCATCCCAGATAAATGAAAGGAAAGTTGTCCCTATTAATACAAGAAATAGTATAAGTGCTTGAGCCGCACGGCCTGAAAACCGAGATGATGGAATGAAAAGCTCTTGGATTCATTAATTTTTTGACCACTAGCGTGCTCATACAATGCTAGGAACTTAAATAGCTCCTTGACCGACCGCCGATCTCCTCTTGCAAAAACTAATAAATCATTTGCAAAGCTCATGTGGGTGATTTGGTTGTTCCCTCTCCTGATACAGTAAGAAGATATTCCTTCCCGGCAAAAGAAATTCACAAATCCCCCAGTCAAAGCTTCCGTGACCAAAATAAACAAAATGGAGATAGGGGGCACCCTGTTTTATTCCCTGCGAAGTTTGAAAGACCCCGCAAGTGAGCTATTTATCAACACCGAAAACCAGGCCCTCCTTAAATTGTTCAAGATCAACAGGACACATGTGACACTGAAATCCCATTCAGAGTAATAAAAACCCAAAAATAGCCAATAAATCATGTCGAACACCTTCATTGTGTCAAATTTAAATGACATCCCCACCTCCGAAACCTTCCGATTGAGATTCCGCAATGTCTGTTGCAGAAGCAAAACAGGATTAGATATTTCCAGCCCCTTCATGAACGCCGACTGATCTGGGGAGATTATCGATGGCGTTGGGAAAATTAAATCAATCTTAATTAGGAAATTCTAGTTTGTTTCCAATTTGGGAAACTAATTTTGATAAGGATTCGAGTAACTGTGGGTCTATATAAAGGACATATGGGTATTGTTTCATTTGAGTTGAGAGTTTGAAAGGTCAAAATATTTCGGCTCTCTGTCTTCGAGGGATTTTGAGAGATTTTCGGCTCTCTGTCTTCGGGGTTGTGAGATATTGGGTTATTGATGTAATAGATGTATAGGCAAAGACTTTTGTCTTGCCACGCCTTTGATTGGTTTAGTGATTTTGTGGATAGAGGTTTTTTAAATATCAAACCACGTTAATTAAATTGTGTTGTATCATTGTTCGTTTTGATTATTCCGCTGCCCGTTAATCTCTTTGGGTGATAGGATTATTTTATATCGTACAAATGGCATATGCAGCTGCAACCTTCTGCACCAATAATTTTTTGAACACCTTGTTTACCATTGTGCAACTGCTAATAGGAATTTGTTTTTAATTTTTTGGATAATCAAAGGCTAATAGGATTAATGCTATTGGTTTGACGCTTTAAAGGATATGTTGTCTCATCCACAACTTTTTGTTTCATTTTTTTTCTTTTAGAAATTTGGGAATGTAACGTCAAGATTATAGTCAATTTGTTTACTTTTTATATAAAAAAGGAAAAAAAAAATTAATGAAAGGCGTAAGAAAAATTATATAATTAAAGGGGCATAACATTATATTTATCATTGTGGGGGTATTGAAATACTTTTTACAATTTTAAAATTATAAAAATATTATTTTATCCTTCTTACTAAACCATTAAAGACTAAGCTTTCAAGGCTTTAATCCTAATCGATTTCAAATTTTTCTATCGCTAATTTTCTTTAGGTTTTAGTTCAGTCTTTGAACTCACGATTATTAATGTTATCCATCTACAAGAGTAGAATAAATATTATAATTACAAATGTATATTAATGCTATTCTTACCTAGCATTGGAAGAGGAAAAAAGGAATTGAAAGAAATGAATTCAAAAAGAATAGTCATTATTATATAGTCAATATATTATTTCAATTCATCATTTTAACCATAATACTAACATTGTTCCTTCCATATGAATCAAAACAATAACAAAATTCTTTATAGTACAATTCTCGCAACCATTGTATTAGTATGTACAAGCAAGGCAAGTGGTAAATAAATCCTCGTGACTATAAGCTGCTAGGTTTTACCTCTTGAGATCAGGAATACAATGTGTAAATACATGTAAGGGGTCTACTGCAAGGGGTGAGGTGGGAGTTGGATTGCTGTTAGGATCCCTGTGGAACCCACCCCCACCCCGCACCCCCCGAACCTTTAATTAATAAAACTTTTGGTAGATGAACTAAATTGTAAATACACAAAGTACAAAACCTATCGCCACACATCAGATATATTTCTAGCAAACCTCAACTTTGGTCATTGCTACTTCATCATCATGTTATATATATATATATATATATAACTCCAAGGTGAGCTTGAAGTGAAAACACAACAATTATTTGCTCAGAAATTAAGACAAACCTCGACAGCTTTGTATGTCTATTTAAAGCTCTATCCTTACACCAAAGAGGATTTCCTGCTGTTTCACGCATCTTCTCTACAATGATTCATATTCAATATCATATGTTTATGAGAAAAGTGTTCAAGTACTAATTAGTAATGTATAATAAACATCCAAAACTACGAATAGATACTCTTGTAACTGAAGTACTAATTAGTAATATATAATCAAGGTGATACCCATAGGTTGGGGGAATTCAGTTCACCATCTCCTACAAACAAGACAAACAATACTATAGAAGAAAACAAAAGGAAAGTTTGACACCCCAGCCTCGACCTCCCTGTTTCACGCAAGAGTTGCGACCGAGATGTCTGCCTGAGTCACACCAGGACTCATTCATGATACAAATAGTACTAATATTTATACATTAAATTGAAATATAATATCTTTTTATTCCCTAATACAAAATGTACAAGTGTAGTTATATACTATTACAATATTCTCACCTTACTTATATACTTCTGACACCCTTTCATATGATATCGCCCTTAATTCCTGTAGCATGAAAAACTTCTAAGGGGTGAGCTTTCATAAGCTCCGTGAGGTCACACTATTAAAAAAATTACTAAGTATAATTACCGACACATACAAATAATTCCTAAGCACACAAGGGAAAACACGTCAGGGATAGAAAGAGCATAATCAGCAAGTTATAACGAGGATTTATATGACCCTTCGGTAAGCATTACCGATTATACTTTATACGTGAGTTGGAATTCTTTGGGCGGCGGACACAATACATGGTGTGTCGCCTAGTTGACTGCGCCAATGAACTAGTGCACATACAAGGGTGCATGGGGCAGGGTGGCATACCTCGAGATAATACCGAACAGGACCTCTTCAATCATTGAGTCAAGCACTAAAGCCCTACGCCGATATGCTAGATCCCAACAACTAAACAGGCTTTGGGGACGCCAAATATGACTTGCAAGTAACAAGAAACAGGAAACAGGCAAGTAGCAAATAACATGGTGCATGTACATGGGTGCACGAAATACTAACATTTCATGCTTGACACTTAAATCAGGAGTACTTGACAGTTTACATTTACATGGAAACATTGAATAGGCATTTCACTTATACACGTAACTGACTATTTGAAAACATTTACGTACATATGACACATATACAAATATTTCACTTTTCACAATAACATGTCATAATCATAAGCATAGTTTGTAACGCATGCATATAATTAGCACTACTACAAAATGGACTTTCTACGGCGGAAAGACCAAAACCGCCATTAAAAAGAAAGTACGGACTTTCTACGGCGGTTCTATATAAAACCCCTGTAGAAAGGGACTTTCTACGGCGGTTGAAAGTCCTTTTCTACGGCGGTTTTATAAAGAACCTTTCTAAGGCGGTTTTATTTCTAACCGCCGTAGAAAGTCCCTTTCCAAACAGTTGTATTTCTAACCGCCGTATAATTAATAAATATGATGAATTTTACTATAAAAATTGATAAATAGTAAAATACATATTTATTATTAAATTTAAAAAAATTTCGGGGTTAATTTACAAAAAAAGAAAAACTAGAAATTAATAGGAATAGAGGAATGGGCGAGAATTCACAATTACGGACTTTCTATGGCGGATTTATTAAAACCGCCGTAGAAATGGACTTTCTACGGCGGTTGTAATTAAAACCACCATAGAAAATAACTTTCTATGGCGGTTTTTATTAAAACCGCCGTAGAAATTCTACGGCGGTATTTATTAAAACCGCCATAGAAACTTGATTTTGTTTGAATTTTAAGGGTTTCCCTTTGTTTCCATCTCCAGCCAGCCGCGGCTTCCCCCTGTTTCCATCTCCAGCAAACCGAAGCGTTCTCTCGTTGTCGACGCCCATCCTCTCTCTGTCGGTTTTTTCTCTTGTCTTCCCTCGAAGCCGTTCTTCCGGCGGCGTTGATAACAAGATCCGCCGTCACCCAACTCCGGAGATGGTTTCTTAATCGGCCATCACCCACCACTTGGAGTTAATCCCCCATCATAATTTCACCACAATCGGTCCTTGTTGTGGGCTTCAAATCATAAAAAAGGTAATATCGAATAGTTTCAACTTTATTTAAGCTTTACTAATTTTATTGTTACTTGATTATTGTGATTGACCTAGGATTAAATTCAGGTTTGATTAGTGTTATATCGGTGATTATTGTATTGTTCTTGCTGTTAATGATTAAATTAATTAGAATTTGATGGATGGACGCAAAAATTTTGTGAAGTTTGGTGGTTGTTCGGTTTATTAGCATGGAAGTTTTTGATATATATATTTTGAATAAAGTTGAAATATATATATATATATATATCAAAACCTTTCTAAGGCTGTTCTTGCTGTTTTTGATATATATTTTTTGAATGTAGAGAAAAAAATGAAATATTAAATTTTTTTTTTACAAATTTGGTACTTTCTACGGCGGTTTTGAAGATAACAAAACCGCCAGAGAAAGCCAACTTTCTACGGCGGTTCCTAAGTGAACCGCCGTAGAAAGTTCGGACTTTCTACGACGGTTTTGAAAAAACCGCCGTAGAAAGTCCGTAAACTTTCTACGGCTGCCGGATAGATAGCGGTTCAAAAATGCCGAAAACCGCTGTTAAAAGCCCTAAAAAACCGCCATTAAAAGTCATTTTTGTAGTAGTGTAGATCTAAACTTAACATTAATCATAAAGCATGCTAATTCATTTTGTTACCCTTTAAAATATTTAACCCCTTTAGTGAGAACACTCAACTCGTATCGCTAATACTTTGTAAGCAAATATGCATTACATAAATATCATAGTTTAGACTTTATCCGCAAATCTAAATAAATCTTTAGATTCTATGTTTCTAAATCCTAGTTGCATTTTTTTTTTTTTGGGTAACAGTCGATTAAGTGGCTGGGGGGGGAGGGGGGAGGGGGCATAGAAACCCTTTATTAGAAATGTAAAAAGTAGAGGGGGACGTAATGAACCTTACCTCTGAAGAATACAAAATGCAAAATGGTAATAGGAAGAAAAAACACTAATACAATATACTCAAAAACCTATCGTATGTAAGGAACGCTACGCGCATCTAGAGCCACCAAGCCCTTGATGTCGTGAGGTAAAGAGCCGTGCATGAAAAACTGTGTGAGATGCAAACCGTTTGCCATGGTAGCCAAAGCATCTGCCACCGCATTGGCTTCCCTAAAAATATGAGTAAACGTTGCATGACCCAGAAAGCTCCTCTGCCGCTGGATCCCCTTCATTGTCTATGCTGATCTCCACAGCATTGACCGCCTCTCAATGTGCCCAATTAGAACCTGCGAATCACTCTCCACCTGCACCGCGTGGATCCCATTCTCAATACAAACTGAAAGCCCAAAAAGCAGTGCCAGAGCCTCTGCCTGGTAGCTTGTCTGGTGCCCCAAGTATACAGTGACCCCGCAAACTATTCTGCCCGTCGAATCCCTGACTGCAAAACCTGCCCCAGCTGGCCCTGGGTTGCCCCTCGATGACCAATCCACGAGAAGGGATGCTTCCATGCCACATAGCAGGGTTGTTTCCTCTTCCTATACCCCCATCTTTGAATGATTCCATCTTGTATAAGAAACTGTGCCCGTGCAAAGAAAGGCGGAATAACAGCCACCTAAAAGCAAATAGAGAATCCTCTGACCTGCGAGTCACCCCCTCATATCGACCCATACTATAACATTTCCATAGCTCTCAACAAACTATAGAAGGTAATAGTGCACATAGATCCCTAGGAATGTCCAAATCTGTAGCCCAGAAGAAATCTAAAACGTCCCACAGTGATGCTAAAGCGGGCAACCGAATATGGAGTAGGCTACCAGTCCCTTCTAAATCCTAGTTGCATATTTAAATAAAAGGATTTAATTAACTTAAAAGAATTATGAAAGGTTTTCAGTTAATTTTACAAAAATCCATATTTTCATAAAAAGAGCAGTTTTACCCTAAAAAAGATCCGCAAAAACTGATCAAGTTTTATTTCTAACCTGAATAGCGATTTTACTCGCTCTAAAATTATTTAGAAAATCAGGGATCAGCTTTACCAGCTCTGAGATCGATTTTACCCTATCGTGCCCGGAAAATGTTTTCTTCAACATTTAGCTTCGGGTTTCAAACATAAGTGTTTCAAAACTCATTTTTCTTTGGTTTCTTTTGCTCAAAAGCATTCCTATAACATCCATTTAACATTCCTAACATTCCATAACACCTAAACAACACTCAAACTTAAAGATATAAATCCAAAATCATAAGAAAACAAAACTTCATTATTTTTCCATTTTCATGCATCTTTCTCCAAATCCTAACATAATAAGTAAGTAGGATTCGTTACCTTTACGTTCTTGAGGTTCCCTAGCATGAAATCCACGTTGTGGAATCCAAATTCCAGCTCCAAAGGCATTCCTTTCATAGCTTCTCTTCTTCTTTCTCCTTTCTCTCCCTTTCTTCCTTTTTTTGATTTTGATTATGTTGATTCTATGAGTTGTGAGGATGAAAGGGAGCCTACTTATACTCCTAGACAGCCTAATAATCCATAACCTAGGAGGCTAGACCCCTAGGTCATAGCTCTCCTTGAGAATTATATTTTTTTCAACTTTAGTACCCAATTGGTTTTACCCACTCAAGACTGGGTAAAACCGGTCTTATTATTTTTGTCAGCTAGTCCGATCGGTATTACCTACTCAAGACTAGGTAAAACTTGTCTTATTATTTTTGTCAGCTAGTCCAATCGATATTACCTACTCAAGACTGGGCAAAACTGGTCTTTGATATATTTTGTCAGTTTCCTAGAATTAGTTTTACTCGCTCAAGACTGGGTAAAACCGCTATTTTAGGCGGTCAGATTTTTTTTTCTACTGCTGGATCGGTTTTACCCACTCTTAGACTGGGTAAATCTCTCATTTAGGCAGTCGGATCGATTTTACCCACTCCAAAACTAGGTAAAACCGCTCCTGCCCCCTTTTTTTCTCCTATTTTTCATTTATTGTCTAACTTTTTTTATTTTCATTCCATTAGTCCCAAAATTAAACTAAACTATCTACTTTAATATATCCTTAAACATAATCCTACACTTAAATTAACACCTTAACTCTAAATTAAATATCACAATTCCAAAATTAAAATCCAAAACATTAAGATCTAAACCATAAGTTCTTATAATAAAATTACTTAACAAAATTTACTAAACTTTATAATTATACCTAATTGAGTTTAAAATCTAACGGTATGACAAGATATAAAGTACCATTAAGCAAAGAAATTTAACACAAAACAACAATTAAGGGAAAATGATATTGGATGGATGGAACATAAACTAAATCCTTAACCAGCACCACTGAAGCTTGGTCCAACCCCATCTCGGTTGAAATAATTAGGATAGTAACCACCATTGCTAGCTGAAGAACCATCGCCACTGTTGAGAGATAGCAGGTTAGGGTCATAGGCCCAGCCTAAACCATTAGAATTATCAGAATGAGCTTGCTCAAAATTATTGCCATTATACCCATTATGTCTGTGGTGAGATTATGACGCTAATTATAGCCATAAGTCATTGGTTATTGGTAAGGTGTAATCGCCAGAGAGCCATTAGAATTATCGAAACAAGGTTGCTCAAAATTGTTCCCCATCATACCCGTCATGTCCGTAGTGAGATTCTGACACTGATTATAGCTATAAGTCATTGGTTGTTTAAAAGGGGTAATCTACATAGAAGAAGAACCAAAACCACACCATAAGTCATTGGTTGTTCGAAAGGGATAATCGCCATAGAAGAAGAACCTAAACCACCGCCATAAGTCATTGGTTGTTTGAAAGGGATAGTCCCCATAGAAGAAGAACCTAAACCACCGACATATGCCATTGGTTGTTCGAAAGGGATAATTGCCATAGAAGAGGGACCTAAACCACCTTCATTGAGATCACCTTTATTAGTACTTTCAAGAAGCATCAGTACACCTAGATGTTGGGGTGGATTTTCATATACATTGAGATAAGCCATCCTTATGGTAATTTCATTCATCTTATGCTGGATCATGTGACACCCCCAGATTTGACCTCCCCATTTCACGCGGGAGTCATGACCGAATTGCCTGCCTGGTTCACATCAGAACTCAGGATACAAAGAGCACAAATATTTAAACACTAAATTGGAATAAGATACTTTTATTTCACTAATAAAATGTACAAGTGAATTTCTATAACTATTACAATATTCTCTCGCCTTAATTACCTAGTGTGAGACTTCATCCTATAATCCTGACGCTTTTCATAATGTCCCTGTTACATGCAAAATGTCTAAGGGGTGAGCTTCCATAAGTTTAGTGAGGTCGCACTATTAAAACATTACCAAGTAAATAATTACCAGCACATAAAACATAATTCCTAAGCACACAAGGGGGGACACATAAGGGATAGAAAGAGTATAACTGGCAAGTTGTACCAAAGTATCTATGTGACCCTTCGGAACATTACTATACTTTACCTAAAATTGGACATTGTACAATATAAAACTAGTATACTGTACAATTTGGACCGCTTCCCATGCTGACAATCCAAATAATAAATAGTAAACAGTGTGGTATACCTCGATAATACATAAACGAACCCTCCAGTCATTTTTTAGTCGGGCACTCTAGCCCAATACCAACATGAAATTCCCAAATTACAATAGCAACCTAAGATGAACCTAAGAGGGGGAAGGGGTGAATTATGTTCTTGGCCCCTTTAAAAATATTTCTTCTACAAAGAAGATGAACTTTGAAAAACCTTTTTCAAAGATAAGTTTTAAAACCAATTTAAAACTAGATTTCTAAGTGTGGTGTGTGATTGAGCATTTGCAAAGCATGAAAGCAAATAAACAAGTAGGACAAGAACACACTAAATTTTTAGTGGTTTTTTATTCCCCTTGAATCCTACTCCACTCCCCAAGTTCTAAATTTTGAGATTTCTAATCTACTAGGAAACATTTAAAAGAGTATTTTAATCCCTTACTCTTGCTCAAGATTAATCTCTTAATTTTAAGATTTTCCTATTGCATAATCTAACTCTAGACTAGGACTTCCTTGCTTAATCTAGCTCTAGATTAAGACTCCTTTGCCTAAGGCTAGCAATTGGATCTTTCGCTCTATCCTTCCTCAAGGATTTGAGGTCTTACTTAAGACTCCTCTTGCCTACACCAAAGGACTTTTTCCCAATCAACCTCTTGATCGAGACTTTCTCCCCTTTGCCTAATATAGCTCTAGACTTAGGACTTTTACAATTGCCTCAACCAACCTCTTGGTTAGGACTTTTACAAATGCCTAACTTAGCTCTAAGATAAGACCTCTACCCTTTGCCTCATCCAAACTCTTGGATAGGACTTTAATCCCAATGCCTTAACTTACCTCAAATTGGGACTTGTACAATTGCCCAAACTCAACCTCTTGAGTTGGGTCTCTCAATCTTTTCTTGCTCCCCCTTTCTTCTTGCCTAACTCTTTACACAAGAGCTTAGTACTTTGCCTAATACAAGTTACCTACACTCAAACTCTTGAGTTAGGATTTTTCTAGATGTGTTTACAAAGAATGAAAGCTCCATAATGGAGTTTACAAATGACACAACACATTGGGCACAAAGGCCTCTTTCTAATCCTACCTTAAAAGCTAATTTGACAATTGAATGTATGAAATAAAGCTTAAGAATGTTTCTTAACAGTAGGAGACTTGAAAGCGATGATCAACCATCTTTTTGCATCTTGGGGGTACTTATAGGAATATCTAAATGGCTTGCAATGGCTCTTAACGGCTAGTTAAAAGTTGTCAGAAAAAAGCCTTGTCCGAGTCGCAAAGAAAATCGCAGCTCTCACAAACTTGACATTTTTGTTTCTAACGGCTAGTTCGTGCGATTTGATGTCCGAGTCGGATGACAAATAGCATGTTTAGCTTCAACTTCGAAGGCCTGTCGACATCTGCGTTTGACGCTTCAATTTAGCTTTGAGATTTGGAATAAATTCCAACCCGAGAGCTCGAAGGTGCTGTGGGCTTGTCGATGTGGGCGAACTTGGAACTTTCTGGGCAACTTTGATCTTGAAGACCTGTCGAGACTCGACTTTGAAGCTGTTCTTGAATTTCATAACTTCGTGCGAGTTTCTGTCCGAGTTGTACGATTACCTGGATGAAGTTCAGTCCCAGAACTGAAAATTTTCTTTAGGAACTCTTATCCGATTATCCATCTAACTCGTACGCTAACTCGTACGAGGTCTTTCTTCTTGCCGCTTTTATATTTTCTTGAATTTTTCGACTGGCCACCATCCGAGATGTTGTCCGACTCGGGCACTTGCTCGGATGCTCTGTTTTGCTACACTTGTTCTTCATTTTTCTACACAATTCTTCGAGTGCAAAGTATTAAAGAAAATCATATATTTGTTTAACTTATAATCAAAACAAAGATTGAGACCATAGGTCTAACACGACATACCCAATTTCAACAATTGGATAGGCTTTGGGGACCCCTAAATAACTATGCAAGCAACATTTAACATTGGTGAACAAACACGGGTGCATGGAACATTAACACTTAACAAGAACATTAACAATAAACACGAAACATTGACATTAACACTAACACTAAGCATTTAACACTGAACAGTTAACGTTGAATATTTACATACATATAACATATTTGTAAACATTTCATTTTGTACACTCAAAGGACATAATCATATACTTCATGTATAAGCATGCATTTCACTAAACATAATTTTAATATCAATATTACATATAAACAATAATACTAGTAAAGCATGTTAACTCATTTATTTACTCAATTAAAACATTTGCCCCTTTAGTGAAAACACTCACCTCGGTCCGCAGATACTATCTCACGATTTATATACCCAATCTACATATATTCAGGGTCAGGAAATTCAGTATTTATTTCTAACTAATAGAATCCTAAGATTCTTTAAACTTCTTAAAAATTCTAGGAATTAACTAAATAAGGGCATAAAACTAATTTATCTAATTTTTTTACCAAAAAGAGCGAAAAATAATATTAAGTATTTAAAAGTTATTTCTATTTTATTTTGAAAATATTACAATAAGAAAATATATTAATCATAATCTTAACAAAAATATAAGTTTCATGCCTTAAAACTATTTTACTTATTTCTCCTTTTAAAAGGAGTTTATAACATTTAAACTTTATTTCTCATTTATTTCGGAAATAACTAGTAAATGAACAAAAATTATATTAATTACTAACTTAAGAAAATATGAATTTAAAACCCTTTAAATGGCTGTTAAAATGATTTTTGCAAACATTTATAAAAGAAATTATAAAGAAATAAACAAAAGAATTAAAATCATCCAAAAATCAATTTTTTGGCATATGATCGGTTTTATCCGATTGGGGGATCTGTTTTACCTGCTTAGATCGGTTTTACCCACTCCAGGATCGATTTTACCTGAATTTCTTGAGCAAAAGTAATCGGTTTTATCCGTTTCCGGATCGGTTTTAACCGATCGTGCCCAGAAAATATTTTCTTCAACCTTTTGCTTCGGGTTTCAAACAAAAGTGCTCCAAAACTCATTTTTCTTTGGTTTGTTTTGTTCAAAATCGTTCATACAATACTTATATAACATTCCTATCAATCTATAACACTTAAAAAATGTTAAATCATAAAATTCTGATCAAAATCCTTAAGAAAACTAAAAGCCTCATTTTTCCATTTTCATGCATCTTTTCTATAAATCTTAAAATGCAATTGAGCAAAACATGTTACCTTAATGTTCTAAAGACTCCCTAGCACGAAATCCATGTTGTGAAATCCAAATTGCTCCAAATTCCTTTCCTAGCTTCCTTCTTTCCCTTCCTTCTTCTTCTTCTTCTTTTCCCTTTCCTTTCAACCCTTTCTCCCTCTTTTTAGTTTATAATTTTGGTTGTGTTGAATTATGAGGCTGAGAAGGGACCTATTTATAGGCAAAGTTTGCTTGATAAGCCAAAACTTTTGTAGTTATCTTGAGAATTATTATATATATTTTTTTGATTTACAGCTCACGATTGGTTTTACCCGTTCATGGATTGGGTAAAACCACTCCAATCGGTTTTACCCGTTCCAAGATTGGTTAAAATCGTTCGGAGGATTTTGTCATTTCTTCTGATCGGTTTTACCCGCTCTCGGATTGGGTAAAACTGCTCCTTCAGGCGATGAGATATTTTTTCTTACCATCGGATCGGTTTTACCCACTCCAAAATCGCTCCGTGAAGCGGTGGGATCGGTTTTACCCGCTCTAGAATCCGGTAAAACCGCTCCGTCAGGCTGTCAGATCGGTTTTACCCGCTCCAGGACTGAGTAACACTGATTAACCCTTATTTTTACTACTTTTCATTTATTTTCTAATTTCTTTATTTTTATTACTTAAATTACTTTATCACAGATTACTTAAACATAATTCTAACGTTATTCCTGACATCTTAATCTTAATCTAAACATTAAAATTTTATGCTTCAAAAATAATTCTTCATTTATTAAAACTCTAAAGAAAATCCTACAAGTCCATAACTATACATATTTTCATATTTTCTCATTTTTTATTTATTTTCTACTTTTCTTATTTTTCATTCTAAAATTCCCAAAATTAAACTAATATATCTATTTTCATATATCCTTAAACATAATTCTACACTCAAATTAATACGTTAACTCTAAATTAAACATCATAATTACAACGTGAAACATTAGAATTTAAACCTTAAGATTTCATAATCAAATTACTTAAGAAAACTCAAAATCTTTATAATTATACCTAATTGATTTTAAAAAATAGCAGTATGACAAAATATAAATTACAAAGGCTAAACTAGGGTGAGAAACTATGGAGTCTTACAGATCATAATATTTATATAACTGAGATCATATTTTCCAAAGTTTTGAACACAATGAGTAGTGCTTAAACACCTGTTGATGAAACCAGTAACCTCCAAAGCTCGGTTTTCTTCGTATCATTTCATGAGTTCAATTTCAGCTTGTCAACCCGATCCCTAATGAAGCTTTCTTGGTTGAGCTCATTTTTAGCCCTCTTCCAATCAAGGAGGTCTGTGAACTTCTTCAAGACATGATTTGGCACATCTGGTTCCGGTGGCTACACCTTAGGTGCGTGCCTATAAGCGCTGTACCCAATGGCACACGCCTCAACCCCACAAAGGGTGCTCAGCTCCTGAACCTTCTTCATCAGCCCTTTCTTTTTCTTTTTCTTTTTCTTTTTTTTTTTTTTTTTTTGAAAGTGGCTTTTCAACTAGTAGGGTTAACAATAAAGGTCAACTTCACTTTCCTCCTAGCCATGGTAATGGATTTTGTAGAGATGAAATACTTGAGTGAAAGAATTGTATATGCACTTAAATCTTTTCTCTGTTTATATAGAAAGATGAATTACTTAATGCATTGAATAAACGAGGTCCAGCTGTGAAAATGTATATAAGTCAACGAAATTAATAAGAAGATTAGGTGCCTTAAATGATTTGTCTTATAGCATAGATATTGATATTCTTATGGAAGAAAAGTTTGATTTGCTTTATGGAAAAGAATTTTCTAACTTTGAGTTTCATAAAAATCTATTTTATTGAACGCTCTTGGCTCATTGTTTTTTAATGAACGGAACTAATTGCGTTGTTCATTAGTTAATGCCTTGAAAGATGAATAAAATTCTCTCAGCGACTTATAGGATTTGTTATAAGATTATAGTCAAATTATAATAATAACTATTTAATTCCACAATCAAATACTATGCAGTTAACAAGTGTTATCTGTGACTTTTAAATTTTGAATTCAAAAATGTACTAGACTTTTTTTTCTTTTTTAAAACAGCCGATTAAGTGTCTAGTAGGGTTGCAATAGTCGTACCTCCATTACAATTGTGTGAAAATAAAAGTAAAAAGCGGACCAGAAATGTACTTGAAAAGAATAATAATAAAAGGAAATCTATATTAGTAAATGTATCATGTATGTGATTTATTCATGCTGAACCATCATCAAACACATGATCAACATGTTCATTTCTACTTTCAGTTGAATCTTGTTCCACACTACAGTTGAATGTTGCTGCTGCCAATGCTGATTTCTTGTTCCTAAAGGATTGTGATTTCTTTGAATATATTCTACTATTATACCTTCTTGGGTGGGTACTCATGAAGGATTCTCACCATTCAAATCATGTCGACTTGCATATCAATGATTTCCAAGTTGTTTTGCAGCCCCTAACACAATGTTTAAGGTATATTATGGTTTTCAATAGGCAGTGACATATACTTCTTATTTGAACTCAGATACCTATAAATGATTTTTATTCGAACTCGTTCCTGCTCAAAACCAGTGATGGCATAAACCTTATCAAGGAGTTCACAAAATGAGATTTGAGAATCTACTATGATGAATTTTGGAATGGTATCCTCATAAGTTAGATCATATAAACTAGTTATCATCTTACCATTCCAATAATATACTACATAATATTTGAACTAGCCATTGTCATAAAATTGCAGCACCTCCTATAATCAATTTATTAAAAAACATCAAATAAGAAATTTTTTTTAAAAAAGACATCATATTAATAAGTGTTATTTGCAATAGTTTTCAGAATATAAAGAAATATTAAATAAATAACAAAAATTGGGAGACGATATGATTAATTATATTTACCTCCCGGAAGTTTAAAAATATAATAATGCCAATTTTTTTTTAGTAGTATTATTATCTTCCCTTATTTGAAACATAAATATCAGATACACTGATGATTTAAAGAGTTATGGGTCATTGATAATTTTAGAAAACATCATGAGACCATCATTAAACATCCCCCACATTAGCTGAGATCAATGTAGTTGAACCCTCAAATTGAAGGTTAGTTACATTTACCTCCTCTGAGAATTTTAAAAAATTACTAATAACTCGTTAAATTCAAAAACATTATCAATACCTCTGAACCTTTAAATTATGAAATAAAGCTTTTTTTTTTTCCTCATTTCAGTTGAAGCATCGTTGATAGTTAATTTGAGAAGGAAAATAAAAAAATCATGAAAATGAAGAAAGTGAATTAATGTTGAATGGAAAAAAGCTAAAATTCATAGAATTCAAAATCATCTAAACATTGAAAGTTGAATGTCTCAATTGCAAATATATTATAACTGATCAAATAGGAATGGAAACTTACACCAAAGTACACCTACAACATCCACAGTCATCTAACAAACTTTAACATCCACAGTTTCATCTTCATGCAACATTTTCTTAACCAAAAGTGGTGTTGCATCTTTCTCTTTTGCCTGCAAAAAACAATTAACATCATAAATGAATCCCTTTTAATTAGTAATAAACCAGAAGAAATAATCTTTTTCTTCTCATAAATTTGTGTAAGTAGTTATACCAGAACCCCTAAAAATTTAACCATATTATTAAATGGACCTTAACATTTAAAAAAATTATCAATCAACCTTACAAAGTTTGATTAACAAAACAACTCCGAGTTTTCAGACTTACTTTCAGTTCACCTAAAAAGTTCATTTTGTAACTATTTAAAACTTCAGAGTTCATTTGATAATGTTATTAGATGATAAAAGTGTGCTCGGTAGAATCTTTTAAAACTTGTTTAGTAATTTAGACAAACATCCGAAAATTAAAAAAATTGGGTGAATACAAGATCTTACCTGAGATGACAAGTCTCCATCTTGTTTCTTCTTGTTTTGGTGAGTGCAGAAGTAAGAATACAATCCCATTCCAACCATAGCAACTAATATCCCAACTATGTTTCTTGAAGTGAAAGGGTCGTGAAGAAGCGTGTACCCAAATCCAAGAACAAGACACGTTTTCAGGTGGCCTAAAACCTGATAGGTGACATGGGACGTCTTCCCGATCACTAAAAATGTGCTGAAGTTCACCGTCACCGCAATCGAGCAAGACAGCAATATGAAGCCCTGCAAATTCACAAACAGATGGTGAGCATAAAATTCAGACAAAATAAAGAAGACAAATGCATTAAGTTGAGAGATGGAAAACAAAGGGATTTCTTAGAATTCGCTTTTACCAAAATGATAGGAGAATATTTGTGGGCAAACACATTTCGTTGGGTGAGGAATTGGTCAACAAGCGGGCCTGAGGAGAAGAGAACTGCAGTTTTGAAATGGGGCTGATTGGTATAAAAGCTGGATCAACGAGACATTCAGCCTCTTCGAAATTGTATTTGTCAGCTGAAATTAGAGCCATTTGTTAAGGAGTAACCAGCAAAATTGCAGATAACCGGTGTGTGCGCCACAGTAATATGTCAACCCATAAAGGATTAGTCCACTCCTAGAAGAGAGAATCCCATAGTCCGTCAAGGGATGGATTTTGGGAGTGTGTGGAGAAGATTTTATAGCCCCAACAAAAGGTACAACTAGTGATTACATAATGTGTACTCTAGAAGTGTGTAGATATACTCAGGTAGTTAAATATGGGGGATATCTCAGGGTGGTTAAAATAAAATAAAACGACCCTATATAATCAGAAATTGCCAGTAGCACATTTTGGATCATTTTCAACATGACATAAACCTGACATCTAAAGTTACCCATTAACCTATCTATGATATGAAATAAGCAAAATTTTAACAAAATCAAAGCAGAATTAAGATAAGAAATGATGACAAAAAGGATACAATCTGGCCAATGCAAGTGTTACGACTGAAAGAAGGGAGATGACCGATCCCACAAAGTTTAGCTGAAGGTCGGAAATGGAGGCAATGCCGACTCCAAGGAGCAAGACGAACAGAGAGAACCTAATATTCTTGCTGCACTTGTTCAGGAATTTTGGAAACATTATTCAAGAGTTTATTAAATAGTCATGGCTAAAAAAGAACACTAAATTTTGATCTTTAAAACTTTGACAATTACCTGAATTGCTTTTTCAAGAAAACTATTTCTAATAGAACAGTGAAATGTATGATGGCTAGTTTGGTCATCTGTCAAACATGATTTCAAAACAACGGAACATTAGAAATAGTTGAACAATATGATATTCATTACTGTTTCAAAAATAAGTTACTCTTTTAATGGAATGAAAAGGGTAATGTAAATCGCCAAACAGTTAAAATGCTGCTTATTTTTGGATTACCTGGTAAAATCCAACGGAATTAAATTCCAGGCTTAAGTTGAGTAAACCAATTGAAATTCCATTTAAAACGCCGAAGAACATCACTGTCTTCATCTCGATGGCCTTCTCCTCGAAGAAGTTCAGGCGTTGCGCCACATAAAGGGTGCAGTACGTCACCATCAAATGCCAACTCGTCAATGTTGTTGCTGTAAAAAGTCAGAATAAAATATCTGCCCAACAACGCCTTTACCAAAGACGACTATGCTAACTAATTTGGACAAGCAACAATGGTCGATTTTCTTAAACTCACGAAAACATACATAAATGGGAAAATAATTATAAAAAAAAACTTAGGTTCGGGAAAAGTACAAACACTTGAGATTTGGTAAAAACCTTAAAATCCCATAATTTGTATGAAACTGCAAAATATCCATTTTAATAATAAGAAATTGAAAGGGTATTTTTGTATTTTTATATAATTACATAGGTATTTGTACTTTTTCCAAACCTCATGAGAATATTTGCACTTTTTCCAGATCTCAGGCGTTTGCATATTTGTCCCCAGCATAAACTAATGTGTTTTCTTCTATTCAATGATTAATTAATAGTATGTGTAGAAAATGAAGTGAGATCAATTGTACCATTTTTTGATCTTGTACCATAACAAAATAAATATATTTATGGTTGTGATACAAGGTCAGGAAGTACACAAGATTGTAAAAGAGTGCATTTTTTTCAATCTTGTACCCTAACAAAATAAATATATTTACGGTTGTGATACAAGGTTAGGAAGCACATAAGATTGTAAAAAAGTGCATTGTGTGTTGATTGAAAAATCTTTGATTGGCTGATGAGGGCAAGTAGAAAAAGTTGTTACAAGGATTTCAATTTATAGCAAGAAGACAATTTATTAGGATGCAAAAAGTTTGAGAAAGATTAATTACCAAATGGAAAACCAAGATTGCTCATCAAGACCTTGTTAACAATGACAATCGAAACTGATGAAGCCACTGAAAGGAAGAATGCTCCAATAACTCCCAATTGGTTACTCTGTTGCATCTCCCCCATCTTTCACCAAGAAAATAAAAGCAAACCACAACAAGAATAATTAACTTTGTAAATGGATTTTGCAAAGGTGAAAGAATTGTATATGCTTTTCTCTGTTTACATAGAAAGATGAATTACTACACGCGTGGAATAGAGGAGGTCTAGCTATGAAAATTAATGTACCTCGGTCAACGAAATTAATAATAAGATTGCGTGCTTTAAATGATTCTTTTAGCATTAATTGCTTTCGCTATTCTTGAGGGAAAAAAAGTTTATTTGCTTTATTGAAAATATTTTTCTAACTTGGAATTTCATTAAATTTATAAATTTTACCTTCAGTAATCCATTTCAAGTAATTTTTTTTAATGCTCTTGGTTCATTGTTTTTTAATAAACGAAATTAATTGTGTAGATTCATTATTGTCTTGAAAGATGAAATAAATTCTCACAACAACTTCATAGGATTTGTTGTCTAATTAATGTTAAGATTATAGTCAATTCATTTAGTTTTATACAAAAGTCTAAAAGTAAATTTAATGACTTAGTATTGTCTGTGACTTTTAAATTTTGAATTCAAAAAAGTCCAATTCTCAATATCCAATTTTCAACTGTTCCTTTCATGGTCCAAAATTTGAAATTCATAGTTTTATAAACTAATAAATGGTATGTCTTACAATGTTACTAATCGTGCAAAGATTATAAATAAACCGTAAAAATATAAATAAAAAGTTACACATTTGATAACTTAGTGTGACCGTGGCGTACTTGATCAATAACTCGTAACAAATTATATCTTTAATTCTCAACAACAAGTTTGACCAAAGAAATTGAAATCACTGAGGTTAGTTATCATTTATTGTGTACGTTGATTTTATTAATAAGATTGAGTGGGCTTTTATATTAGTTTTGAGAAAAAGATATATTCTATTTTGACTTTAAAATTTTTGACTTCTCAATATTAGTTGTGTGAACCATAACATTGCAACATTGGTTTTAACTTCAAAATGTTTGAAGTTCTTTGCTACACTTCAGCAATAGAGTTTAGCATTGTAGGGCGGGTTTTAGCGTTGTAGTGCTGATCGAGCCAATTCACCTCATATCTCAAAATTTTCTTCTATATCTCTCTTTTTTTTTTTATTGGTGTTAGGTCCCTATAAACGAAACAACCATTACTCAAAATATTTTTCATCTAAAATTAACTAAGAGGAATAATAATGGAGCAAAATTCTAGCATTAGTCCTTTCACCTATGATTAACTTCTAGTGTGATGTGTTTTCACCTCATACACTAATAGACACAATCACAAGCTCCAAGTGTTTGTTGGGTGTAATTGTGACTCATTAATTACCTATAAAGAGGTAAAAATCTTGGTATTATCATGTTAAAATCATCATTTTTTAAAAAAATAACATCTTCTACAATAATATTTGCAAAAATAATGCAAATGTAAATCATATTCCTTAAATACTACTATTTTCTATGCCACATAATACTTCAAATGCCAAAAGGAAAAGTAGAAACTATTCCATGATTCTACAAATCATCCGTTCTTCTTGTTCTTTTTCCTCTTCTCAATTCTTCTCATCATTCAATTGATTATTCATACAACGATATGTCGATTCAAAGGTTGGTAGGATTTTCTTCATCGATCCTAAAATCATTCATTCTTGAACAATCTTACAATTGATTATCAAAGGTAAAAATGAAAAATCTTTATTTTCTTCATTATTCATTGTATGTAGCAAGAGCTTGAGCCGCAGGGCCTAAAAACCGAGATGATGGAATAAAAAAGCTCTTGGATTTGTTAACCACTAGCAGCCTGCTCATACAATGCTGGAGCGCAAACAACTCTTTCATAGAGTGCCGATTTCCTCTAACAAAAATCAATAAATCATCTACAAAGCTCATGATGATTGGGATTTCCCCCTCCCCATATAGTAAGAAAATATTCCTTCCCGCCAAAAGAAATAAACAAACCCCCTGGTTAAAGCTTCTGCAACCAAAATAAACAAAAATGGAGATAGGATGTCGTCTGCTTTATTCCCCGCAAAAGAACAGCTCGCAAAATGAAACTGAAATCTCATTCGGAGTAATAACAGTTCCAAAAATGGCCAAATTTTCATCATGTCAAACTTAAAAAAGATACCACCCAAAACCTTCCGATTTAGATTCCACAATGCCTCTTGCAGAAGCAAAACATTATCAGATATTTATGCCCTTTCATGAAGGCCGCCTACTCTGGGGAGATTATTGACTGCATATGCAGCTGCAACCACTTCACCAATAATTTTGTGAACACCTTGTGTATCACTGTGCAAAGGCTAATACGATTAATGCTATTGGTTAGACCCTTTAAAGGATATGTTGTCTAATACACAACTTTTTGTTTCATTTTTGCTTTCAGAAATCTAGGAACCTAATGTTAATATTATATTTGTTTACTTTTTCTATTGAAAAAGGAAAAAAGAATTTTTTTAAGGATGTAAGAAAAAGTGAAGTTATTAATAGGACATAAATTTTATATCTATCACTAAACCATTAAAGACTAAGCTTGTAGGATTGGAACCTCATCGATTTCGAATTTTTCTGTTACTAATTTTCTTTGGGTTTTAGATCTGCCTTTGAATTATTATTGTTGTTAGTCTGAAAGTCTATAAGAGTAGAATAAATATTGTAATTAAAATTTTATATTAATACTACTCTTAATTACCTTGCAGTTGCAGAGTACAAACGGAATTGAAATAAAGATAGAAATGAATTCAAAAAGGATTATAGTTATTATATTGTCAGACTAACAACATTGTTCCTTCCATGTGAATTTACCACACTAAATCACAACAATAAGGAAATTCTTTGTAGTACAATACACATTACAAGCAAGACAAGTGGAAAACGAATCTCCACATCCGATAAGAGACAGCCAGAAATATCCAAAAAATTATCGTGCCAGACTCGTGACAGACATACAGAACCAACCCCCACCCTCACTCCCCAAAAAAAGAACAAGTTAGTGTCCACTGAACCAACCAAATAGAGTGGAATAGAAAATTCATAAAGGAATAATATCTCTTGTAGCTTAGTAATATATAACCAGGGTGATATATATACCCATACATTGGGGGAATGAGTTCACCATTCATCGAGAGCTACTATATATAACTACAAACAAGAGAAACAATACCAGAAGAAAACAACATCAAACAAAGGAAAGTACCAACTGCAAGCGAAGAAATGTAACACAATACATAAATTAAGGAAAAAAGATACTGGAAACATAAACCAAATCCTTAACGAGCACTACTGAAGCTTGGTCCAGCCCTATCAGGGTGGAAATAATTAGGATAGTAACCACCATTGCTAGCTGAAGCACCATCGCCACTATTGAGAGATAGTAGACTAGGGTCATAGGCCCATCCAAAACCATTAGAGTTATCAGAACGAGGTTGCTCAGAAGGGGTAATAGCAATAGAAGAGGAACCTAAACCACCGCCATAAGCCATTGGTTGTTTGGAAGGGATAGTTGCCATAGAAGAAGAGCCTAAACCACCGCCATAAGCCATTGATTGTTCGAAAGGGATAATCGTCATAGAAGAAGAACCTAAACCCCCGACATTGAAATCACCTTTAGTATTTTCAAGAAGCATTGGTACACCTAGATGTTGAGGAGGATTTCCATATCCATTGAGATAAGCCATCCTCATGGTAATTTCATTCAGCTTATGCTGGATCATGATATTCATATCACTGAGATCAGATTTTCCAAAGTTTTCAACACAATCACTGCCGCTTAAACACCTGTTGATGAAACTAGTAACCTCCAAATTTCGATTTTCTTGTTGTAGTTTCATGATTTGACTTTTCAGCTTGTCAACCCGATCCCTGATGAATCTTTCATGGTCGAGCTCATTTTTAGCCCTCTTCCAATCTGGAAGGTCTTTAAACTTCGTCAAGACATGATTTGCCACATCAGGTTCCGATGGCCACACCTCAGGTGCGTCTCCATAAGGGCTGTACACAATGGCACAAGCTTCAACCCCACAAAGGGTGCTCAACTCCTGAACCTTCTTCATCAGCCCTTTCTTTCTTTTTCTGTAAGTTGCTTTTCGACTAGTAGGATTAACAATAAAGGCCAACTTCACTTTCCTCCTAGCCATGGTAATGGATTTTGCAGAGATGAAATACTTGAGTGAATGAATTGTATATGCGCTTCTTTTTTTTCGTTTATATAGAAAGATGAATTAATACATGCGTTGCATAAACAAGGTCCAGCTGTGAAAATGTATTTGAGACAACGAATAATAAGATTACGTACTTGAGTGAAAGAATTGTATATGCGCTCAAATCTTTTCTCTGTTTATATAGAAAGATGAATTAATACATGCGTTACATAAACGAGGTCCAGCTATTAAAATGTATTTGAGTCAACAAAATTAATAATAAGATTACGAAAATAATAATAAAATTCCAAAAAAGAGTGATTTTCTTTATTGAAAAGATTTTTCTAAATTTTGAATTTCATAAAGTCTATGAATTTTACAGTCAAATAATCCATTTCAGTTTTGTTTAACGCTCTTGGTTCATTGTTTTTTAATAAACTGAATTAATTGTGTATATTCATTGCGTTGAAAGATGAAAAAAATTATCACACCATCTTTATAGGATTTGTTGTCTAATTAATGTCAGATTATAGTCAATTCGTTTATTTCAATACAAAAGTCTAATAATAATTATTGAATTCCATAATGAAATAATATGCAGTTAACATCTGTTGTCCGTGACTTTTAAATTTTGAATTTAAAAATATACTTGAAATTTTTAATTTTATTTTTCACTTCGTTTACTAGCCAAATGTCCAATTCTCAATATCCAAGGTTTAATTACTCATTTCATGGTCTAAATTTTGAATTTCTTTTTTTTGAGGATTGATTGAAATTCGTATTTTTATAACTTAGTGAGACGTACTCCATCAATAACTCGTAATAAATTATATCTTTAATTCTCAATAACAATTTTGAGCAGAGAAATTGAAATATCATCATTTATTGTGTACGTTGATTTTATTAATAAGATCGAGTTAGCTTTTATTAATCACTTTTGGCTTTGACTTCAAAATTTTTTACTTCTCAATTGTGTGAAAAGTAACGCTGCAACATTGGTTTTGACTTTGAAATTTTAGAAGTTCTTTGCTACACTTCAGCGCTAGGGTTTTAGCATTGTAGCGCTGATCGAACCAATTCACCTCATATCTCAATTATTTTTTCTATTTCTCCTTTTTTTTTCTTGTGTTATATCCCTATCAACCAAACAGCCATTATTAAAAAATATTTTTCATCCAAAATTAACTAAGACCATTAGTATTGGAGCAATTCTAGCATTAGTCCTTTCGCCTTTGATTAACGGCTAGTGTGATGTGATGTCACCACATACATAAATAGAAACAATCGCTAAGTGTGACTCATTATTACGTTAAATAGATAAGAATCTTGGTATTATCACGTTAAAAGCAAATTTCTTTTTTCCAAAATAGCATCTTTTACAATAATATTTGCAAATATAACATAAAATGTAAATCATATTCGCTAAATACTACTATTTTCTATGCCACATCAGATTTCAAATGCCAATAGGAAAAGTAGAAACTACTCCACGCTTCCCCCATTCATTTCTTCTTCTTCTTCTTCTTCTTCTTCTTCTTCTTCTTAATTCTTTCTCATCACTGAATTGATTATTCAAACAAGGCTTCAAAGGTTGGCAGGATTTTTCTTCATCGATCATAAAATCATTCATTCTTCAACAATCTTTACAATTGATCATGAAAAGTAAAAAAGAAATATGAATTTTCTTCATTTTTCATTGTACGCGGTTATTACAAGCCTATTCTTTGATTCTTGTAATAAATTTTTACACTTATAAGAATAGATGTCAACTGTATGATAAAATGTCAAATCTATTTGGGTCCCTCTTGTACACAAAGAAATAAGAATAAGGTTTCAAATAACAATTCATGGAGGAGCATGTCAGCAAAGCAAAGAGAATGTTTGCGAATGTAGGATTCCATCCGAGAAATCCAAACTTTTCTAGATCAATGCAAACAAAATGACCAAGAATGTATTTTAAGAGAGCCATGACGTCAACACTGGAGGAATTTGTGCTTTACTTGTATATGGTTGAAAATCACAACGATATACCCATGAACAAGTTGAGGGTAATTATACTCTCAAGATATCCATGAAGATCATGGTTGGATTGTGGAAAATTTAGCGAATCCATTGAAAGGTTCGAACTAATGTGATCCCCCATCTGACTGATGTCACATATATGATTCTAGCTCGGCAATGGATTTTCACCAAACTAGGCCATAATCTAGTCAAATTTAGCACAACTTTGAATGCATGCATATAAAGATAATTCTTAATTAATTGCAAAGATAACTCTTTTCTTCTTTTTTTCCCCAAGAAAATAAGCCATTAAGTTGAATAGTTTATTTGCCTAAAAAGAAAACAAATTATTGAACATGGTTATTGCTCAAAATCCAATCAAAATGTAGGTAAACATGTTTATTTACCTACATGTTTGTTGTAACTATACATGTAGTAGCTTTCACTTATCTTCGGTATCATTCATTATACTCTTGTTATATTTGTCACAACATACATAGATGATATTGTTAAGACACATCGCATTTTTTTCACGGAAGGAGGTTTCCAGTTGTATCTCTTACGGTTATTGCACAGGATGGTGTATCAAATTGTGTGCTATGAACTATAGCATAAGGGATATTTCTCTCTAATGGGTTTTGTAATTCTAATATTTCTAATATAATCCACTAGAGAATGGGAATAAATCTGTTTCCTGAAAACTTAAGTGCTAAGTTGCATAGTATTTCATTCGAAGGCTTCATGGCATTGTTGATCAAAAAGTGCTATGAAACTTAAATAATTGCAAAGATAACTCTTTTATCTACTTTTCTCAAAGAAAATAAGGCATTGAGTTGAATGATTTATTTACCTCTAAAAAGATAACAAATTATTGAACATGTTTATTGCCCAAAATCAAATCTACTAAAAAAGTACTGAATTTAAATGTCATATATTCTTTTGAGTGATAGTAATAGTAAATTACTTTTTTCAACCAAATAACATGAAATTATAACCTATTTTTTCTTACTTGATTATTTCATAAAGCCAATACCACTATTTTTTTTTTTTTTTTGTTTCCGAGCGATAGTAATACCACCTAGTTCAAGACTGTAAGCTAGATCCTACAACTCATACATTTTCATGTCTATTTCAAACACTTCATCTTGTATCTATATTCCTAAAACAAAATAAGGAAGAAACATTAAATTAAAATCAATACTAATTTTGTTACAAAAAACTAAATATATTAATAATATTTCTAAACTATGAGATTATCATAAGAGAGAGTAAAGGTGAAAAGAGCAAATTAAAATTAAATAAAGAATGTTAACAAATTTCAAAAATTATGTACTTTATTATACTAGTCCTTTTTTTAATAGGGAATTTGTGTTTGTTGTGTTCTTTTTGCTTGCATATGCTACAACTTCCTCTAGTTTGACATTGTCATAGTTCTTTTCATCTTGCTATTCAACCGTATTCACCTGGGGCACCCTTTGGAAGTTTTTTTTTTTTATCGAATTTCAAGAAACAAGTGTACGTATTTTCTCGTTCAGGAGGCCAATAAGCCTTGTTAGGGATGAGGTGAAAAAAGGGATACCTAGTCCTCCTATAAGTAGACAAAGAACACCAATCTTGAATTAAAAGTTTGTAATCCAAGCTACAACGTTGACATGCTGGCAATACATATGACCAAGAAATTTCACGAATATTCCATTTTGGGCACGAACAATAATACTCATTTAGTTTCGCTATTTGAACATGATCACTTTTTTTTTTTTTTTTGGTGATTGACCTATTTTCACACTGAATGTCCCAGTAGCTCTATTGAATAAAATCATTTTGTATCCATGTGTTCACTGTATTTTTGGAAATGTCTTTTAGTTGTAGACCTTTGGCCAACATATAATTCATTGTTATCAAGTGCATCAGAAAGTTGACTACCAGAACATTTTCAATAAAGGTGCATCAAGAGTATGAAGTTGCTTACTGTCTCTTTGGGGACATCCAAAAAATTGAAACGGCGTTATGTAGGCACCTGCGACAAGGATGATATGTCCAAATTGAGAGGTCTATGACCTATGACTTTTAATAAATAAATAAAAAAAAAAGAGTATGAAGTTGCTTACTCCACTCCTCAACTCTAGGTCCTTAAGTATAAACAAGCACCTCGATGTCCATAGAGATAACGAGCTTTTGTTGTGAAAGATTTCTCATTTGTTGAAATTAGAAACTATGATAGCCCTCATACTTGCATCAATCCTATCATAAATCAAGACCATGTTCAATTAAATTCTAGATTTGGTGCTGATCAAATCAAAGCATTGGTGAAGGCTTAGATGTCAATCACTTTAGCAGGAATTCAAACATAAATGACAGACAAGTTCAATTATAACCTATCTAAGAAAAAAAGCAGGGGTGCCAAAGCAAAAGGCGATTGTCAAAATTTTTGATGATTGACTTGAATCATACAGTATATTAAATATATGGATGTTCTCAAGCAAACAAATCCTGGAACAATTGTACATTTAAACAAGGAGACTGCATAAGAAAATCCATCGCAAGAACTATTTAATTGTGTGTTTTGGGCTTTGGTGCTTCAATAGAGGGTTTCAAATATTGTCGTCTAGTCATAAGTACTGATAACACATTATTGTATGGCAATTATAAAAGAACATGGCTCATTCTTCTTTCAGTTAACGGTAATAATTCGCTATTTCCACTTGTCTTTTCAATTTTGGAAAGTGAGAACAATATTAGTTGGGAATGGTTTATATCATGCATTAGGGTGTTTCTGACTCAAAATAAGAGATCTTTGTGTTCTATGAGATCGTCATGCAAGTATTACTATAACATTATTTCCTTCTTTGTGATACATTGAGTATTCATTGTTTGTAAATTATAAGGGAAAAATTCAATTGACATGCATAAGTGTAAGTATATAAATTTATTGCAAGAATCTAAGCATGAGTTTGTAGTAACTACGTGGAATGAATAACGAAGAAAATGGAGCTTTTATTTTCTTACCTTAGATAATCAATTGTAAAGAATTTTGAACAATGAATGATTTCAGGATCGATGAAGAAAAATCATCCCCACCTTTGAAACCTTATATGGATAACAAATTTAAAGAGGGGAAAAATTGACAAAAAGAAAAAAAGGAAAAAAAAGGAGTGGAATCGTGGAATAGCTTTTACTTTTTTTATTACCAATTAAAGTTTGATGTGATTAATTTAGAAAAGAAAGTAGTATTTAGAAAATATGATTTACATGTGTTATTTTAGCAAATTTTATTATAGAAGAGGTTATTTTGAAGGGCAAAAAATTCTAAAATCAAAACCCCAAGTTGATTGATAAAATATTGAACGTCACAAATAGTGTGTTATAAAAATTATCAACACACCAAAATCACCATACATAATAGGCCATAATAACACAATCTATTAATCAAAACAAGACATTTAACCTATATGTTATTTCTAATAGGGTGACCAGGCCTCATAGCCACTTAATCGGTTGTCCTTAAATAAATAAATAAATGTTTGGGGCCTCTGTTTATTGAATGTGCAAAGTGCACATGTTAGATGATAAAATTTAGAGACTTAGACTACCTATATTTTTCCTATATTTTTATCTAATCTAACAATTCCCTATATTTTTCTTGCGACTTTGTCTTCCTAAAGATGTTCTCGATATTCCTCTGAGTACTTGTCTCCTTTCCCAGGGCATCAGCAGTCGAAGGCCCAAACAAAATAATAATAATAATGTAAAAAATCACTGTAATTAGTTTTTTGAGCTTTTCTAGATGTAAAATAATCTATAATAATATTTGTTTTAAGATTCTCTAAAATATCATTTGCAGTGCACAAAATTTCAACTATATTTAGCCTTTCTTATGTTTAATCACTAAAAAAAAAAAACAAAAACCTGAACTTCATTAACAAAAATACTACAAATCCAAAAAGACAAACAAATCTATTAACAGAAACTAAAATCAAAGTACAAAAGAAAAAAACCGACATCAACGATGCCAACGCACACGGCACACCCTAACACCAGGCCCTTTTCTTTAACCTAAGCAAAAAAACCCTTATTTTTACTCAACGGACAGCAATAATAAAATAAAGAATAAGAATTCAGGGCATACCTATAAAAATAAATAAATAAATAAATACATAAATAAAGCCTTGTTTTTGTGGTTCAGTAACAAAAGCTCAATATTAGAGGCCTGATTTCCATAGCTTTTGGACTTAAATAAAGAAAAATTAAGTTTTAATGGCATAATAAAATGCTCTAGTTCTCACTTCTAAGCTCTAACGATTACAGGTAAAGTCAAGGAGAAAATGATTAGAAGTCAAAAGAGAATGAAGTTTTGGGTCGCAAAACAAAAAGAAAAGTGCACTAAAATGGCTTCGAAGAAAGAAACGAACAGTCAAGTTTTGGTCGAAAATGCAAGTGCAGTAAATTTACATTAACACCTTGCATATAGAAATTAATTTGGGTCTAAAACTAAAATTACTTATGCCAAATACTAACATTTTTAGAACTAAAATTACTTGGGCCTAATACTAAAAATTTTATAAACTAAACCTACAACTACATAATAATATACTATAATAATTCTGGGCCTTTTAATTTTGAGCCTTGGGTCATCACCCAACTTACTCTTACACTGGGCTGGAACTGATCGATACAGATGTAGGTTGGGCTGGTAAGGTCTATGATATAAGTCAAACTGTAGTACTTTACATTTTTTGGTGGTAACTTGGTAACTTGGAAAAGCAAGAAGCAGAAGGTGATTGCATTCTAAAGTGTTGAGGCTGAATTTCGAGGAAACAAAAGGTTTGTCCAAATTCCTTTTGATTAAAAGGTTGTTATTAGAAATTTGATTCAATCCAAGCTCAGAAATGAACTTATATTGCGACAACAAGGCTGCTATTGAAATATCTCAGAATCATGTTCCACATTATCGCACTAAGCATATTGAAGCAGATTGACATTTCATCAAGTAAAATCTTCAACAAACAGTGGTCAAATTTCCATTTGTCCGCCAGTTTGAAATTCACCACAAAAAGAAAGCACATTGGATTTTAATTACATACCTAGTGTGAAAATGGAGTGCAATTATTGTGAAATTGATCTGCAGATGGATTGCAATTGTTGTGGAAATTATGTTCAAATGGAGTGCAATTCGTGGCTATTTTATATTTCTAGTCAAGTGCGACACTTTCTTTAAGCTAATGTAATAATTTTTTTAAGGTATGTCTAGTTGAACAATTAAGGTGGAACTCTTTCAAATGAAAAAAAAAAAACAAAACAAAAAAAACCATAATGTATCTTTGTGTTGTTCAAACTGGCGTGTGGTACAGGTCAGAACGAGTCGATTCAGGTTTACAATTTTTGTCGGGGCTCATCATTATTGATTCCCCTTGCTTCTTCTTCTTCTCTTTCTCTTGTAAAATGAAAAGTTGAACACCTTGGGTTAAATGGTGAAGATTGGATTGGGGCTTTGAATACATTACAAAGATGAGTAATGAGATTTCCACGAGGAAGAGCTCTTTTGGCTTATGAGTTTGAAATGGATTCCATGTGGTGAAGGATAACATATCCAAGGCTAAATTCTATCTCCTTGATCAAGCAGAGGAATATTACTAGCTTTTTTTTATTATAATGAAAATTTCTATTTATTGGGAAGCGTACACATTATTGCCTAGTCTTTGTGTATTGTATGCATTTGGTTTTCTGAAGGTAATTTATCGCTAATGGTAAATGTATCTCTGAGTTTTCTTGCACGATTTGTACATATGATTGCAGATGGAGTTGATCCGGAGAAGCAAATATTCTTCTGTTGGTATGCGAACTGCTAAGCTCATGACCTCTGCCAAAGTAGTGACAAGGGTATGTAATTCAGGGAAGTTCAAAGCCATTGAGGCACAAAAGACCAACGATCCTCGCTCAGAATGCAAACCATGTACATGCACTTGCCCTAGATTCTAACTTGCCTAGTAGATTTAGTAGGGAGGGCTAGTTCTTATTGTAGATTCTTGACATCAAGTTTGTGATTTCCTAATGACATGTTTATTCATGACTAACTTGTTTTGACACTAAACACAAGTTTGGAATTTACCACAAAAAGAAAGCACATTAGATTTTTATTAATTTGCAAATGGAGTGCAATTATTGCGAAACTAATGTGCAGATTGATTGTAGTTGTTGTGAAACTTATGTGCAAATGGAGTGAAATTCATGGCTATTTATCTTTTGACCTGTATCCTTTTCCTATAAGGTTTCCTTAATTAATAGAGTAGAATTATTTAATTCTTTAACAATTATGAGGGATATATTATGCATATTTCTATTCTAGCCTATATATTTTTTCTTTGATATTTCTTGGTATTTCTATACTAGTATAGGAGGGGGAAAGCAAGCAAGTCACTTGTCCTCGCTTCTCTATCACAACAGATTCCTGAATACCTCCAAAATGAAAAGAAGATGAAGTCCATGGAAAGTTGAAAGAATGAAAAAGAGGGAGGAAAGAGAAAAAGAAAGAACAACAAGGCAGGAAGGACATTTGTAGTACTATGCATGGAGTTCCAAGGGGGGCTACAAATATCATGCAGTTGAGTTTTTTGGATGATACTGTGGTTTTCATTAATTGGGCAACAAAGAAGAACTTGTAGTGCTTCATGTTATTGTTATCAGAATTTGAGAGGTAAATTGACCAAAAGATTAATATTGCAAAAAGTTCTTATTATCTGTCGCAGCTATTTGCTCCTGGGCCAGTTTGTATGGTTAGAAGATAATACTGGAATGCGGTTGCGGGCGCTTCCTTTGACTTACTTGGGCTGTTCTATCTTTGTGGAGAGACAGAGCAAGGTATTTTTTCAGCCAATGCTTGACAAGGTTTCATCTAGATTGGGGAATTGGAGCAATAAATGGCTCTTACATGCTGGACATTTGGTCCTTGCATGTTAAGCATGTATGGTCCTCAATGCCACTCCATATTAGGCAGTTCTAAATCCATCAAAAAGCACAGTTGTACATTTGGAAAGGATTTTTGCTTCCTTCTTCTAAGGATCGAGCTTCACACTATGGACCCAAGAAAGCATGGCGATCATGGCCTTGGCTTGCCTTTCTGACGGAGGAAAATGAGCTGGGAATAAGGAGTATGGAGGTGGTCATATGTAGTTTTGCTTGTAAATTATGGTGGAAACTTCAAGTTTGTGGTAGCCTATGGAAGAATTTTATGTGGTCTTTGCAGATCCATTTTTTGCAACTCCCAGACATGGTGCCAGATTTCTGAAGTAGATTGCATTGCATCTACAAATGCCAGGGTCTTGGTGGGGATGGTGAATGTACTTTTTGGGACTCTAATCAGTTGGGAGAGGGTGTTTAGCGGACCATTGGAGCGAGGTGGATAGGCCTTTCCAAGAGTTTGATGTCAAGACTTTTGCATAATATCCTCACCATTTTTTACCTACTTTGAGCATTGGCCTACCAAAACCATTGGGTAAGATGCTTGGGGAATGAATTCATTTGTCAGAGGATCCAAATTGATTAATTTGGATGCCCTATACAGATGGGGACTTCACACTCCAGATGCCTGCTACGACCCACATGGTAGGTTCTCCCGTCCTTCCGCTTAATCTGGAATGCAAGACTTCCTAGAAAAATTTCTTTCTTTGGAGATTGGTGAATTCTTAGGTGCCCTTGGATGATGTTCTTATAGGGATGGGGTTTTAGATTACTTCAAGGTGTGCATTTTGCGATAATGATGTGGAAACAATTGAGCATTGTTTTCATGAATATCAGTTGGTCAAGAGAGCATAGGAATTTTTGAAGGGGTGCTGGAGATTCCATCAATACATGGACAAACGATATGGGATCGCCTTGCTTTTATGTGGGATATAAGTCTGATTCAAAGGTGCATTGTGAGCTGGTCCATTTGCTCCCCTCTTTTGTAGTATGGGTGATCTGGAAGGCATGCAACAAGAAGATTTTTGACTCGATTGTTTTAACCCATTTTATAATTATTTGGGATGTCCGGAGTTTTTTTTTTTTTTTTTTTAGTTAGTGTTAGAAGCACACCCCTTAGAAGGTTTTGTTTGAGTTGATGGATATTGGATGGCATCTAGTGCATTGCCTTGTTTGAGAGAGAGATTCGGAAAAGGAAAGCCAAACTTTTATCATGGTGTACCCCAACTAAGGTTTGGAAAATGAATTCAGATGGATCAGCTTTGGGTAACCTCGGACATATTGGCGCAAGTTTTGTTACTCATGACCGATATGGTATAGTGGCAGCACCGTGACCTGTGTGTTTGGTGTATGGAATGAATTTTTTTGCGAAAGCATAGGCACTTTTGTTGGGTAATGCCAACTATTGGGGCTGACTGAGGTAGATCTGGAGCCAAACTCGCTGGCATTAGTAATTATATATGGTTTGTGGCATTTTCTAGGTTAATTCCATGGACCTTTTTACACACTTTGCGAAATTTGGTATCTGAAGGATGGGCTGCTCGTGATTAATCATGTGTTCCGAGAAGGAAACTCTGTTGCAGATGGGCTAGTGTGAGAAGCTAGTAGCACAAAGTAGGCGGTTTTAGGCGGCGCCCTTGATGTTACCTGTAGGGTCAAAAGTCTTGTTAGTCTAAGGGTTTGTTTGATAACCCAACTTAATGCTTAAAATTATTTAATTAAGAGATAATAACTTTTAGTGTATTTAATAACGGAAATTCAAAACTATTAATCGTTTAAGCATTGCTTATTTCCTTTACAAAAATTTAAGCGAAAAAAGTCAACTTATTGCTTATCTCTTAATGCTCCATATAATAATTGTTTAAATAACTAATATTTGATTTTCAAAACTATCCCTTTTATTTTATCATATTGATTTAACTATAATTTTTTTTTATTCTCTTCATTAGCATACCACGTATTTTAAACTTTTTCATTATAATATTGTCAAATAAAATTTATTTTATATTTTATTATTATATTTTGGTATTAAAATTTTATTTATTAAATTATATTATTTACATATTTTATAAATCTCATTCATACGATATGTTTTAGGGATTTTAATAAATTGTAATAATTTTTTATTTACATTTTAATCATTAAATTTAATGTGTTTTATCTTATTTTGTTTACTGTTGTTTTTCATTAATCCTAATTGAGGTTTAATTATAAATTTTATTATTTCGCATATATAAATATAAAAAATTCAACGTAAGGGTAAAATGATATATTTTTAAATTTTCAACATTAAAATCCGCATATTTATCAAACAAGATCGAGTGATTAAGCATTATGATTCAGAGGTTCAAAAAATATATTTCAGCATTAAGATGCTAAGTGCTTAATCAATTCAACATTCAGATATAAGCATTAATTTTTATCAAACTGGCCCTAAATAGCCGCATTGTTCCAAACCTAATGATGTTAAAGATTTGATTTACTTTTGTACTCATTTGTTTTTCTTAAATAGGTAAGGTCATTATGTGTCCTTTATCGTCTCTGTGTACCGTTTGATTTAATTATTAATAAAGAGTCACAAAGCCTAGCCCCCAGCCACCGAATATGGTGTTCTCCAACAAAAAAAAAATGAAAAATAAAAAGGGCAGGGTCAACACATGGATTGAATAAAGCTTGGCAACTCAAAAAAAGACATTGGGTAATCATAGCTTGCTGTTGATCAAAAAACACATTCACTCACGTGTGGGTTTTTTCAAATCTTGGATTGGATTTAAAATTAACTGTTATTTGATGTATATTAATTTGAACTTGGCTAACGCTCTAGAACTCAACAAATAAACTCTATGATTGCATTATGTACTAAGATTGAACAGATCGAATGGATTGAACAACTAAGAATTGAGTAAAAATAATTAACTTAATTTGGAAATTGGAAATCTTACATATTAGTTAAGACTGGGAATCTTGCCGATGTTAATGTTAAGATGAATTAAAGTTTTGGTAGTTTTTTGGGATCATAAAAATGAGATTTGAGAATGATTGATAGATGAAATTTTGCTGGAATGGGAGTCAATTGCAAGTCCCTGTCTCAAGGAAATTACAAGGTACTTAAGAGGTAACAAAAATTGATCCAAAAACAGCACCATAAGAACCGATTTAATTGGTTCACAAAGAAAGGGAAACTTATTTAATAAAAAAATCGTTAAACTTTTTCTAGGATTTAAAATTTGTGCTTCAAACTTCCAATTTAAAAAAGAATAGAAAAAATCTTATAATATTGAGAAGTAATTTGAAATGAAATAAAAGGTCATAAGTTATTTTCTTTAAAATTATTTTCCGACACCACAGGTAGACCTCCTAGTGACTTCATCTGCCCCGAACCACCCCAATCGGATTAGTTTTGAATCGCAATCCAAAAGCACTGGATCGGATCAGTTCGGATCCAAACTGATCCCAACTCTTTTTCCCCTTTTTTTTTTTTTTTTTTTGTCCATTTCGCGAAATACAGTCCCTTGTCATCTCATTTTGCTTCTTCTTTTTATTTTTATATTTTTTTTGTAGAGAATGCTACAGGACTAAACTTGAAGTTACATAACTTGACCAGGGCATAAATCATCACTAAAAAATATAAAAACAACTGAACTCATGTACTATCTCTTCATTTAAACAAAGAAACAACAAATTCTTAAATTCAAAACTAATATATACTAAATGTGTATAAAAATTCAACCATAAATAATGGGGGCGTAGGGCTACTCAAAATGAAAAAACCGACCCGAACGGTTCGAGTCATATTCAAGATGCGGCCCAAAAGACGCAGTTCGGTTCAGTCCAGTTTGGGCCGAGCTCGGTTCGGTTCGGGTCACGACCCGAATCGGCCCGTTTTGACTTCTTCTTTTTTTGACTACTCAAATGTCATTTTATTAAATTTTAAAAAAACTAGATTTTATATGAACCTATTAAAATCCATATCTTTTACCTTGAACCAAATAAAGTTTATAGATAAAAATAAAATATTAAACAATACAATTCAATATCATAAAAGTATAGTCAACGATTGGGTGCTCCTCACTCAGTCCCACGATCTATGTAACAATGAAAACAAAATAAAGAGAATTATATTTTCACAATTTAAATAAAAAAGAAACAATAATCCAATTAAACAATAAATATTCAAACTTGAAACTAAATACACAATTATTTACCGGATTCGATACTCTCAAGTTCAATATATTGTTCCATTCTAATAGGTTAATGACTTGTGCGTAGCCAATCTTGCGAGCAAATGACAGCTTCAATCATTCTTACGGATAAGGAATTCCAGAAAGAATCAATCACACGGCCACTGGTGCTAAAACCAGACTGATGCCACATTTGTCACAAGAATAGCTAGTGTATCTCGTGTCATCAAGGCTAATCTCGGATATCTGTTAGCATTTGACTTCCACTAGTGAAGTATATTGAGAGATTTATCATTCTTGTCAGCTTCCCTATCAATCAAATATACTAGCACTTCTGTCTTAGCTGCAACAATGCTTGATTATATTTTCTCTTTCTCTTGGCATATAAAGTATGCGCGTATGAGGCAGGCTAAATAGTATCATCAACATTAACATCAAAGACATTCAAATTCTTGGAATATAAATTAATATTTTTATTTTTTAACTTTTCAAATATAAATTAAAATTAATTTGAGCTCAAGCTCAAGCTCAAGCTTGAGTTCGAGCTCAAAAGCTTCTTTTATTTCGAGTTCGACCCTATTATTATTTTGACGAGCCGAACTCGAGCACAAATATTTAGGCTCGATCTAACTGTTGTTTATCAAGCCTAGCTCGATTAGAACCCAGTTTTTCTCAACTCGGTTTGTTTATATCCATATTCCAATCCTTAGCTGGTCTCTTTTTAATTTGTAGGAATATATACTCGGTCTTCTGTGCTCCAAACAGTATTTTATGTTACACATCAAGTGGAGTTTTTGCCAGCTGCTGATCTCATTCTAGTAAGTAAAGCAGTCTTTTTCTCTTAAATTTTCATCGAGTTAGGTTTGATCTTCCATTCCCATGATATAGGTTGCACAATCTAAAACAATTTTAGCAGGTTATGAAAGGTGGGAAAGTTCCATGGGTAGGAAAGTATAATGACATTCTAAAGATGGAAAAGGCGTGCATAGGACAGCTCTATTGAAGATGGTAATGTTGTGGGAAGCACCAACAATTTGGCGAACGATGAAGAGAATAAAGATGATTAGAATGTCAAAACAGGTGATATTGATGATGACGATAAGCCTAAATGTCAGCTTGTCGAAGATGAAGAAAGAGAAAAAGGTAAGGTGAACCGTGTGGGCCAAAATGAACAGCTAGCTCTAGCCACAGATTGGAAAGAATTATTTAGTGGGCCTTAGTACTGAAGGTTCAGAGGAATTAGTTTCCGGACCTTATAGCTCGTGTTGAATTTTGGACAAAGAAAGTACAATTATATAGGTCGGTGAGACAGCTTCGGCAAAGCATGTCGAAACTAAAAAAGCCTTATACAAAAGTCTAGTGATTACAATCAGTTATTGTGCGATGCAACCTTGAGATATTCATAAGCATGCATGCCTAAAGGACATAGCGAGTCATAAATCTGTAACAACAATAACTTAATATTCAAACCGAGGCTACTTAGCCATCCCTGTCAACCTTCAGAACTAACCTTCCGTCTTTCTTCCTCGTTTTTCAGCCGCATCACCATCTCTATTACTCTTCTCCTTCCCTTACTTCAGCCATCCCCAACACCATCTTCGAACTCCATCATGTCTATCTCCCTACCATTTTTTAATTTTAAAGCCTCCCATCTTAGAAATCAAAATAATTGCAATGATGAACATCATGCAGTTGCCTCTTTTAGAGTAGTAGTAGTAGTAGAGATTTTTTTTTTTTTTTTTTTTAAGGAATCAGGCAAAAAATGAAGAAATGGATGCTGATAAACAGAGGGCAGTGAATGAAAACTTAAAGTGGAAAATGCAGTCCTATGTAGTTACGACAATCTAGTCCATGGAAACATCACTCTCAGACAATAGTATGTAACCTGGCTATCTATGTATATCAATTAATTTATTTGGTTTAATAACAATTAATTTGCGTTAATCTATATATATATATATATTTGAATTGCAGTATGAGAAATTCGAAGGCGAAAAAGAAGAGCTTTATATGAGAATTTGGAGGGTCGTTGGAGTGTAACTGTTGTGGAAATAATGTGCAAGCGGCGTGCAATTCATGTGCTATTCGTAACCCGTATCTGTTTAAGTATTAATTTCTTACTCATAAAATTCAATTCATTAACAGTGCCTCCATGACTAGTTTAGTGTCCTCCCAGCCTCTCACAAGTAGTAGCCATGAAATGCACTCCATTTGCACATCATTTGCACAACTACTGCCCTCCATTTCACTTGCATTGGACCACAACTAAATATGGCAGCCAACCTGACCAGCACAAGCTCATTGTGACATTTGACATATCCGATGAGATATTCAAGGAGATTCCCCATCCTAAATTGGGTCACTATATGAGCATGCAAAATTATCATCTTGTAGTTTAGGAGGAGTACCTTTGTTGTGGCTGTGCTTTCGCCTTCGCGTGGCAAGACTTCATCTTTTGATTATGAGACAATAGAATAGTGAAAATATCCTATACATTAGGTTGTTCTTTATACATTATAGTTATCCTTCAGAGTTTCTGTCAAACTTTGTGATTTTTACTGCAAGAATCAAGTTAAAATAATTTCAAATTTAGTAAATATGAGACTTAGTCTTCATTGTTAGATAGATTACTATTTGACTTAGTATTTTATCATATCCATATTTGTTGAGATTTTTAGGAGTGGTTATTGGTTTTAGAAAATTATTCTCAAGTTAGTTGTTTCTTTGTCTTCTATTTAAGGGCATGTTGATACACAATAAATCTCTGAACACAATTAATTTCATGCACTTTCCTTACTAGGTTGTTCTTGATTTGTATTTTTTTAACAGTTTTTCATACATAGAACTACTCGAGAAATCCAATTTCGACAATAATTTCAGGCCAGCATATATTTTAGGAAGCCAGCAGAAACATCAACCAGTAGTTAAACCACAAAAGAAATTAAACCCTGGGGGAAATGATTCAAGATCAGAAAAAATTAACAAAATCTCACTCCACAATAGTACCCAGTTAAGGAAACCAACAAAAAATTCAGCAAAAACTCAGATAAACCTCGAGCAAATCACAAAACAAAACCAACCCACTCAAATCCACCATCAAACACGAAAATTAAGCAACAAAAACAGAAGAGATCGATACCCAACCTCAAAGTTGAACTCAAAATCTCTGGACATTTTCAAGGAAAATAATGCTTTATATATAATGCAAAAAGAGGATGAAATATCTCAAATTAATTACTTAATACCTTAAAATACTCATTGGAAAGGCGTGCTATATTATATTAGATTTGCCCAAATGATAAAGCAGTAAACAGTATATAAATATAATTTGGGTCAAATTTACTATTTGTGCCAGTTAATTTTATTTAGCGAGTGAAACAAGTAAAAATTTATTGCCCAAATCTAACTTTCGGGAGAAATACAAAGAACAACACCGAAACCATAATTTTTCTTCTAACTAAAGATAGCAACTAGGATTAATCATAATTAAACATAATCAAGTATCAGGATTAATCTCAACCCTAAATTGTAGCCATCGAACAGTCATCATAGTCGATTTCATAATACATATTTGTTAAAATCTACTACCTTAATCGTATAACTGGAGCACCGCGAGCTTGATTCTTTTTCTTGTGCTTGATCTTCTTAGACCAGGTCTAGGTCTTCTTCTTTCTTTTCTTGACTGCACCACTCATGTAGATCAGGAAGTGGACCATTGACCCATTCTGGATGTCGTATAATCGGCTTGGGTACTACTGCCGTCACGAAGCTGCTAACTGTTGAAGATGAGACGCTGGGCTTACGGCGGAATATTGCCTTCCTAGTCCTGGATCTTGGACTTGAGACTATCAATTGTGTCGTACGATTCGACATCAAAGGTCATGGTCTTCCCTATCAGAGTTTTCACGAAAATCCACATTTTTTGCTTCTCCTCTCAACGGCTGCCGTGTCGCTGCTTAAGAATGAAAGAGAGAGCTAGTGTAGTGCCATCCTTGTCATGGATATTGACCTTGACATTCTCGATTGGGTCGGAGGGTTCCCCCTCCGGGGTGATGGTCTTCCCCGTCAGTGTTTTCACTGAAACCTCCATTTTTCTTTCTCTCCGCTTCTGCCGCTGAAGATTGCGAATTTGAAAGAGAGAGTCCGAAACCATAATTTTAAATACCTTCTTAGGTGATTTATTGGAAGTTGGAACTCAAGCTTTTATGAAGTACTTACAATAACCTTAAAAGGAATTTTCCGTTTCAATCAATGTGATAGTCAAAGCTAAATTATATGACAATATTATGACTAAATTTTAAATTCACCCCCAAAAAGAAAGCACATTACAGTTTTAATTCCATTCTTAATGTGAAAATGGAGTGCAATTATTGTGAAACTGATGTGCAATGGATTGCAATTGCTGTGAAAATGATGTGCAAATGGAGTGCAATTCATGGCTATTTTATGTTTTGACAAGTATCCTTTGCCTATAATGATTTCTTATTAATAGAATGCAATTATTTAATTCGTTCACAATTATAAGGGATCTATTATGCATATTTCTATACTAGCCCAGTAAATATAACCTTTTTTTTATATTTATAGTTCTATGTTCCACCACCTGATTATTATGGATATTTCTGTACTAGTATAAGAGGGGAAAAACACAAACAAAACTTAGCACTGCCGTCATCTCCTCTCCTCGCTTCTCTATCAAAAAACATTCCGAAATACCCATTTACAACATAAACTAATTAATCCACACTAAACAGTCCAAAACCAAAAGAAGATGAACGCCATGGAAAGTTGAAAGAATGAGAGAGGGGGGTGGGGTGGGGGTGTGGAGGGATAGAGAAGAAGAAAGGAATAAAGGCAGGCCCAACACCAGGAATGAATAAAGCTTGACAACTCACAAAAATACATCAGGTAATTGTGGGTTGCTGCTGATCAAAACATTCACTTGCATGTGGGTTTTTGCAAGTCTTGGATTGGATTTAAAATTTAACTGTTATTTGAGGTATGTTTGAACTTGCTCTAGAACTAAAGGAATAAACTTTATGATTGTATTATGTACAAAAATTGAACGGGATGGATTGAATCACCAAGAACTGAGTAAAATTTTTTAACTTTGAAAGTGGAAATCTTACGTATTAAGACTGGGAATCTTACCGATGTTAATATTAAGATAAATTACAGTTTCGGTAGTGTTTTTGGATCATAAAAATGAGATTTGAGAATGATTGATAGATGAAATTTTGCTAGAATGGGATGAAATTGCAAGTCCCAGTCTCCGGGGAAACACAAGGTACCTAAAAGGTAAAAAAAAATTGATCCAAGCGGCACCATAACAACCGATTGAATTGGTTCACGAAGAATGGGAAACTTATATAGTGTACACTTTTTCTAGGAGTTATTTGTGTTTCAAACTTCCAATTAAAAAAAAGAAAAGCAAAATCTAACAATATTGACAAACTCACTGGGTTGGATTACCTGATGTTGGAATTAATTAAACCAAACTTGTATTTACTTATTAGGTAATTATAATTGTAGTAGCATTTGTTATTTGTCTATTTCCTATTTGGTTTAGTGTTTGTTTTGGGAAACCTAGTTGTTTTAGGAAATAGTTCTGAATCAGATTAATGGTAGGATTCAGGGATAGTTTAGCCTATAAATAGAGGCATTAGGTGATCATTGTAGTCACAAAGAGATACAGAGATAGATGCAAAGATACAGGAGAAACTGAATAGCCTTCGGGTTGTTTCTCGACCAAGTTTCGGCTTAGGTGCGCCGCACAAATTGTGTGCGTGCGGGTTTGTTTATTGTTTGTTATTACAAAGAAGTTTTATTCCGCTATGCGTTAATCTCTTTAATATTATTTTGGATATATATATTGTTTTTATATCCTACAAGTGGTATCAGAGCTAAGTTGATTCTGTGCAATTTTTGCATCAGCGTCGAAGAGAACAGAGAAACAAAGCCTTTCCTGTGTTAGTAGAATTCGGCCGTCAAGTTGCGATAAGTTGCGATTGGGTTGAGTTCTAAATTTAATTAAGGCTTAAAGCCTTTGTGTTCTTCTCGTCACTTTGATTGTTTCTCTGGGTTCGTGTGCAATTCAAATTGCATAAAATTGTGAGTTTGGCACCGACGGCTGCTACATTAATTTGTCTTCTTAATCGAAGTCAATTGATTCATCGGTCTGTGTGAAGATTTAATTTGAGACTTTGTTCAAATTAAATTGGTTCGAGTTTCTGCGATTAGAGAGAAGCCAAAACAGAAAAACAACTAGAAAAATCTGGTTGGTGGTGACAGCCGTGCAGTCAATCGGCATCGAAGACGGAGGAAATCACCTCCCGGTGTGATTGAATTAAAGAAAGCCATTCTACGGCTTTGAGCTAAAAGAAGAAGTTGTAGTCTTCATTATGGATTGGAGTGCTTATATTAGACATATTCCAAAGTTAGTTGGGAGACAAAATTACCCCATTTGGATAACGCTGATGGATAGTCATATCAAAGTATTTGGTTTGCGACAATTCATTCAAAAGGAGGTGACAGATGATGCAGACGATGAAACAAAGGAGAAGGTACGTTTGATATTATCTCTCATCCATCAATCTGTTGATAGTTCAATCTCTGAAAAAATTTGTCATGCAAAAACTGGAAACAAGCATGGGATATTTTGGTAAAAAGTTATAAAGGGATGGATAAAGTTCAGAAAAATAATGTTTTGAAATTGGAAAAAAAATTTAGAAATAGCAAGATGAGAAAATGTGAAACGATTGATGACTACTTTCATAGAATATTTAAGATCAGAGGTGAGATGACATCAAATGGGTATTTTCTCGCCAAAGATTTTTTTGTGACTCATGTTCTCAATACACTTACTTGGAAGTTTGATTACTTTGTAGCATTGATAACTGAGACAACAGATATTTCAAAGTTGAGTGATTGGGAATTTCTTAATATATTAATTCTTGATGAACAAATGATTAATATCAAGCAGTTAGTGATCAATGAGTTACAAGAGCATGTATTCGAAAATATTGCTTCAAGAATTGTGAATGAAGAAAGTGAAAGAATCAATGAACTAGATTGTGTCAAGAATGTGGATGAAGGCACTGAAGGTATTAATTTGGTCAAAGAAGAAGAGATTGTTTGTCTCACTAAACAAGAGCGAAATATTGAAATTGATGATCACATAGATCATGGGATGGTTGAAAGCTCTGTTGAATTGAAGTAGATCAACTGCAGTAAAGTCGACTCCTTATTTGGTGGAGTGTCCGACCAGGTTAAAAATGTGACAGTGGAGCCTTGGGTTTGCAAGGACATTGTTAGGTGTGACGGCATTGATAAGATTAGTAATGTCGACGGAAAGCTCTGTTCTAAAGATCAATGGATAGATATCAGTGAATTCTTTGATCAAGCTAGGAAATTTGACAGATGTGCTCAAAATACAAGTTTATATTCAAATCAAATTTGAAGGAAATACCTCGAATTTGCGAGGTTGTTATTGAAATTTGCAAGGATGATTACAAGGTTGACGAGAAGCCTTGTCTAGATGAAGAATGGGTGGACATGACTAAGTGTTTTGATAAGGATGAGTTTCCACAGAAGATCTATGGCACATACAAATATGTCGCTACGATGAGTTTGAAAACAAATGTGAAGAACTACTACAAAGCGGTGTTGCATGTTGTCTACACTGCGAAAGAGATTTCAATGGAGATTCAAGCTCGTGATGGCGATGGAGCTGATTTGATCCAAGTTTGTTTTAAGGGAGGCTATGTTGGAATTAATTAAACAAAACTTGTATTACTTATTAGGTAATTATAATTGTAGTAGGATTTGTTATTTGTCTATTTCCTATTTGGTTTAGTGTTTGTTTTGGGAAACCTAGTTGTTTTAGGAAATAGTTCTGAATCAGATTAATGATAGGATTCAGGGATAGTTTATGTGATCATTGTAGTTACAAAGAGATACAGAGATAGATACAAAGATACAAGAGAAACTGAATAGCTTCGGGTTGTTTCTCGACCAAGCTTCGGCTTAAGTGCGCCGCACAGATTGTGTGCGTGCGGGTTTTATTCCGCTGTGCGTTAATCTCTTTAATATTATTTTGGATATATATATTGTTTTTATATCCTACACCTGATCTACCTCGATCCACTCGGATGGGATTAGTTCGAATTGCATGCGATCCAAAAGCATTGGGTCAGATCAGTTATGATCCAATCTTTTTTCTCTTTGTTTTTGGTCCATATCACGAAATATGCCTTGTTTCCTTTTGCTTCCTTGTTTCCTTTTGCTTCTTCGTTTATCTTTCTTTTCAACAGAATGCTGAAAGACCAGATGACAGTAACAGAACTTGACCAGGACATAAATCATCACTAAAAAACAACCAAACTTGTGTACTGTATATATATATATATATAATATATATCTTCAATCAAACAAAGAATTCTCCAATTCATAACAAATATACTAAATTTGTATTAGAACACGTGCTTATCCAAATGGAAATTAGATTTAATTATATGAAATTCAGAATTGGATTCTAAGAACCTAAATTTCTGCCATGAATCTACACTCAACAATGTGGGCGTATACGCCAATCTTACCCGAGAATAGGCGGGTTTCAGCAAAACCTTTTCACCAAGAAGCAAGTCAAATATCATAGATCTGAGGTTTTATTAGTATAGAGTGAGAGAGCGAGCAAATGTGGGTGACTGGCGGAGAGGGAGAGAGTTGTTTCTAAGTATTTTACAGATCTGGTCAAACTTGCTTGAGAATTGAGTTTACCAATTCAATTTTGGAAATATAGGGTTTTTTTATTCATTGAGTCCCGTGAAGATAGTTAAATAGGGGTGGAGTCGGTGAATGAAGTGAAGCCGACGGAGATCTTGGGGCCGAAAAAGGTGACCAAAGCGGCAGAGATAGAGAGTAAATTTTCTTTTTCTGTTAGGTTTTTAGATCAGATCACACGGATATCTAATCCGATCGATCCAAAATCCATTGTTGATCTCAACTAATTGATCCAATTTGGCCCAATCCGGAATATTGAATCCGATCAATTGATCTGACCGAAACCATGGGTCAGAATGAACAGCTAGCTATAGCCATAGTTAAGAAAGAATTGCTTAGAACACCTCAGTTTTGAAGGTTCAAAGGAATTAGTTAGTGGATCCTATAGCAAGTGTCTAATTTTGGGCAAGGCAAGGACAATTATGTTGGTCGTCGGTGAGATGCTTCAGCAAAACATGTTGAAATTAAAAAAGCCTTAGACGAAAGTATGGTGATTCCAATCTGGTTTCTCTACATAAATCATCCATAAGTTTGAGGGTGAAAATGGGGTGTTACAATACGCATGAAAAGCTAAATTTACCAATCACGAATTTTTAAAGTCATAGTAGCATAGCAAATAATTATATCCTCTACATCATTAATGTGATATGTGTGATATCATGGAAAAAAATTATCGTACTAAATTCAAAGTGTAATTAGTAATTTCATTGATATTGTAAATAATTAATAGAGAATTAAGAAGGGCAAGTCTTTTGTTGTACTTGAAATATATATACATATATATAAATATAAATATATATAATATATATATATATATGGCCCCTTAAAAAGGGGGGAAAAAAAAAAAGGAATTCGGACATATAGTAGAAGAAGTAAAGAATATGATCCCAATTAAATGGCTAATAACAAATAGAACAAAGCAGTTCCGATAGCGACGTGCAGGAAGTGTTCACGGAACAGCCTCCTCACCAACTGCAGGTTCCAGATCTGTCAACACTTCCGGCTCCAATTGCTCCAACAATTGCCACTTCACCAACAGCCACAACAATGTGCAAAGGAAATGGAGATGCCCCAGACTTAGAACTTGTCCTGGCAGAACCTGCCGATTCTCTAGTCTCTACCACACCTTTGTGGTCCAACATTGTCCGAGTTCCCCCTGTTGCAGCATCACACCTCGGAAAGAACGCACAAGTCCCTGCCTATGCCTAGAGTCAAGCCTCTCAGGCGGCTTTTCACTCCGATTCAAGCACAAAAAATGCCTACAGACACTAAGCTCATCGCGCCTACTAAGCCAAGCATTCTTGTTACACAAATGCCGATCTTCTATTCACGTGAAGTCCAGAGTGATGGCAACCACAACAATAACAGATGATGAGGTCGAAGATACAAGGTAGTCCAGCCGCATGTTTCACTATCCAAGAAGCAGGAGTCGTATGCTGAATATGAACTTCGAAAGTTTCGAAACAAACCCAAAGTAGATTATCATAGATTTAACAAACATGGGTACAAAATGTGAGCCCTGAGGGCATGTCCTTTTGTTTCTTCATTTTATTATTATTATTTTTACAATTAATAAAACCGGTATCTAATCCCATTATTACTATAAAAAAAAATTTAAAAAAAGAACAAAGCATACATCCCATCTCCATATCCATGCTTTTGAACTTTGATGGGTAAAACCAAAACAGGCGGGCCCTTGTAAACTTGCTTCCTCCGTACATATAACAACTCAGATTTTCATACATTATTTTGCCTCGCTATGTCTGATAGGACCGTCGTTAGCCCTATCAAATACAGTAAAAGTACTGTATAAACCTGCAATAATTAGCTATAAGTAGCACAATGAGAACAGTGTCGATCCCACAGGGAACGGACTGCTTAAAATCACAAACCTATTAATTCCTAAAAAGTTTGGTTCGCAACCACCTTTATTGCTCAGAGAGACTTTGTAAAAGATTATTGAAAACTAAATACAAATTTAAATTAAGAAAGAGAATTTAATCAATGAAATAAAATATTCCAGCAATATGTAAATCACAATAATCACGTGCATGTTAATCATCAACTCAATAATATATTAAATAGCATGTCATCAATCAGTTATAGGTTACCGTGAATCCGCATCAGACATAACCCAATCTCCCCTTACTTTATTGGCAATTACCGTGAATCCGCATCAGACATAATTGCTACTCTAATTAACAAGGAACAGGCCGTAAGGCATCGACACCTATTAACCAAGTTAACAGCCTTAAGATCTAGGGAAACCCAATTTTAGTTATTCTTATTGAATTAACATCTAAGAATTACTAACCCCTTATTCTCTATTACCTGAAGGTAACTTTGCCACTAATTAATCTTGCCCAATAAATATTATGTTATTTAACTGGGAATTAATTGGCTCTACCTAATTCAACTAAGGTGATCAGTCTTAATTAAATATCAGTATTCAAAGTTATGAGCAGAGAATAAGAAGGAACACATGCAATTTAAATTAAGCACAATTCGGTTTCATAACATGCCCGGATTAATTGCTATTACATTATGCCGGAATAAGAAATTTAGCTACTCATAAATAAACTAACTACGAACACAATTATTATATGAATCATACTGAAAATAGTTGAAAAGAATAAAATAAATAAGAAAGGAATACTTGATTTGCGATCTGAAAATAATCTCAGAGTATGCAACGTCCCGTTTGGGCAAACGGGACCTTGTCCTGGCAGAATTTCCCAAAACGCGAGAACCGAAACCTACTGCTCTAAAATCTGAAATAGCTATGAAAATATGGAATAATATTCTGCTTCCTACGTACGTACGTTCTCTCCCTTCTATCCCTTTATAAAGGTGTAGAATGGAGAGAATAACTAATAGTAAATTACTAAAACTCTTGTCCATGTAGGATACTATCAAAAATATTCTCCAAAATAAATAAGGATAATTTGTATTAGGAAATAATCCCTTCTTCTAGCTGGCGCACCACCAATGTTGGCAATTAAAGAATCCAAATTCCATTCCAATTGCTTCACACGATTGATCAATTAATTGCTTCATTGGGCCTTCTTCAATTTCTTTGGGCTGCTTGTTCCATCTTTGGGCTGCTTCAACTTTAGCCCACTTGCTCCTTTTTGCATGCATGATATTAATAATTCCTCCCTTCATTGCTTCTTTGAACTGGATTGCTCTTTTCTTCCTCTTTTTGCATCTGCTTCCTTTAATTATTCTTCTTCCTAAAACCTGCATTTATCTCACAAAAACTTGCACATACCCGTGAGATTTGCCACAATTATGCTCTAAAATTCAGCAGCTAAAGGACATCTATCAAATATCCCCACACTTGAATGACGCTTGTCCTCAAGCGTGAAGTGAAGAATTAAACTCAGTCCTATTTTCTTTCCCTTTCTTACGTAACAAAAACACAAAGACACAAACACAAGAATAGAAAAGACACAAAACTTGAACAGACCCAAAAGAACATAATAGAAAAACAAACAATGACCCAAAGGACCCAAGACATGACTCTCATGACATAATGACACCACATAAACACAGGATTACTCTGCCCAAATTCCTCATGTCAATTGTACTTGCACCACGAGATTCACCTTTTAATCACAAACTATGCAAACTCTACCATTCCACCAAACAAACCATACCAAGTCAGTTTAACACACTTCATGCATAAATTCCCAAGCAGCACTCTTATGGGTAGTAAATCACACAACTCACAATTCATAAAATTAGGACAAGTGATTCATCCCTAGTCTATTCAGAACTCAAAAGCTTGATAACTGACCATCTCCACAGTAAAGATTGAGTAATGCACAGATGTTAAGAACAACCTTTTATTCATATGGACGCAATGGGGCCAAGGGATTTTTATTTATTTGGTCGGACCCTATGGGGTTCTAAGTCACCTGCAGAATTCAACAAATAGTGTGCATGCATATAGAACCTGCTGCTCCTTTTTAGTTGGACATTAACTCCACTTCCTGCTTTTCCTGATCTAGAGCCACAACATTCAGCTCTTTCTTTAATTATTCAAGCAGGGACAGTCACCAAAAACTCATTCAGCACATGATTACAAATTCAGCACATAATCTCCAAAATACAGTCCTTTACTTAATCTGCAAACGTATTAAAAACATAACCAGCTCTTGTTTTATTTCATCATCGCTTTTCTTTTTTTTTTTTTTCTTTCTCAAATGTGGGCTCATTTTCTTTCCACAACAGAACTGATTTTTCATATAATTTCAGCAGATACAAAAAGAAACAGAACTGGACTCCACAATTGTGCTTCATGACTTCTTCTCTGTCGCAGCATCAACACATAATACCATGCAGCATGCACACCAAGGGTATGAAAGGATTTACTCAAAACAGGCTTGGCTGATTTTTACTGACTCAGAACTGAAAGGTCAAGGCTTCAACTTGCTGACTAAGGGGTATTTTTCTGTATAGGACGGTTCAGAAATTCAAGCCAAAAGGGTTTATCCTAGAAAAGGTCCCCCATCATCCAACCATGCATTACTCAATAAACCATTTTGACAGTCAAGCAAGCAAACCAAAGAGATTCTCAAGCAAAACATCCAGTGCGGCTCAGAATTATTTAGTAGGTTTTAGAAGAGGGAATTTATGCACAACCTGTATTAAAATAACGGATCTATCCCAAACCACATCCACAAGAATAAGCATAGTAAGTGATTAATAGGATATCTATGTTGCTTATTTCAGATTAACATTCAAAATTGGGCCAAAATCCTGTACTTCACAACACATTCAAGACTCCAAAGACAAACAAAACACAGGAGAAAATCGCAAAACATCCCCACACTTAAAAGGATGCTTGCCCTCAAGCATACAAAGACAACACAACTATGGAAAACAAAAACAACACAAAAAAAAAAAAAAAAAAAAAAAACAACAACAACACATGAAACAAAACAAAAAGGGATACTAGAGAAAGACTTATCAAATCTCATTCGGTGGTGGTGGCTTTGGATTCAGGATTGGGGCTTTTACTAACGATGGCAGCAGCTTGCTTTCTGGGTCCCGTTTGGGCAAACGGGTGGTTGCCCTGGAAGCTGGATCAAGTTTTGCTATCGACTCACTGCAATAAAAATTATATGCTAAACTTTTTTTTTTTTTTTAAGACGGAATAAAATACAGAAAAATAGAAATAATGGAAAACAAATAAAAATAATAAAAAATAAATAAATTAAAAAATGTGGGTTGCCTCCCACTAGCGCCTCTCTTTTACGTCTTTGGCCAGACGCAGTATACCTCCTTCAATGATTCAGACAACATAACAATGGAATTTCTTCCACTGTTTGGACCTGGCTAGCATCACAGAAAAGTTTAAGATGTTTCCTGTTGACTGTGAATTTCTTTCCAATCTTGGGATTTTGAACTTGCACAGCTCCACTTGAATAGACGGACACTACATCCAGTGGTCTTACCTTCTTCTTCTTCTTACCAGGTAGACCCTTGATCTCAAAATTCGCAAACCCACCTCTTTTTCCTTGACTGATCTGCTGGCCAGTATCACATTGTGGGGGAATTTGACTCACTTCCTGCAAAAAATCAGTCTCAAGATGCTCTTGGACACAAGGGTCAATCATATCAACACTATAAACATTTTCCATAGGCATTGAACTTTTTATGACATCATCCATACTAAATGTGACCTTTTCACCACAGTAGTCCAAACAAATAGATCCATTGTACACATCAATTAGGGCTCTAGATGTTTTCAAGAAAGGTCGTCCCAACAAGACTTCGGCTGACTCTTTTGACGGATCACTACTCATCTCAACCACATAAAAATCAGCAGGGTATACAAAAGAATGAACTCTTACCAACACATTTTCCAAAAGACCCACAGGATGTACATATGATCTATCAGCCAATTGAATTATAACACTAGTGTCGACTAATTCAACACCAGTTAAAGTTTGATACACAGAAAGAGGCATTACATTAATTGAAGCACCTAAATCACACATAGCATGCTTAATCTGTTTATCTCCAATTACACAAGGTAAAGAAAACATACCTGGGTCCTTGCACTTAGGTGGCAATTTCTTTTGAATTACGGGAGACACGTTCTCGCCCATGATTACCTTGCGTGCTCCTCTTTGCTTCCCAGCCATGAACTCCTTCAAAAATTTACCAATAGGAAGGATCTTTATTGCCTTGAGGAAAGGTATGTTAACCTCCATCTTCTCAAACGCTGCCAAATAGTCCACAGGATCCTCTTTTGGTTTCTTCGCTTTCCCGATCAGTCGGTTTGGAAAAGGTGGGTCTTCATAGGGGTTTCCACCTTTTAGGCTTAGGAAAGGTTCAGGTCTGCTTCTTATTTTTGTTTCTGTAGTTTCAGGTTCAGGGTCCCGTTTGGGCAAATGGGACCTCGACGCAGAACTCTCTGGATCTTCTGGATGCGGAGACTTGATATATTCCCTGGATTTCAAGTTCAGGGTCTCATGTTCTCTTTCTTTTTCGGTTCCTGCGATTTCAGGTTCAGGGTCCCGTTTGGGCAAATGGGACCTCGACGCAGAGTTCTTTTCTACAGCTGGCTCCAAGACCTTTCCACTCCGCAGGGTTATCTCATTCACATTCTCTTTGGATGGCACTTGAACTTGGGCAGGTTCACGGTCGATGGCCCGTTTGGACAAATGGGACCTCAGAGTAGAACTCTCTTGCTCTTCTGGCTGTGGTAACTTCACATATTCCCTGGAATTGTCTTCACCTTGCTCAGATTTTGCCTCCACTCTGTTCCTACTAATCAATCTATTTGGAAAAGGAGGTTCTTCATAAGGGTTCCCACCTTTCAGACTTAAAAAGGGTTTAGGTCTCTCTGTGACCGCTGGCTTGGTTCTTTCAGCTTCAGCTTCAGGGTCGACGCCCCGTTTGGGCAAACGGGACCTCGTCGTAGAATTCTTTTGCACTTCTGGCTGCAGAACCTTCCCACATCTCAGAGTTATCGCACTAACATTCTCTTTTTGCTGTATTTGAACCTGTGAGGGTAGTCTTCCCTGATCACCCTTCAATTCTTTGAGCGAAGCAGCCAATTGGGACACCATATTTGCCAGACTATCAATACTGGTTTTCTGCTCTTTTTGTTGATCTATTAGAGATGCAATTATATCACTAGAATCTTTACCATTTTGCTGTGGTTGGTATGAACTCTGGCCTTGCTGGAGCCCTCTCTGCTGTGGTGGTCGGTATGCCTGATTCTGGTACTGATTCAGGTACTGGTTCTGGTTACCCTGATACTGGAGCTGCTGACTTTGATCTTGGATGCCTGGTTCAGTCCATCTGAAACTAGGATGATCTTTCCACCCTTGATTGTACGTGTTGGAGTAAGGGTCCCTTCTTTGATGTGGGCCATTCCAGTTTCCAGCAGCATTTGCTTGAGCCAGGGGATCAGAAGGTGCAAGGTTACACTTATGGGTAAAATGGCCCATATTTCCGCAGATTCCACAAACTTCCTCTGTCTGCACCTTATTTGTTCCAGCTACCATTTTAGTCATCATCTCAGTCATCTTTCTCAATTCGACTACCAGCTGGGAGTTGTTCACGGGCTCATCATGTTCACGGGGTCCCACATCATCAATAATGCGCACTTCGGCGGTCCGCTTGGCCAGACGGATGCTGGGTTCAGCAAAGTCATTGCGTGCTTCCAGTGTCGCCTTTATTATTTTATGAGCAGATGTGACAGTATTATTCAGAAATGCACCACCACTGGCGGAATCCATATGCATCCTCTCGGCTTCCGTCATTCCATGGTAGAAGAACTGCAGCAACTCACCATCCGAGTACCTATGGTTTGGGCAACTATCGCACAATCGCTTAAATCTGAGCCAATAGGTGCGGAGGGACTCATCATAATCTTGTCGGATCCCACTTATCTCCTTCTTCACTGCATTTGTCTTCGTGGCGGGAAAGTAATTTTTAAGGAAAGCCTCCTTCATCTCCCCCCATGTAGTGATGGAGTTTGGCTCTAGGGAAGAGAACCACATGTTGGCTTCACCGGTCAGGACAAAAGGGAATGCCACGAGTCGGAGCTGCTCCACAGTGGCTCCTGCTGGTACTTTGCCCAACTTGCACCCCTTGACATACTCACGCAAAAAACTGTGGGGGTCCTCTCTTGGCCTTCCACGGTACTTTGGTAGCATACTCAACCAACTAGATTTGAGTTGGAAGTGACCCGTGATTTCAGGCATTACAATTGCTGACGGCTCATCCTCGGCGTCGTGGTTGCTTAGCTCCTTTAGAGTTGGTTCAGCAGCAGGAGCTTCCACTCGTCTTCTTTCTTCCTGTTTATCCCCCATCTTAGAATCAGGCTTGGGGACGGATTTTTGTTCAGACTCAGCTTCTGTTCTACCTCCCGTTAGGGCAAACGGGACCTTGTCCGAATCTGAAACAGCAGCTTCCCGTCTTTGACGTGCTTCTTTTGCGAGTCTTCTTGCAGTTTTTTCAATCTCTGGATCGTACTGCAATTCAGGTTGCGACGATCTGCTCATAAAACACACACAAACACACAAATTAATAGGAAAAGGTGATTTAAAACATAAAACCGTTCCCCGGCAACGGCGCCAATTTGATAGGACCGTCGTTAGCCCTATCAAATATAGTAAAAGTACTGTATAAACCTGCAATAATTAACTATAAGTAGCACAATGAGAACAGGGTCGATCCCACAGGGAACGGACTGCTTAAAATCACAAACCTATTAATTCCTAAAAAGTTTGGTTCACAACCACCTTTATTGCTCAGAGAGACTTTGTAAAAGATTATTGAAAACTAAATACAAATTTAAATTAAGAAAGAGAATTTAATCAATGAAATAAAATATTCCAGCAATATGTAAATCACAATAATCACGTGCATGTTAATCATCAACTCAATAATATATTAAATAGCATGTCATCAATCAGTTATAGGTTACCGTGAATCCGCATCAAACATAACCCAATCTCCCCTTACTTTATTGGCAATTACCGTGAATCCGCATCAGACATAATTGCTACTCTAATTAACAAGAAACAGGCCGTAAGGCATCGACACCTATTAACCAAGTTAACAGCCTTAAGATCTAGGGAAACCCAATTTTAGTTATTCTTATTGAATTAACATCTAAGAATTACTAACTCCTTATTCTCTATTACCTGAAAGTAACTTTGCCACTAATTAATCTTGCCCAATAAATATTATGTTATTTAACTGGGAATTAATTGGCTCTACCTAATTCAACTAAGGTGATCAGTCTTAATTAAATATCAGTATTCAAAGTTATGAGCAGAGAATAAGAAGGAACACATGCAATTTAAATTAAGCACAATTCGGTTTCATAACATGCCCGGATTAATTGCTATTACATTATGCCGGAATAAGAAATTTAGCTACTCATAATTAAACTAACTATGAACACAATTATTATATGAATCATACTGAAAATAGTTGAAAAGAATAAAATAAATAAGAAAGGAATACTTGATTTGCGATCTGGAAAATAATCTCAGAGTATGCAACGTCCCGTTTGGGCAAACGGGACCTTGTCCTGGCAGAATTTCCCAAAATGCGAGAACCGAAACCTACTGCTCTAAAATCTGAAATAGCTATGAAAATATGGAATAATATTCTGCTTCCTACGTACGTACGTTCTCTCCCTTCTATCCCTTTATAAAGGTGCAGAATGGAGAGAATAACTAATAGTAAATTACTAAAACTCTTGTCCATGTAGGATACTACCAAAAATATTCTCCAAAATAAATAAGGATAATTTGTATTAGGAAATAATCCCTTCTTCCAGCTGGCGCACCACCAATGTTGGCAATTAAAGAATCCAAATTCCATTCCAATTGCTTCACACGATTGATCAATTAATTGCTTCATTGGGCCTTCTTCAATTTCTTTGGGCTGCTTGTTCCATCTTTGGGCTGCTTCAACTTTAGCCCACTTGCTCCTTTTTGCATGCATGATATTAATAATTCCTCCCTTCATTGCTTCTTTGAACTGGATTGCTCTTTTCTTCCTCTTTTTGCATCTGCTTCCTTTAATTATTCTTCTTCCTAAAACCTGCATTTATCTCACAAAAACTTGCACATACCCGTGAGATTTGCCACAATTATGCTCTAAAATTCAGTAGCTAAAGGACATCTATCAATGTCCTCTTTTTTATTTCTCTCTGGCAAGCAAAATCGCCAACTATAGCAAAACCACCAGATCAAATTTTTATTGTGGATTTTAAAGTTTTTTAAACAAAACAAAAAAAACAAAGGTCAATCCCTGAACCGACCTGCGCCCAAACTGCCCTTTTCAGGGTGCGACCCAAACCTGAGCCGAACTGTTTAGTTCGGGTCAGCCAGTTTGAACGCCCTAATAGACCTAGTGGAAAGAATAAAGAAAATTCCAAGGATTTATTTGTACTAGTATATAAATTTGCATAAATGTCTCTACTTCTAATTGGAAAAGAATGAAATAATTGCACTCTATCAATCAGAAATTCTTAGGAAAATGATACGGGTTACAACTTAAAATAGCACACGAATTGCACTCCACTTGTACATCATTGTCACAACAATTACATTCCATTTGCACACCAAGAATCAAATTAAAAATGGTGAACTCAGTTTTTAGTCAGCTTTGGGGTAAATGGTGAGGATGGGATTGGGGCTTTGAATACATCACAAAGATGAGTAATATGACATTTCCATGAGGAAGACTTCTTTCGACTTAAGATTTTGAAATGGATTCCATGTGGTCAAGGATGACATATAAGGTTTAATTCTATCTTCTTGATCAAGAAGTAGAATAGTACTAGCTTCTCTTTTTTTTTAATTATAATGAAAATTTCTATTTATCGCAAATTTGGATAATTGGGAAGTACATATTATTGCCTGGTCTTTGTGTACTATATGCATTTGGTTTTCTCAAGGTAGTTTATCATTAATTGTAAATGTATCTGAGTTTTCTTGCACGATTTGTACATATAATTGCAGATAGAGTTGATCCGCAGAAGCAAATATTCTTCTGTTGGTATGCGAACCGCTAAGCTTGTGACCTCTGCCAAAGTAGTGACAAGGGTATGTAATTCATGGGCAGTTCAAAGCCATTGAGGCGCAGAAGACCAACTAGCCTCGCTCAGAATGCAAACCATCTACATCCACTTGCCTTAGATTATAACTTGTCTGGTTTAGTACTAGCTTTTGTTGTGCTTGGCTAAGATCCCAAAGTCGAAACCATAACCAAACCCTCATAACTGATGCGATGTTGAGGCTTAAGCTTGGATGGTGAGTGCTTTCTTATTGTACATTCTTAACATCAAGCATGTGATTTCCTAATGACTTGTTTATGACAAGACTAACTTGTTTTGCACTAAACACAAGTTTGGAACTTACCACAAAAAGAATGCACTTTGGATTTTTGCAAATTATTGTGCAATTATTGTGAAACTGATGTGCAGATGGATTGTAGTTATTGTGAAAATTATGAGGGATATATATATATATATATATATATATATATATGCAAATGCAGTGAAATTCATGGCTATTTTATGTTTTGACCTGTATCCTTTTCCTTTAAGGTTTTCTTAATTAATATAGTAGAATTATTTAATGATTAACAATTATGAGGGATACATTTATATATATATATATGCATATTTCTATACTAGCCTATATATTATTTCTTCTATATTTCTTTAGTTCCACCACTTGATCTATTATGGATATTTCTATACTAGTATAAGAGGGGCAAAGCATGTGCAAAAACAATTATAGTTCTTATTATCTGTCCCAACTACTTGCTCCAGGGCCAGTTTGTACGGCTAGAAGATAATACTAAAATGCAGTTGGGGGCGCTTCCTTTTATTTATTTGGGCTGTCTTATCTTTGTGGGGAGAAAGAGAAAGGTGTTGTTTAAGCCAATGCTTAACAAGGTTTCATCTAGATTGGGGAATTGAATCAACAAATGTCTCTCACAGGCGGGACAATTGGTCCTTGTTAAGCATTTATTGGCCTCAATGCCACTCCATATTTGGCAGTTCTAAAGCCACGAAAAAGCAGCGTTGTACATTTGGAAAGGATTTTTGCTTCCTTCTTCTGAGGAGCTTCATAGTATGGACCCAAGAAAGTATGGCAGTCATGCCCCCAGCTCGCCTTTCCAATGGAGGAAAATGGGCTGGGAATGAGGAGTATGGAGGTGGTCATACATAGTTTTGCTTATAAATTATGGTGGAAACTGCAAGTTGGCGGTAGCCTATGGAAGAATGTTATGTGGTCTCTGCCGATCCATTTTTGCAACTTCCAGATATGGCCCCAGATTTCTGAAGTAGATTGCATTGCATCTGCAAATGCGAGGGTCTTGGTGGGGGATGGTAAATGTATTTTCTGGGACTCCACAGAATCTGGAATGCAAGGCTTCCTGGAAAAATTTCTATCTTTCTTTGTAGATTGGTGAATTCTTAGCTTCCCTTTGATGATATTCTTACAGGGATGGGGTTTCAGATTCCTTCAAGGTGTGCATTTTGCGATAATAATATGGAAACAATTGAGCATTGTTTTCATGAATGTTAGTCAAGAGGATATAGGAACTTTTTGAAGGAGTCTGCAAGATTCCATCACTACTACAAAATGGACTTTCTATGGCAGTGCTTTAACGGCTGAAAGACCAAAACCACCATTAAAAAGAAAGTACGGACTTTCTACGACGGTTCTATATAAAACTGCCGTAGAAAGGGACTTTCTACGGTGGTTTTTGATAACCGTCTGGAAATGGACTTTCTACGGCGGTTTTCTAAAACCGCCGTAGAACTTTCTACGGCGGTATTATTTCTAAAACCGCCGTAGAAAGTCCCTTTCCAGACGGTTGTATTTCTAACCGCTGTATAATTAATAAATGTGATGAATTTTACTATAAAAATTGATAAATAGTAAGTACATATTTATTATTAAATTTAGAAAAATTTGGGGGTTAATTTACAAAAAAAGAAAAACTAGAAATTAACAATAATAGAGGAATGGGCGGGAATTCACAATTACGGGCTTTCTACGGCTGATTTATTAAAACCGCCATAGAAACTTGATTTTGTTAGAATTTTAAGGGTTTCCCTTTGTTTCCATCTCCAGCCAGCCACGGTTTTCCCCTGTTTCCATCTCCAGCAAACCGAAGCGTTCTCTCTTTGCCGACGCCCATCCTCTCTCCGTCGGTTTTTTCTCTTGTCTTCCCCCGAAGCCGTTCTTCCGGCGGCGTTGATAACAAGCTCCGCTGTCACCCAACTCCAGAGATGGTTTCTTAATCAGCCTTGGAGTTAATCCCCCATCATAATTTCACCACAATCGGTCCTTGTTGTGAGCTTCAAATCGTAAAAAATGTAATATCGAATAGTTTCAACTTTATTTAAGCTTTATAAATTTTATTGTTACTTGATTATTGTGATTGGCCTAGGGTTTATTATTAGTGTTAAATTCGGGTTTCGTGAGATGATGAATGATTAAATTCAGATTTGATTAGTGTTATATCAGGGATTATTGTATTGTTCTTGCTGTTAATGATTAAATTAATTAGAATTTCATGGATGCACGCAAAAATTTTGTGAAGTTTGGTGGTTGTTCGGTTTATTAGCATGGAAGTTTTTGATATATATATTTTGAATAAAGTTGAAATATATATATATATATATCAAAACCTTTCTAAGGCTGTTCTTGCTGTTTTTGATATATATTTTTTGAATGTAGAGAAAAAAATGAAATATTAAATTTTTTTTACAAATTTGGTACTTTCTATGGCGGTTTTGAATGCTTAGGAAACTTTCTACGGCAGTTTTGAAGCGTTTTGAAGATAACTGCCGTAGAAAGTAGACATTCTACGGCGGTTTTGAAAAAAACCGCCATAGAAAGCCAACTTTCTACGGCTGCCGGATAGATGGCGGTTCAAAAATGTCAAAAACCGCCGCTAAAAGCCCTAAAAAACCGCCATTAAAAGTCATTTTTGTAGTAGTGCATCAATACATGGACAAATGATGGGATCGCCTTGCTTTTATGTGGAGATATAAGTCTGATTCAAAGGTGCATGGTGAGCTGGTCCATTTTCTCCTCTCTTTGTGGTATGGGTGATCTGGAAAGCACGCAACAAGAAGATTTTTTACTCAATTGTTTGAACCCATTTTATAATTATTTGGGTAGTTAGGTGTTTGTTTTTGTCAGTGCTAGAAGGACACCCCTTAAGGTTTCATTAAGGTTGATGGATACTGAATGGCATCTGGTGTATTGCCTTGTTTGAGAGAGACTCGGAGAAGGGGAGCCAAACTTATATCATGGTCTCCCCCGGCTAAGGTTTGGAAAATGAGAAAGACTCGCTGGCATTCGTGTATACGCCTACACTGCGCGAGGTTTGGTTTCTCATGGATGGTGGCTCGTGATTAATCATGTGTTACGAAAAGGATACTCAGTTGCAGATGGGCTAACATGAGAAGCTAGTAGCACAAAGCAGACGGTTTTAGGTGGCGCCCTTGACCTTACCGGTAAGGTCAAGGGTCCTGTTAGTCTAGATAGCCGCATTGTTCCATACCTTATGATGGTAAAGATTGATTTACTTCTGTACTAATTTGCTTCTCTTAAAGATATAAGGTCATAATGTCCCCCTCGTCTCTGTATATCGTTTGATTTAGTTATTAATAAAGGATCACCAATTTTCCCAACCACTTAATCAAGTGTTCTCCAAAAAAAAAAAAAAAAAAGGCAGGCCCAACACCATGAATGAATAAAGCTTGGCAAGTCACAAAAAAGACAATTTCATTGAAATTGTAAATATTTAAAGAATTGATTAAGAAGGGAAAGTCACATTCTTGTTGTACGGATATATATATATATATATATATATATATATATATAGTAGAAAGAAAAAAAGAATCTGTACATGTTGTCGAAGAAGCGCAGAATAAGATCCCAAATGGCAAATAACAAAAAGAAAAAAGCATACATCCCATCCCCATATCCATACTTTGAACTTTGATGCGTAAAACCAAAACAGGCGGGCCTTCTAAACTTGCTTCCTCCGTACATATAACAACACACATTCGTACCATATTTTGCCTCTCTCTGTACTCTTTCCAACTGTTTCGGACTGCACTTCATTGTCACATAAATTGCACTCCACTTGCACTTCATTGTCACTCAAATTGCACTCCGCTTGCACATCATCGTCACAACAATTACATTTCATTTCCCCACCAAGAATAGAATTAAAAAGAGTGAATTTGTTTTTTAGTTAACTTACTTTTTTTAATTTTCAGCTTGTAGTCACCTTATTAGGGATACAAAAAAAATATATATATATATATATAAATGATACAATGGACACAAGAGAATTTTCTTCCAAACATCGGCACAACACACCAAAAAAAAAAAGAAAAAAAAATTGACTTAAACTGATGCAGAAAAAGAAATTTCAAACATTAGCTTTAAACTATGATTATTGTTGCAAAATTTAATCTAAACCATGGTGCCAAACAAAAACTCAAATATAAGTTTAAGCCACAGCTTTGGACTTTCTTGTGTAACTAAACTGAAGCTGAGATACGAAACAACAAGCTCAAACCTTGGTTAAAAATTGGGTTTGGACCTAAAGTTCAAACCCAGGACCAAACCATGATACCAGACAGATGATATGCACTCTATTTGCACTCCACTTGCACATCATTTTCAAAACTATTGCACTCCATTTCACTTGGATTAGTCCACAACTAAATATGGCTTCCAACCACACTGTATGAGCAGGCAAAATTATATCAAATTAAATTGATGCCATATACTAAACCTTGCTTAGTAAATCTAATTTTCATTTAAATGTGCATGTAATTATTATTTTGCGTGCATCAGCCGATCGATTTTCACCCTTCACATCTCAAGTTATCTGATTCAGTAATACTTAAGAATTGGTAATTGTCATTTGAGTAGGCATAATAATATTGCAGAGTAGCTAGATTGGTATAAATAATTTGCCATTTTAAGACATGAAAGGTTTGTTTCAAATATGAGTCTTTGTTTGATTTGATACTAGAAATGGTGATTGAGATATAACTTTATTTGGTTCGGTTTTTATGTCACTATTATTTGAAATCTACTATGCTAAAATTTTGAACTCAAGCTTTAATGAAGTGCATCTTCTTTGATTATAGAACACTTATCATGTTCTGGGGAAGCATACTGTTAACATAACTGCAATACCAATCAGAACAAGAGCAAGATATTTATTTATTGTATAGGTTTTGATATTATGTGATTATTATTGAATTATAAAATTTAGGGAAAACTTCGATACAGGGCGGTGGCAGAAGATGATAAATTCTTTGGGATCTTGATTATTTTGTCTCATATTCTTTTTATTTATCTTTTTGAAACATCAAGAAGCGATTTATCACTTGGGTTTTCGTTTACACTAGTTTACTGGAAGGTTGAATTGCTTTCCTCTTCTACCCACATGCTCGTGGAACTTAATCTAGATTATTCGAGCGATCAACTAATAACTAAATTTGGTGTTATTTATTTATTTATTTTTCTTTAGTTGAATGTCTCCTAATTATTATTATTAAGGATAGAATATAAAGCTCCTTAAGTTTTATAAATCTATAAAACTAACCCTGATGTTTTGAAAATACCAAAGAGAATACATAAAATCGACCCTAAAATCATAATATAGGAAAATATAGAAATGAATTTTAATAAGTGGGGCCAAATATTTATATTAGGCAAAAACTTGCATGCAGTGGGTTCATGTATGCAACAAACTCGCCACGGGAAAGTTTGTGGTCCACGGATACTGTTCACAATTTATAAAAAAAATTCCCGGTCACTGTTCACATTTTAAAGGAAAATAATTTTCGAACTTATACTTGAAACGACTATTACTGATACTCGTGAACAATAGTATTAAGAATATTTTTCACAGTTATTGGATTTGTTACAAGATACTTGAAGTGTGTATTAGGATACTTTCTTCAAATATCTACTACTCTTTTCAAGTATCTTAAATAGAGTTACTACTCTACTCAAGACACATGAAGAGAATATTGCAAGATACTAGAAGAGAATATTACGGATAATCTTTTCAAGTATCTACTAAGTATCTTGCATAGAGCTACTACTCAATTCAAGACATTTGAAAAGACTATTACAAGATATTTGAAAAGAGTATTACTGATAATTGTGAAGTATCAGTTTTCTTTGTTCAAGTATCAAGTTTTATATTTAAAAAAAAAAAAACACATACACGCACACAAATGCATACTTAAATGCATAATGAATGCATGAACGGGTTCATGCACACGCACGTTCCCGTCGGTTTCATGCAAGACCATCTCAATGGAAGCATTGAAGGAGGGAATATGGTACATGCATGCATTCTTGAACTTTACGCAAATGAACAAGATTGTCACTACAACAAAATATGATTTTAAAGACATAAAAAAATGTCATAATATATTTGATGACGTCTGTCCTACCCGTCCGGGGTAGAGAAGCAATTTCGGTGGATGGGTTGGTAGGACGTCTAACCTGCCAAAGGAAAGGTAAAGATATTTAGGAGTATGCCATGGGATTTTCCCGGCCGGACACTCTGACGATCAAGTCAGTCCCAGTATGAGAGTAATTCAATTGTAGAGAATAGAGAAGACCTCTTACCATGTTGGCTCTGTTCATATTTATAGAACCACCATTCTTGGTAGGTAAGGTGGATTGGCCCTGTCCTGAAGACAAAGACTTGTTTGTGATTGGATGGCTTTATCTTTGCCCTTTGCTAGGGGATATACTTTTAGTGTGGGACCTTTTGGTTTCTACACACCTTTATATGTTGCCTTGAACTACATTTACTCTTATCCAGGCATTTCCTTATTATATCGTCTAAAGCTGCGTTGTTATAGAGTATTGATTTATGCATACCTCTTTTTGTGCCTTATTAGAGTGGGAGTTGATCACGTGCATTTAGTTATTATGACATTGTACTACGTCCTTTTAAATAATATTTTGAGGCATTCACAAAGGCCGTAATAGACAACATTTTCAATATAAAAAAATACTGCATGTAATTCAAATTCATTTGAATGTACTAATAGCAAAATAAAATATTATTATGATTAAATAAAACCAAATCGCCGATCCATTAACCCGGTTGAAGATTTGAAAATTCTAAGGCATTTAAAGGCTTCATTCTCAAGCATCGATTCTTCCCAAGTTCATTCTCAGATGGTGTGCATCAATTCAATGAAGTTCAAAATTTTGGGAGACACCAAATCTATCTGGTCATTTTTGAAACGTGAGCTTCAAGGAGAATTTCATCATGTTTAATTTGGATAACTCTAATTAATTTAAGTATTAGAATTTTTCTTCTTGGATAAATAGTTGATGTCTAGTTAAAGAAATTTAGTTAAGACTTTGAGTATTGAAATCTTTTTGTGAGATTTTCCAAAACTATTAGTTTTCAATTGAATTATATCTTATCAAGACTTAGCCTTGTGGCGTTCAACAGTTAGCGAACAATCTGCTGGTGAGTTGTTTATGGTGTGCTTATACCAAAAGTCTTAACATTTTACACGTGTGGGTTAAGATAATCTATACAAGGTTCTGTTCGTACATTGTTGGCGGATCAAGTTTTTACCAAAACCATCCTAACAATCCTTAGAACTATCGACTTTCGGTTTGTGATCAAACTATTTTAGGAGAGATTACATCAAAATCCAACCAAGGCACCAACACCAAGCATCCAATTCCCGTCTAAGATCTCACAGTGCCGCGGCGGGACAGGGTCGAGACTGCTGCAAGCTGAGGGTGGTAAGTGCTGCTGGGCAATGAAAGGTGGATGGCTGCAGGGGCAAAAAAATTTTCAAAATTAATATTACCCTAAGCTACCAAAGCAAGGGTAGGCGCGCGCGCCAACTTACCCACCCCTAGCTCTGCCAGTGAATGCAACCTTCCATTCAAGAGAACTGTAGGACCCAAAATAAATCAAAACACCCACAAGAACAAAACAAATCAGAAGCTACGACCATCGAACACATACAACTGAACGAAGCTGCTGCCGAAACTAAGTGAACCGAAGAATCATTTACCATAGCCAAGCAATTTATATAGGATTAGGCTTGCACGTAATTCGATGAAGATAATCAAACTTGAATTAATTTGATCCAACAATATAAATAATGAATTCACGAATTACGAACAAAGACCAAAGCTTAATAATTAAAGCTGAAGCAACAAACCGAAGCAAAACTTCATAATCTGGGCCGCGATCAACCACAAACGCCAACAAGCATCAGCCGCAAGGCTTACTTTTAATTTTTGTAATTTTCTCTGTGATTACAATGGCAACCCAAGACATGTATTTATAGGCTAAACTATCTCTGAATACTACACTGATTCAGATTGTAACTATTTCCTAAAATAATTAGGTTTTCTAAAACAAATACGAAACCAAACAGAAAACAAACGAATAAGAAACATAAACCGAATAGAAAATAGAAAATAATAAGAAACTTAGTTTAATTATTCTACAACAATTGCATCTTATCGAAAGTAGAAAGGGTATTTTTCCAATGCTTCTCCATAGGTTGCTGCCTAGATAATATATTCCTTATCTACATAGATAGTTTATTTGTTTTTCCTTAAATCTCTGTTTTATAAGTGTAACACTAGTCTCTATACTAGTTCATCTTTCATACAATAAATATAGATTGAGTAAAGACTCATAATGTCTCCCTCGGTGAACCTTAATTTCTTATAATCAATAAAGGTCACCATAGCCACCAAATCGGCTACTTAATTTCCAATGTATATTATATATGAAAGGGTAAAATTACGTGAAGTCGAGGCAATATAATGATCACTTTTAGCAACTGGCCCATTAATTTTATGTCCTTAGATATGATAAAATATTCTTCAAATTGTTTGGACAAAAATGCTTTCAAAGAAAAAGTGTTTTTCGTTAGTTTCTAACAGAGAGATTTGACGAAGTGACCCAAGCAATCGCACATTTTTAAAGTTTGATGACCTATTTTAGAATTTATAAATTAGTATGATGGTCAAGGCTGATTTATGTGAAATTATGATGATTAAATTTTAAATTCACCCCACTAAGAAAGCACACTGGATTTTTAATTACATTCTTAATGAGCAATTGGAGTGCAATTATTGTGAAATCAATGTGCAACTTGAGTGCAATTATTGTGAAATCAATGTGCAACTGAAGTGCAATTGTTGTGAAAATGATGTGCAACATTCAGCCAAACAGCAAGTGACCTTATCGGAAGTAGAAATGGTATTTTTCCGACGCTTCCCCATAGGTTGCTGCCTAGACTAAATATTTGGACATCTGATTTATTATGCCAATTTTATAATGGGAGATAAGGGACACCAGGCCATGAATGTTGGGGTAACAACCAATTTCTCCTCTTGTACTGATTAGTTACTAGATGAAATCCAAATCCATACATGACTTCCTAATCCAAATAAACAATTGATTTAGGGAGATCTGCGCAGTCCTGAGTAAAGGGATTGTACAAATACAATGTCTCCTCCAACATAGAATTCTTAAGGCAAAGGACACCATTGCATGATCCATTCCCATTAAATTCAGTCATTGAAGTAGAAAACGGGACATCAAACTTTCTTACTTTCTCTAGTTTAGTAATTCCATCCTCATCCACTTTTTTAATTAAGCGCAGGATTGACTACGCATTTTATTCGCATCCTCATCCTTTTCATTGAAAACTTCACCAATGTACAGCTGATTTGTAACTGGAATATCACAATGAAATATGAAATACATGTTATCGTTGCTCCTTAAGACCTTAGATAGATGTAAACTAACAAGAGGTGGAGCATATGACAGTTGTTGCAAAAATTTGAACGTGGGATTTTATTGGTAACTTGGAGATAATATCAAGAGCCCCTTCATTGGGTAAGGAAACCAAAAATTTTATGCCATGTTGTTGTTCTTCAACTTGGCTGCCCCATTAATATCAAAAAAAAAAAAAACCTTGGCTGCCCTTTAATTTCTTTGTTTTGTTCCATTATCATGGCCCATCTGTAGAAACTGATCAAAAGCTCAACGGCATAAACATAAATGAAAGTCAAGGAACATGGATAATAAAGCTGATATACACAGTTAATTAGTTATAAGGTGCACTACTACAAATTGAGTCTCTAGCATCATTTTGTATGTTAAACTTTTAAAAATGTTACAGCATAACGAAATCTTAAAGAAAATGCATCACCTTTACAAAATGTTGCCTTTGTTAGATTGCTAAAGCAAAACATTTTTGAGGCTAGTGCAACGCTTTTTCTTAAGATATTGCGATGCTTTGTTTAAGCTAGTGCGATCTTTTTTTAGGCTAGTGCAACACTGTTTTTAGTCTAGTGCAACATTTCTTCTAGGCCAATGCGACACTTTTTTATTTTTTGGTGTAATACTGTCTTTTAAGGTATGTGTAAGACAATTTAGATAAAACTCTTTAAAAAGAGAAAAACCATAATATATCTTAGCGGTGTTCAAACCGGCCCGCGGTTCGGGTCAGTTCTGGTCGGAACGAGTCGTTCGGATTTAGAGTTCGAGCCGGGACTCATGATCATTTGATTCCCCTTGCATCTTCTACTCTTTATTTTGTAGATTGGCAAGGTGTTTACTGGTGTACGCCCAACCATTTAGAGCATAAGAATACTCTAACCCCTTTGGTTTGAACAATGAAAGTTGAAAAGTTTGGGATAAATGGGTGAGGATAGGATGGGGGTGACGTAACCGACGATTATGATGAGACAGATTTCGCGAAAACTAGAAAGTCTTCCGAAAGAATGTGGGATTGTGCACGATTGTCGATCAATCGGGCATCCAAAAGATTGTTGATCTAAGAAGATTTCAGTCAATTAGGCATCAAACAATTGTTGAAATCACACAAGGATTACTGAAAATTTGGAACATATGAAACTAAGATTTTATTCAAAACTATAAACGTATTGTCCATTATGCAAAACTAAGATTTTTGGCAATGGAGAAGTAATCAAAATATTGCAGTAAATCCCATCGAAGTCACTGGAATGAGAAGTACAAATTAGTCTCTGAATGAATGGGGTTGACGGTAACTTAACTTGTGCATTCTGGTTGCTGTCTCAAGTATGGCATCCATTGAAGTGTGAGACTCTTGGCTGATAGTTGAACTGTTTACATTGCCTAGGTGAATGTTAATGCTGATCACATTATCATATATGGAGCTGATTTGGCTGCATTTTTACAGACCTTCTCTAAGGGCCTATTTGGTTGACGGGAAGTAATGTTTCTGAGGAATATGATTTCTGAGAATTTAATAATAAGGAAAGTAAAGTAAAAGAAAATATTTTGTTGCGTTTGGATTGGTTAAGAAATGTATTTGGGAATTTAAACGTGAACTAAACTAAATGTCAAAACTACCCTCAAATTAAACTTAATCACTTTCTCATAAAAATATTATTAAGCTAAATAATATTTAATTAAAAATTAAACTACAGCTTTAAAAATTCAATAACATGCCAATTAAACTCATCCAAAATTAAATAAACTATAGATTTGATTACTGACTATAATGTAGTTATTAGTTTAGCGAGAATCCGGATGAGTAAGAAAATAACTGGAACAACAAATTTTATTATTGTAAAATGAAATATAAATTTGTCAATCAATTTTTTCAAAATTTAAAAGGCCAAAATTAGAATGTTTAAATATGATACAGTAATTTTTAATAAAATATCATTTAATTTCATAGGTAATAAAATTTAACTATAAAGAATATTATATATACAAAGTATATATGTTGTTTTATGTATATATATTTGGACATAAAATTAAAATAAACAAAGTTTAGTTAGATACAACATAGACTAAAGTAAGTTGTGATATTGTGAATGATTAATTGCAAGTTGCAACCAGACGACTTTTATACATAGACAATCTTCTACTTTTTTTTGGAAAATAAAAAATATATATAAATCTTTATTTTCATTTCATGTTTTTTTTTTTTCCATTTCATGGTTGATATCACAAAAATATAAAATATTTGAAAATAAATAAGAGTAAGGGTAGTGAGTGTGCTTTCTGAAAATTTGTGACCCGGGAAAAAAAATACCAAATTAGAACAATGATTCTTTTTTCAGAAAAATAACACTTATTTTCCTTGTAACGAGGAATTATTTTTCTTTCCCAACAATTTAAAATCAGTTCCAAACAAAGCAATTTAAAATTGAGGAATCAAATTATTTTCTCTGACCATAATCCTTGTAAACCAAAAAACCCCTAAGATTATTGAGAATCCCGATAGCTTGACGATGTAGATGAATATTTAGGTGTGCCAAAGAGATGTCATTGATTTTTCCAGTTAAAGTAGGGGGCCTAAAAGCAAGGTGTGCTTGGGTTTCAATAGTTTCTACCAATATTTTGGCTTGTTGTACTTCATTCAATACAGTTTTTTAGCAACTGGGGTGGCTGCTAATCAACAAAGAGCATTTTTGGGAATAAGTGATCAAAATGAACAAAGGAGTTACTGTTAATGCAAATTTTCTCAACTTAAGATGGTGCTGCTTTTTACACATTTGAGTAAAATATTCTCTGTAACATATTATGGCAAACATGTATTTGAATTCATGGATCAGAGAAGAGCGAAAATCATCCACTCTTCGTTAATTTCTTAATTAGGCATTATGGTAATCAATTGAAGTTTATAGTGCTGAGAGGTCAAGGTGTGCTTCAATCTACTCACTTGTATTACAATTATGCTTTGTTCTGCATTTAATGCAAACTTTGAACTATCAGGAGAAATGTGATAGTTAAAAACTACAAATTACTAATACATCCAAATAGGGGCATTCCCCCAACAAAAATAAGTAAAATAAAATCCAGAACTCAACAATTCTCACTGAAAGCCAATTCAGTTGCAGAATTAATTTCATTTAGCACCTAAACAGCAACCGAAACCAAAAGACCCAAACAATTCCAGCAGTAAGTAGCAAATCTTGCATACTCATACCCAAATATCAGCAAACCAGACATTCAGCACCAAAAAAACACACCAATTCCACCAAACAGTAGTAGGAATCATGTTCAGCAAACCAGACATTCAGCACCACCCAAAAAACACTCCACTTCCACCAAACAGTACTTTTTCCTCATGCTCAGCAAACCAGAATTCTCAAATTCAAATTTCAGAACCAAAGCAAAGCTAAAATCAAATTCAGAATTCAGATTTCTTCATTTAATAAACAATGAAACAAAAATACATGAAATAAGTGAATAATTATGTCCTATTTGCAATACCATAGTTTGACCGGTGGTTTGCCCAGCAACATCATTCTGAAGTGGAAATTCAAGAGTCTGAAACACACACACATATATAAGTAAAAGTTAAGCTAATGTTAAACAAAGATACTCAATTCAGAAAAATATTAGATTCAGAAAACTAATATGTAAGCACCTGTAATGGTTGTGAAAGTAAATTTTGAACCAATGGATTAAATAAAGAGGACCCTGAATCATTAGGTGAACAATCCTACATCATGTACATGCAAATTATTTTGCTTTATATATAAAATCATTAATAACCAAACAACTAAACAAAAGTATATATATCGAAAGTAACAACAAAATAATACATTTAAATTAATTTACATTACATACCTTCATTGAAGATTTTCTTTTTGTAGAGTATTTGCATTTCGATATAGCTTTTTCTAGAGCGTTCTTGGGTCGCTTACTAGTTTTGTAAGTGACTCTTTCTTTCACCTTCACACCTTTTATTTTACTTTCATCAAGACCTTTACTAGAGTTAACACCTCCAACTACACTATCTGGAATAAGCATCTGACAATCTTCTTTCACTTCTTCTCCTTTCTTGAAAAGAGCATCCAACTCTTCAGACATCTTATAGAATCCAACTATGGCCATCTTATAGGTCTCTTCATGTTCAGCTGCTTTTATCACCAATTGCATGAATAGATGAGATAACTCTTTATAGCGTGCACCCGTTTTTTCTTTGTCATCAATTATGTCACCACTTTTTCTGCATACATTTACCAATCCTATTTTAGCAGCCTTTGTCCACCACTTCAATAGATACTCCTCAAGTATCTTTCTGATACTCATAGTAGTAAACACCTACGTGCGCACAAAATACCAGTAAACTCAAATTTTTTACAACTACAACACGCGAGATCGTTAGACGAATAATATGTGACCAAATGATGATGCCGCTTATGTTGAGGTGTAATCCGGTAAAACATTTGAGAACCTTCTTGTCTATCAATTTCCATTGTGCAATCAATTCCCTTGCATAACTGCTCCTTGAACTTCTCAAAAACAGCAAGTGTATAAACACTTGCAGCATGCTTTAAAATTTCCACACGAAAAGTCTTCGCTGGAGTACTTTGACTACACATAAAATCTGCTTTCAATTCCTCATCACGGCGATCAGCTAACAATATCTCAAAGTGATTAAAAAACTCTAACAAGTCATTTTATAGCTGACATACCTCTTTAACACACTATTCATGGTCTCACTACGTTGAGTTGTACTCATATCAGCACAAAAAGTCTCTCTTCCATACACCAATGCCCACTTTTCTTTGATATCAAACATTTTTTGCAACCATTTATTGTCTTCCAAGTCGTACTTCTCCAACATCTCATCCCATGCATTAAGAATATCATCTTTTTCCTCATAATCATAAATGCATCTACTAAAATCAGCAGTTAAATCTTTGAAGTTCGCAAAAACTTCAGAAAGGTGAGTAGCTGCATCCTAATAAATGTGCCATATGCACAAGCGGTGATAGGTTGTTGGCCATTGAGAAGATAATGCTGAAGCCATTCTTCCATCTTGATCTCTGAGCATTGTCTGCGGTATTTTTCCCATCATAGCTTTGGAAAATGTTTTGAACAACCATTCAAAAGTCTTCACGGTTTCATCATACAATAACACAGCTCCAAAAACTGCAGTTTGCTTATGATGATTGACACCAACAAATAAAGCAATAGGTCTACCATCTCTATGCTTTCGGTAAGTTGTATCAAAACAAACCACATCACGAAATTGAGCAAAATCAATTCTCATATTAGCATCTGCCCAAAAAATATTGGTAATGAGATCATCCTCATCTACTTGAATTGCATAAAAAAAGTTGGGATCTTCTACTTGCATTTTTTACGTGAAAACTCCAGTGTCTCCTTGCCTCATTGCTATGGATCATTTGGATCGCAAATAAATTTTCATATCATCACGAATGAATCCTAAATTTTCTTGACCACCCGCCTCCTTCGACATGATTTCAATTATTTGCTTAGGTGGCACCCCACAACTGTTCATTGTATCTATTTCAGCCTTTTGAGCTAAGCTAATATCTCGGTGGACTCTAAGAAAATGCATCTTACTTGGACTTACTAACGCATGGTTATGCTCAGCCAAAAATATCTCCACAAGATACTTTCCAGTTTTCCTACAATTGTTCTTCATTCGAGCCTCACAATTGCACCTTGTTTCTGCACGATGCCTCTGTACTATTGCATTACGTTTATCATCAGGCCTTTTACCTCCTCGTGAACAGCAAAACACCCTATCTAAAACTAAACCTCCTCTCTTTTTATCTCTATGCACATCACTCAATCTAATGCCAAATCCCATTAATTTTGCATAATTTTTGTAGAACTCATATGCAGATGACTCGTCATCAAATTCCATGCCAAGTTCTGGAATAATCCCTTTCGAAATCATACGTTCACCATCATCATCTTTCTTACTGTCATTAACTATGTTTAATGGCTCTTCATCAACTATGCTTAATGGATGTGCATCCTCATTCACCTCAACTAAATCAACATTTCCAAATTCCAATTTTCGACGAGGCTGAATCTCGCCTTCAAAAGAGTTCTCAGTAATACCTTCATTTATTATGGAGAAAACAAAGGTAAATAAAAAAAAATTCCTTTTATCTCTATAAAACATACTTTCATTTTATGATCAAATGCAGTACATCAGTGCATAAACATACTTTCATACTTATTAGAACAAGCAAAACAAACTACGTTCAAGCATAAACCAACATTAAAATTTAAAAAAAAAATAAAACAGAAGTTAATTATCCCATAAAACTCACCTGATTGATGATGATTGTTTTCCTCCATTGAATACGATAAGAAGAAGTAGATCGGAACCGACAGACTTGACAGATTGGGGAGCGGCAGCGCTAGCCGGTGACGGAGGAAACAATGGAACCCGAATCGGCAGTGATGGAGACACAAGGAAGAAGAAGATTGGGGGAGGAGAAGCAAGTTATGTGATTCACCGACGGGCAAGGATCAAAAAGGTTGGGGGAGAAGGACGATTATGATGACATAATTTTGTCTTGGAAAACAAAAAGTAGCGGGATGGGTTTAGAAATTGTTAATCACGGTGGGTTTAGATGGTTATTGGTTAAGTTAGGTTAGAGAAAGGAATACGTGGCAGCTTTAAAAAGAGTGTAACACATAGTGCAGCAGAAGATTTGAAACCACCGACAAGTTAATATGGTTAGGACATCCGAAATAGCTTGTCCATGGCAGCCTACAGGTGTAGCAACCTTGTAGAGAATATTATGGCATTGAAATGCCTAATTTAGAGCTCAATTTTTCTTCCTACTCTTTTGAGATTTACATTCAGAGTTGGAATTGATCTATAATACAAGTTGTAGAAGAAGTGAAAGTGAAGAATAAAATCATCCTTAATTTTTCCTCATCCGTCTGAACAAGTACTTATTCATGAATATGGGCCTTTGAATAATAAAAAATTCCTAGATTTCCTTTGGCAAATTAGTAGTAATAGACACAATCCAAAAACGTCCGAAAATCTTCTGTCTCTCTCTCCAATTCCAGCAAGTAATGCTGCATAGAGATGGTGGCCACGGTAGTTTGAAGAATCAAAGCGTTTTGAGCAATGAACGCAGCATCCTTCGTCAACCATGTCCTACAGAAGGCGGCCGCCGCCAAACCCAACAAACAGCCGCAACCCTCCAACGCCAAGAACTTAACGCCGAAAATCCTCAACCATCTCCGCCTTGGTCGCATCTCCAAAGCAGTGTCCATCCTTTTCTCTTCCCCTGTTCCTTTTGACTCTTCTCTTTACGCTAGTGTCTTCCAAAAATGTGGCAGTCACAAAGTCATTGTCGGAGCCCGGAAAGTGGAAAATCATTTGATCACTTTCACGCCGAACCCACCAATTTTTTTGCTGAATAGGGCGATTGAGACTTATGGCAAGTGTGGGTGTTTGACAGATGCGAGAGAGCTGTTTGATGAAATGCCTAAGAGAGATGGTGGATCGTGGAATGCTATGATTACTTCTTACTCGCAGAATGGCTGTCCGGAAAGTTCCATTGATTTGTTTCATGACATGCATAATTCTGGGGTTTCGCCAAATGAGGTGACATTTTCCAGTGTTCTTAGGTCATGTGCTTCAGTTTTGGCTCTATGCCTTTCAAGGCAAGTTCATGGGCTGATTGTAAAATATGGTTTTATTGGGAATGTGATTTTGGAGAGTGCAATGGTGGATGTTTATGGTAAGTGCGGTGAGATCGATGAGGCAAGGAGAATGTTTGATGAGGTTGAGGATCCAAATTCTATTTCATGGAACATTATTATAAGAAGATACCTTGACATGAATCTGGGAGAGCAAGCAGTATTGATGTTTTTCAGGATGGTTAGGACTAAGATAAATCCATTGAATTTTACTGTTTCTAATGCTCTTGGTGCTTGTTCCAGTATGAGGGGAGTTAGACAGGGGGTTCAAATTCATGGATATGCGATAAAGATTAATTTAGAACAGGATGAGATTGTTACAAGCTCTCTTATTGGTATGTACGCAAAATGTGGAGATATGGCAAGTGCTTCAATAATATTTGACAGTCCCTCTTCAAAAAACTTGATTAACTACACCTCTATGTTGAGGGGGTTTGCACTGAATAGGAAAATCAGGGAAGCAAGAGAACTTTTTGATGAGATGCCAGAGAGAAGTACGGTGGCATGGAATGCCATGTTGAAGGGATACATTTTCTTATCTCAATGGTATGAAGCTTTGGACTACATTGTTTTAATGCTAAAAGAGGCTACACCATTGGATCATGCTACTCTTGGATCAATTTTAAAGGTATGTTCTGGACTTTCAGATCTTCAACTTGGGAAACAAGTTCATGGATATGTCTATAGGCATGCTTTCTACCGTAATCTGTTAGTTGGCAATGCTGTCATTGACATGTATGGAAAATGTGGAAATCTGAAGCTAGCTAAAAATTGGTTCTTGGAAATGGATCACGTACGCGACGCTGTTTCTTGGAATTCTCTATTGACAATGTATGCACGGAATAAAAGGAGTGAAGAATCCATGGAAATGTTTGGGAACATGCTTGAAGAGGCAATGCCTAGCAATTTTACTGTTCCCACACTCGTTGCTGCTTGCGCAAATACTTTTGCACTTGAGCATGGAAAACAAATTCATGGATTCATGATTAGGAATTACTATGAGATGTGTACTGTTATCAGTGGAGCTTTGGTTGACATGTACTCCAAATGTCGATATATTGTCTATGCACTTCGGGTTTTTCATATGACAGACTCAAGTGATGTGGTTCTCTGGAATTCTATCATACTTGGGTGTTTTCACAATAGAAAATATAAACAGGTCCTTAAATTGTTTGGATTAATGGAGAAGGAAGGAAAAGAGCCCGACCATGTCACATTTCAAGGAGTATTGCTTGCTTGTGCCTCAGAAGGCTGGATTGAGTTGGGAAGGCAGTATTTTGATTCTATGAGTGATAAGTATTCTATAATCCCAAGGATGGAGCATTATGAGTCTATGATTGAGTTGTATGGTCAGCATGGGTACATGGAACAACTTGAGGATTTCATCAAGACTATACCATTTGAATTGACCCCCAAAATGTTGGATAAAGTCAACTTGTTCCGAACACACGGGCACTTGAAGCTGGGAGAACAGGGAGATGATCGACTTAATAGATTAAATCCCGAAGATAAATTTCAATTTGACATTGAGAATGCCTGAGCTTTGGAGTAGCTGAACAGTAAATCTCTTCAGGTAATTGCAACATCTGAACTTTCTTCTATTCACCCGAATTTTAAATAATAATATAAAAAAGAAAAAGAAAGATATCCTTAATGAAATTACTGATCAATAGACTTCTGTTTTTTTTTTTCTATCTTTTCTGTCCTGTTTGTGCTTATTATCTGTTACTTCTTCCATGTAAAGTGCTTATTATCTTTTTCCGAGTTCTGCAACAGTTAAATGTATTCAACCCTTGGGGATTCTTTACTTTTTCATGTTTCTACCAATAACAATATTGGACTTTTGCCTCATGCTTTCATTTTGGCTTGGACATAACAGAGGAACCACGCTAGCATGATACCCTTGTGTTGAGAGTGCCCTTCCTGTGGTTGCTGAGGCAAGGGTGCCATTTAATCTCTCTATGCTGGTCAGTCATGAAATTTTTTGTGCATTTAGATGCATGTTATCTGAAGACTTGATTTAAATTTTTTGGATAGGATAGGATAATTTCTTATATCTTCAGAATGATTCTATGTAATTTTTTTTGTGTCATTTCTTCAAATCCTTGATATTTTTTGTTAGTTATCTCGATCGATCTAGGTGAACAAGCGTGCTTCTGTAATCATATTAAAGACCTCGTACAATGATCTCCTCTAGGCAGTGAAGTGTTAAGGTGCTCCACTTTTGAGTTGTCAGTGAAATTCCTTGTGTGGGTTTTAGGTTTGCGCAGATTGAAAATATCAAACTAACTAATCACGTTTTTTTATGCTTTTTCTGTCCTTTTTTTATTTTCTGACAAATATAGTGCCTTCCATTTCTTCTAATCTTTTGTTTCCAACTTCTTAGGTTGGTGTAGAGCACCTGTTAGCGGAATATGCTAACTTTAGGCTTCACCATAAATGATTCAATTTGGCTACTTGTTTTCCGCATTCAATTTCTGTAGCACACACCTTTTTAGCTGTTTAAATTTTCATTGATGATAACTGTATTTTTGAGTTGCTAAGGTAGCCAAGCCAGTTGCTTTTCTCTTCTGCTTTTGCTTCTGAAATCATACAACAATTGGAAAGGGGAAAAGAATCAATGAATCTTGTGTACACAATTATTGCTTTCCCTGGCCATTATGTTCTCATTCAAAGGAAAATGATGGTGGGTTGCTTTCTAATTTTGCAGGTTACTAAATTAGTTCTCTGCTTTCTAATTTCTCTACCACTCAGTGGATCTGTAACCCTTCCTTCTTTAGTTACAGGCGTGACTAGAGCTAGGTAATGTAGTTACAGTGATTGGAAAATCACACAGAGTATAGAGTTCTTTAAGACTTGCCGCTAAATCAAATTTTGTGAATGGTCTTCTTATTTGAAATGTTGTTCACTTCATTACCGACCTGGATCAATTCTTTACTTGTTTAGTTAGGATAATTTTGAAGTTTTTGATGGTTATTGAAGATCGAGCTTTCAACAATTCATCTTCATGTAGTTATTCAGGGGTATGGTTGTATGTAACATAAACATATGCTCTTCATTTTGTTTCAGATTCTTACTGAAGCAAGTGTTTCATATGTGGAGGATAAATTTGACTGGAGACCTAGCAGTGAAAGTTATCCTTGATAGGAAGGTCCATTTCTTTTCTTGTACTTTCATAACCACATTAATATAAGCACTGTCCTCTGTAGTTGTGAGGTTGGAATACCATGATTTAAAATTGTTAGTTCAGATGTTATGGTCCAGTGGAAGGTCCAATCCTGTAGAAAATGGGATGTTGTTTTGATGGTCCGTTTCAATGACAAAAAAATTGTGATACGCAATTCTGAAATTGTTCTTCACATGTTGCTTTTTTGTTTTTGACCAGTTAATGATTCACTATTCAAATCAATACAAGAGCTACTCCCAATTTATTCTCATTGCCCTGCTATCTCATTATGTTATTTGCAGATCAGCAATGTCTGGCATTGTACGTGAATATGCTGCTATGAGGTCAATTAGCTCACTTCCATTTAGAGATTCTATACTAACGGCATCTGAAAACAATGACGCTGCTGAAGGTCGTGCCTGGAATATATGTAGACCTTGTAAGGAGTTTATTGAGAGCAATCACAATATATCACAAAGTGAAACCTTAAATGTGAGTTTATTTTGATTCATGTCATTTGCTTTTCTTGTTGTATTGGTGCATTTTATGTTAGCCTTCGATTTTTTTATTTGGATAAAAGGAATTGAATCAGTGGATTACTTACAGTCTTCCTTCTCGTAAGAGATTTTTCTGTCATAAGGTTGTGTCTCTAAACTCCGCCTATTTAGGGGTAATTTGTTTGCCTCTAAATAGACTGTCCCAAGCCAGTGTAAAGGAGGAGGGTTGTATTAGGTGAACAGCTAGCGTAAAACCTTTGTTACATCTCATGATATGGATCACATAAGAAATCATGTGTGTCACGATGGTGAGATGTGATCCGTATAGCCGACCCCACGTAGTGGGACAAAAGCTTAGAAGAAGAAGAAGGTTGTGTCTCTAACCACTTTGTTCTTCTCAGGGTCCCCCGGGAACTGGAATTTGGTATCTGATTTTAAACCTTTGTTTGATGGGTGATGTGTTGGGTGTTTTTACTTATATTTTGGCAGACTTTCCATTTATTTTACAGGTTTGCTATTTTTATCTAATGGAGTGGTTTCTTCTTTACTCACCATGATCATACCTGCCTATCTTCTAGACTATCATCAAACATTTTCCTCATAAATGTTGAGTCGTTTCAAAACTGAAGTATGGTAAATAAAATAGTTTGCATTTGATCTGGTTGGATCACAACCCCAAGTAGCGGGACAAAGGCTTAGGGTGTGCTTGGTTGAGGGGTTTGGGAGTGGGGAATGGGAATGGGAATGGGAATGGAAATGAAAATGAGTGATTGGTTGATGGTTTTCATTCTCGGGGCCCCACTTCCAAACCCTACTTTTCTCCAATCATCCATTCCCCTCTATTTTGGGGGGAATGGGAATCATTCCCCTATTAAATAATTTTTTGTGTGTATTTTTATTTTTAAAAAATTTCAAGTGCTAAAATTTATCATTATAATACATTTTAACACAAATAGTTTATAATATATTAAAATTTAAATGTAAAAAAAATTAAAATAAATTTTATCCCTAAAAGTTTATTTGTGAACTAAACACCATCAATGATAATGATAGTCATTCCCTATCACAAACCAAACAACACTAATTCTATCTTTCCCTCTACTATCATTCCCCACTATTATCATTCCCATTTCCATTCCTCTCTGTTGATCTGGTTGGATGTATGTCCTTGAATTTATTTTTACCCCCTGCTTTCTCAATGCCATGTGATGGTAGCAGAATGGAAGTAATCTTTTGATTGGTTTGAGGATCTTCTATGAAAGACATATGTCCTTGATTTTCCTGACCAGCACCGATTGTTTAAATGCTCAATGGTTTGTCTCTTAGAAAATAGTTTCCTTGCTCTTAGCAAGATAAGGGTATTTTCTTTAGATAATTTTACATGCCAGATTGCAATGTACTTGTGATTTGGTTTGTCATGTATGTGGAGTATAAGCTAGAGAGTAAAATCCAACTGTTTTGATTAGGGTCTTTTCTGTTTGAGAGGAACAAGTATGCAAACAAAGTCTCTATTACTGTTAAGAGGTCTTGGGTCATTTGCTCAATTTAAATGGATTGAATGGTTAATATAGCTTTTCCCTCGCGCCTCATTTTTATGCTAAGTAGTGTCCACTTTTCAGGACCTTAGTTTGTTGCTATGTAGTATTTGTGTTCCTCTTCTTTGCCTTAGTTTGTCTCTAAGGCGGTGCTGTAGTAGCTGAAGGACTCAGGATACAGGAAAGGTGACTGGCTTTTAGGTCATGAGAGAATGACATTTCTCTTTCAGTGCTTTCTTCTTTAGTGTCAACACCGGTCATTGATAGAACGGTGTCTATTGTCTTGCTGCTTACTCTTTTGGTTTCATGTTAATTGTCTAGTTACTACAATCTTTTGGTTTTCATCTTTCATCTTTGAAATCTATTGTGCAGAGCCTATGATCAAACCCTGAGCCCCAAGGCGGGGGATATCAGTGAGAAGCTGTGCAAATGGGGCTGGTTATTATCATTATTCATATTCTGTTGTTAGAGGCTGTGACCGGGTTGTCCACCCACTGCCGAGGCTCTTCTCTATGGACTTCTCTAGTTGCACAAGAAAAGAAATAGGCGCAAGGATTTCCTTTGTTGATAGACAAAGTGAGGCTTAAAAGCTTGTATTGGGAGACCACTGAGTTGATACTTCACGCCTATTAAGTCGCGTGAAGGTTTGTAAGTTCTTGAACTCCACAGAGTGGTGTTGCATGAGCCATAGTTGGTTTTTGTTTTCATCTTATTAATGTATTAACTAAGATGCTGTAAGGGAGGGCTTACAGCCTTAATGTCGTGAATTTGAATCTTAAAGGTTGTGAGGTAAAAAAAAAGAAGAAAAAAAAAAAAGTGGTAGTCATCTCAGAATTCATTTGTTTTAGGGGTATGTTAATTGCAGGAACTATTTTACTAAATATATGACACTTTTTAAAATTTTAAATGGTGAAAAGACATTAATGCCCTTAATTCTAACTTTATAAAAAAAAAAATTACCCATATTTTTTACCCTAATTTATCCACTTTCTTTATCTATTTGAACAACACAAAGGCACCTCCTCCATCCATACTCCTTCCCATTTCCTCTCAATCTTCTCCCTTAAATACTATATACACTACATTCATTCCATTAAAATACTTGCATTTTGCTTGCGTGTCATGGACAAAATGCAAATGAATATACATATTACACGGTACGTATCACATAACAATGTTGATGGACAAAAGGTAGCACCTTTTTGATAATTTTTGTTCACTAGAGGAGAATCGCCCACGACTGATAAAATCGCCTGAAACGGGCGATTTTCTCTGATAAAATCGCCCCCCGTGGTGATTCTCTTGGATTTAATCGCCCCTCGTGGGCAATTATATGGCTTAGAATCGCCCCTCCTGGGCTATTCTACCCCATTCTTTTCTCGCCCCCGATTTCGGCAATTTCTAATGTCATATTTGTTTTCTTGACAGGCTCTACGTGTTTCGGATGATCGAATCTTCCCAGATTACACAGATGTATTTCGGACTGAGGAAGAGTTCACGACTAGAGCTGATTTGATTGGTTGGGTTGAAACTAAAGCGGCGGAGCATCATTTTGATACTAAAATAACTTCTTCTAAAAAGTGGAAGGGGCATCTAAAAGAGAGAAGAAGGAGAGTTGACATATGTTGTGATAGATCGGGGGAAGTTAGAAGTAAAGCACCCTTGGGCGAAAGGAAAAAATATCCTGGTTGTCCCTTTCAATTATTAAGGAAAGAAATTAGTGAGGGTAGCTGGAAGCTAAGTGTCATTAAAGGTCAGCACAATCATGAATTACCCCTTGTTAGAAACTGACATCAAAAGCACTCCAAGTTGAATGACGAAGAGAAGGAGAAAATTTCAGAAATGATGAAGATAAATTTGGCTCCAAAGCAGATGTTGGCAAAACTGCGATATGACAATGCGACTAATGTCACACGTATCAGGCAGGTGTACAGCGAAACGGCAAAAGTTAGAAGAGACGAGAGGGGAGATTTAAGCACTATACAATACTTCTTGAAACTGATGCAGGATTACAGGTACCACTATTAGTACACAGCGAAAGATGAGCTTAATGCTCTTGAGAACATGTTCTTCTCCCATGAGGATGTTCCTAGTCTGCTTCGTACGTTTCCTTACGAACCGGTATGACATGCCTCTGCTTCAGATAGTCGCTCATGTTCCAACAGATCAATACATTCATGTTGTTTTTGCTTTCTTGAGGGATGAGACCTATGCAACTTATTTCTGAGCTATGACTAGGTTGATGCAACTTTTTGAGCCAGTGAAATATCCACATGTTGTTATGACGGACAAAGAGTCGGCTCTACTAAAAGCTGTGCACAATGTTTTCCCTGATGCTAAACAACTATTGTGCATAAGGCATATTGACATGGATGTAAAGAAGAAAGCACTGACTGTATGTATGGACAAAGAGATATTAGATGAGTTTGAAGGTCGGTGGAGAAGAGTGATGAGTGCTCTAACGTATGAAAAGTTTACGAAAGCTGTGGAAATCATTGAGACTAAATATAGAGGCCGGTGGATATCTGTGGTTAATTATATGCACCATACATGGTTGGATCCCCACAAGACCAAGTTTGTCTCATTCTTGACTAAAGAGATAAAACATTATGGAGGGCACACAAACAACATGTGAGACTCTATTAACTTTCGTCGCATATAGTTATAGATATTAATACATTATACATTATTCTTTGATTTAAAGCATTACTTTTGTCCATTTTTTATCTCTGCAGGGCTGAGAGTGCGCACGCAATGTTGAAGCGTGCCATTAACACTGACAGAGGATCATTTTTTATCATTTTTTTAGGCATAAATGAGATGATAAAGGTGCATTTAGGTGAGATCCGTAGTAAAATGGAGGCATCTCGGAGCAAAACATTGCGTGAAGCCAATTACCTGTTGTATAGTAGGATCAATGGCAGAGTTTCGCAATATGCCATACTGTTGTTGGTAAATGAATACAAAAAGAGAGGTGCAGTCTATGGGGCAAATAGTGAGTTGTGTGGTTGTGAACTGCAAACCAGCTATGGCTTGCCGTGTGCGCATCAGATGGTTGAAATGGTCAGGAATTACAGACCTATTGATCCTTTGGATGTGGACCTCTTCTGGAGGACCCTATCTTTGGATGAGGGAAACATGCCTAGCGATGAGGAACGGCAAACAGCACAAGGGCAACTGCATGAGATGTATGTTGAGGCCTCGCAGCGTCCGACTGCGGACATTTATAGAGTAGCGAATGTCATGCATAGCACTTTGCATCCAGAGATTATTGACCTCGCTGATCCGATTCAAATGCCACATAGGGAAAGGCCGAGGAACAACTCTACGCAGCGAGATCTATCAGGCTACGAGCATGCGGAGAGGGATGCCGGCATAGGCAGATGCAGATCCAGAGGCAGAGGTACATATAGTTGCCATATACATTTCAATTGTTTTATTTAATTTTTTTTTGTCACTTCTTTATTATGATGCATCTATTGTTTCATGCATACGAATAACATGTGCAGGGCGCAGCAGGTCAAGTGGGTCATCAACCAGGAGGAATCGAATGACTTCTAACGAATCCAACTGGCCCTTCAACCTGCCGTCTTTGGTAAAACAGTTAATGTTCGATTATGTGGTGGATTATAAAAATGTAATGGGGGATGGACACTGTGATTTTTGGGTAATATCTAAATTCGTACATGGTGACGAGTCACTTTGGTCGCAAGTCCGGTGAGAGCTGTTACATGAACTTCACGCCTATACCTCATTATGGTTTGGAGTTCTCGATGAAGCAATGTACGATAAAGCTCTTACAGTGTTGGATTATCATTTAAGTCCTCCAACAGAGAAGTTTTGGTTTGATACTTATCTATTTGGCCTACTTGTTGCCACGAGGTACCAGAGGGTATTCACATTCTACGGAGCGGAACTTCGCTTGCGGGAGTCCGGCGTATGTGATGATCCGAACATGTATATCACTATGGGTCATATCCGGAGCAACTATTTCATTTGTTTGGAAACGAGGGTTGAAATCTTGTTGCCTCCAATCTGTGTGTTGTGGCAATACCATAAGGATGACATGATGGATCAGTTGAAGGACAGGTTACAATCTCGCTTAGATAATTATCAAAGGATGTACATCGATAGCATAAGTAATGTAGACACCGAACCCACGATAGTTATCGATTAGGGTTTAGAGATTTTATGATTTCAAAAGTTTAGGGTGTAGGTTTAGTTTGTATTAAAAATTAGATGTACAATAGGATTATAATACATTTATTTACTTTTGCAGCAAATTTGAAGTGTATTAATGTATTCTAGATGTATTACTGTGTTAATGAAAATTAATACATCAATGTATTAATTTGAAGTGTATTCAGCAAAGTAATGTATTCAGCAATTTTCATTACTGTATTAATGAAAATTTAGGTGAACAGTAGGATTAGATGTATTAAGTATATTAACACATTAATGTATTCAGTAAATTTCATTAATGTATTAATGAAAATTAGAGATACAGTAGCATTAGACTAAATTTGTTTACTTTTTCAGCAATTATGAAGTGTATTAATGTAGTATAGTGTGTTTAGCCTCGCGAAATTTGGACAGAGTCTCCCCTGTACATGAGCACCTTAATATATGTTCAGACCATATAATGAATCACTAAATTAACATTTTTAAATCATTCACCAGCAAAACTCAATTAATGGCACTAATTCAAGATCCAAATTGTATACGGGAATATAAAAAAATTCACTCGGCCACCATTACATTGAATTCACTAAATACATAATACAAGCATAAGAAAGACAATGCACTACGGCTGAAAAGAAGGTCGTATCGCAAGTTCTTCGAGACCTGGCATCAGGGCCTCCAAATGATAAGCAACTTCTGCAATAACCTGCCTACGTGCCTCAGGGTTGAAGACGTGTTCAACCCTTGGATGAAAAAAGATTGCCCGAGATGTTAAGTATTGAAGTCGCTGCAACAAGTAAAATTATTATCCAATCAGCAACTAGTAAGACAGATATAGGTAAAATTAAAAGCTAAAAGCATCCTAAACTCACTGCATTGAGGGACAACTGAGTAGAATCAGGAGTGTATTCCTCGACCGGACCCCTACTGACCCGAACGTGCGACCGCAATCGGAAGTACTCAAGGTAACCCTCGCATGCTTCGTCAGTATACTCGGCCCTCTTCATATCCCGCAGAAGCCTTGTATGAGATATTTCCCAACCACTGATGTCAACAACGAACTTGCAGACATACTTTTTTGTCTGTGGACCTCTGTAGCACTCCTTCGGTTTGAAGACTTGAAAAGGAATTTGTTGAGCGTACCCGAACTGTCTTAACACCCGATCCGGCATGTAGGGCTCTTCAACGTTAACGCGATATATAAGGCCCTTATACAAGGAAATTTTATGGACCAATGCCGGATTGGGCTCAAATGGTATCCAATTAACCTGTCCGATAATAAAACAAATCAACAAAGATAGGACAGAAATAGAAAAAAACTGTTTACAAACACACATAACGGACATATTACCTCGTTCGCCTGCAATGCATCTAGCGCCCTCCTGTAAGCCTCCAAATCATATTTTGCAACACGCTTCTTCCCGGTACCAACTTGACATTTCATTGCTGCAGGCCATCCAGTATTCCACGACCTCTTCTTTGGTGGGTTGAATGTTGGGAAGTATTTATATATCCAGCTCTAATAAGAATGAATAGAAGAATAATTAAAACATATTTTCGCGCAAAAAAACAGCACTTTCTAATAAGGAAAGCAACATGTACAGTGACAAACCTGCAGTAAAGTCAAACAAGCAGAAAATTGAGCACTTTGTGCCCTAGATGCTTTCCCAAGTTGGCGATATAAGTACGTCAAGCAAGTTGCACCCCATGAGTACTCACTTACTGTCTCAATATCAAGGTTAAATACTGCGCAGAGATGTGGGTTTTCGACTTGTCCATGAACAAGGAAAGCTCTAAAACCCACAATAAATAACCCGAGGCGGCATTCACTTGATCAAATCTACCGGCACAATTTGCCTCAATGCTTGTCAACTTCACAAATCCAGGCTTATCCAGTTTCACTACATCTTTTCCTAACATAGCTGCAACATCCGTCGCTATTTGTGCAGTCTTTGTTTTTCCATAAATGGGCTTACCCCCAAGCGGAATGCACAGTATGTAGGCAACATCATGCAATGTTATTGTCATCTCCCCGAATGGCAAGTGGAATGAGTTAGTCTCCGGATGCTACCCCTCCACAAAGGCACATAGCAGAGTTGCGTCTAACTCATCATGCATGCACTGTACTAAATGGCCCAAACCGGACCCCTCTACAAGCTTTTTCATGTCATCATCGCCTGGCCAATTTTTCAAGCGATCGGCCCCATTATGACATTTCAATATCCCCCGTTCCTACCAAATATAAAGAATGGAATTACAACAGAGGGATACAATTCCTAAAGCATTTTTTTTCCCTAAAAAATTTAAACTATGCGAAACTACTTTATTATTCCCCTTTGGATCACAAGTAATGAAACATATATAATTAGGAAAAAATTAATTGCTCGAATACATCACAAAAAAGAAGTACGCAATTTAATAGAATTACCTCTCAATGCCAAATGTGGTAGGCAGTGTGTCATTTGAAACTCAAAAGCAACTCAGGGATTACAGGACCACCTTCGAGCGGATGGTCTAGCTCCCTGTAATCCTTCCACCCTGCAATCACTGCCCTAGCGTCACTGCCCATTAGTCATTTCCCTGCTCTCCTAATTGGTTCGATGCTTGTATTCGCCCCTTCAGCATCACTTCTTCCACAGTCTCCCCTCGCCGTCACCATCGTCATGGGACATTTCAACATCTGAAAATGGCGGTGCGAAAGGTTGTTCGGTAAAGGAAGCACCGATGTACTCATTTCCAAATACGGAAGGTTGAACTAAGTGTTCCGTAATGGGAGCAGTGACATTCCCAGTCGCAGAAGATGCTCGCGATCGTGCCACGACCTTCCTCGAACACTCAGACGCCGTTAGAGGAACACGAGGGGCATTTTCCGCATCTGGAATAATAGCCTCCCCGGATTTATCCAGAATAACACTCTCCCGGGATGTTTCCAGAGTACTACTCTATCCGGATTTGGATCTTTTCCCCGTCCGACGAAATATATTACCTTTAATTTTATCCCCCATCTGTAATTACAAGGTTGCACAGGAATTAATATCAAAAATAATTCAGAACCAAACGACATATTAACGGGAAAAAAAAATTAAAAAGCAAGACAGAAAAGGGAAAATCTCCTGAAACAGGCGATTTTTATAGGGAAAATCGCCTGATCCAGGCGTTTTTCCCTTAAGGCGATTTTCTTAGGAAAATCCTCTTGGATTAGGCGGTTTTCAAGCAAAAAATCACCGGAAAGAGGCAATTTTCCTTAACAAAATTGCCCCTTTCCGGCGATTTTTTTGGGCGAAGCAATTTTCCGGTTTGTTCGTCGGAAAACCGTTTTTCCGACGAACAAACCCCGAAATTGACCCTAAAATGCTAACTCCACAGCCAAAAACGCAACATAAGCACTAACAAACATTACTACACAACCAATACAATGCAATCTTTCAAGATTCAACACAAATTTTCCATTCAAAAACGGCCCGAAATCCCGACAACATACATGTATGGAAATAATCACATTAATTATGCACAAATGGCCGGAAAACGCAACAAACATCCGAAAGCATTCATAAGCTTGCCCATAAACTTCACAACAACCAACTCAATGCAATTTGAAGAATTGGAAAAAAATTTTAAAACGCAAAAAAAAAAAAAAAAAAAAACACCAACCGCCGATGTGTGGAGAGGCGTCGGTCGGCAGAGAGGGATGGAGCGGCGGTGGCGGAAATGGAGAGCTTGGCAGAGAGGGATGGAGCGACGGCGGTGGTCGGACAGCCTCGCGGTTGGGGGTGCTGGCCACGGACGACGGAAATGGAGAATTCGAATGGGGAAGAAGCCCTACTGGAGAAGAAGGAATGGGGCAGTGAATTTTTTTTTTTTTTACTTTATAAGAGGGAGGGGCAGTTTGGTAATTTCACAAGCTGAAATTTAAAAAAGTGTCATACAAATAGTAAAATGTATCCTACTGATAACAATTCTGTTGTTTTATCAATCTGATAATATACCAGTTGTTTGTTTGTTTGTTTCTTTTGAAGTTTGAACTAAAGTGAATGAATACCAATATACCATGCGGATTCACCTGTTGGTCTGAATTTTTGTGACATGATTCTTCTGTTTACCAAAATGTTGCATCATGTACACATTTCTTGATGTCCTTTGATAGATAATTTGCTACCACCAATTAATTTACTCTCATCCTTTGTTAAATATTTAGAGTTTCATGTAGCTTTCCATGCCAAAGTTCTTAAATTATGAGGTGATTATGTATCACAGGAGCTAATAAATAAATTATGAGCTTTGTTTATTCAAAAGTTATATGTTTGTGAGAATAAACTTGACGGTGGGATAGGTTTCAGAAATTTGAAAGTGTTTAATGATGCTTTACTTGCTAAACTGGGTTGGAGGCTACTAAAAGATGAGCAATCTTTAGCTGCCAAGGTGAAGGCCAGATATTTCAAAAACTCGAAACTTCTTGCAGGCTGGTGTTGGGTTAAATTTGCCCTAACTTTGGAGAAGATTAATAAGCTGGAGTAATTGTTTATGGATTTTGAGGTGAAAGCTATTATGAAAAATTCATTGTCATTAAGTTGGCCAAATGATGAATGGGTGTGGCATTATACCAGGAATGGGGTGTTCTCGGTGAAGTCGGCGTATTATGTGGCTATGTCCAAGAGAAGGAGGGTTGTTTTGAAGGGGGAAACCTCAAATAATGCTAAATCACAAAGGGTAGGGAGAAGGCTATGGGGATTGAGGTTACCACCCAAAATTAAGGTGTTTTTATGGAAAGCTTGTCCAGACGTATTGCCAACAAAACAGAATTTAAGGAAGAGAATAATAGGTCTTGAAGATTCATTGTGTGGAGGATGTGAAAGACCGGAGGCTACAGATAAACATTTATTTTTTGAGTGCAAAAGAATCAAGGATACATATGGCTTGAATACCATGAGGAGGTGAATCATTTTAGAAATTCTGTTACTTGAAGGTGATGATAGGATTGTGGAAGAAATATCATCAATTATATTAATGATTTGGAAGTCAAGAGATAAATTGATGCTCAAGGGGCTATTGCAGACCCAGATCAAATAAAGATGTTTGTTATGTTAATCGTAGTACTAATAGAGTTGCTCGTGTAGTATCTAAATTAGATATTTAGCTAAACTAAATTTTGGTGCTATTTGATATGAATTTTTGTATGAATAGGAGGCATCATCAATTCTTACACCGGATAAAAATTGCAAAGCTATAACACTAGGGAATAGCTTTCCCAAACTTCCAGCTGTATGAGATGATGTTGTGTATACCTTGGGTCTGTTGGTTCATAACAACTATCCAAGAGATTAAATCAAATGAGCATTTCAATCCGACTAACAATTACACTAAGTATAAAGTTCAGTTCCATGGGAGGGAAAAGCAGAAGAGGAAAGGAGACGAATGGAGAGAGAGAGGAAGATACGAAGACGCAAAACGAATTAGAGCCAGAAACGTCAATTCAAAATGAAAAGTGACGTCAATGGGCAGACGAGTGCGTTAGGGCCTTACAATGACATTTGTGGCAGGACGGAACAGCATCCCAACAAGGCTCTTCATATTTTATTTGACTGAAATTGCTATTTTCGTTTCTAAAAAAAAAAAACAACAGACAAACAAACTCAGAAAACCCGTTTTAGTTCATTTCCTAATACAAAATTTTAAATTTCGATTCAAATATGTCTTTAAATCTGTTCTATATTCAGAAAAGTTTGGTTTCAAAATTAGTTCAAACTCAGAATATTTTGTGTCGATAACATTATACCCTAAACTTGCCGTTACGGTTGTTCATGCCTATCAAAGTTGCTAAACTACTGATATGAAATGACATAAACTTCAAAAGATATAACCTTAAAAAAGAGTATAATCTTAAATCTGATAATCCAAAGGAAAAGGCTTGACTGCTGTGGTTGCGAATCATCTAGCCAGCCTAAGTGACTGTCTTCTTCAACATCCAAGCTCTAAGCTCTAAGAGAGAGATCTCCCACAAAGTTTCTAAAATTTTGAGTCATTTATCTTCATAAGTGAGTTCATAAGATAACTTTTTGGTAAATTGGTTCCACATAATTTGTCTACAAAACCTTATAAACTGTTGACAGAATAATATCATCAAAATCATATTATGCTATAATCATCTGATAGCTGAATGCAGCCATCCAAATTAACCTGGAAAAAACGATGAACTCGAAGAAACATGAACACAGACCGGAAAGCAATATCTTCATACTAAATTTCATGAGAAATGTCATTGTTGTATCTCAATCAAGACTCAGAATCAGAGCTTTTCTCCACTTTAGGAGAAGCATATTGTCTGCTAAGCCGCGACTTTGTCCAAGGATCCAATGGTTCTCTTTGTGGTGGCTGCGGAGCTGGGGGCTTGGCTTGTCTAAGTTCATTCTCTCTATCCACAAACCTGCAAACAACAGCAGAACTCTTGTCAATTAGCAGCAAAATATTTCTACGCAAAATTCTTTATATGCAACCGAGGAAACAAAAAAAAAAAAAAAGGTCCAGAAACTGATGTTCTCAAATCTCAATTGTGATTATGGGGTAAAAGGAGTGTGCTTCGACTGTTATCTGAAGTCAAGAAAGCTATACGGTTGAATCCTCAGAAATCTCTCACTAATGAATTATTCATTGGGTCATTGTCACATATGTTTAGGAAAATGTAGTTTTATGCATGTAGGATTCACAAAATAGTGAAGACGTTTCAAATAGAAACAAGAGGCCTAAACTTACTCAATATATGCCATTGGTGCTGCATCACCGACACGTATTCTGGTTCGAAGCATTCGTGTGTACCCACCAGTTCTGTCTCTGTAACGAAATTTAACCCAACTATTACAACCACCATTTTTAACAACTGAAATACAACAGGCAAAATGCTTACTTGTATCGATAAGCCAATTCCGTGAAAAGTTTGTGAATGACATCATCACCACGCGCAAAGGCAGCAGCACGCCTTGCAGCACAAAGAGTACCCTGACAGTGTGGGAAAGAAGTTAGAAAACGAACAAAAGAATTTAGTTGGCTCCATTGTCCCACCAAACAGTCCTATCACACAATGGAAAATTACACCTGTAACACTAATAAAAGATTCAATTACTAAATGATAGCAGATCAACACATAAATTTTTTTTTTTTCTTTTTCAGGGAGCAATCAGTAGATAGATCATAGAGGATATCAAGAAGAAAAGTTTCCACCCGACCATATTGTTAATCAAGGGAATAAATCAAACCAGCCCAAGTAAGCCCTAAAACTCTGGTGCCAAAAGAGTTTATCACAGGAAAACCAATACCCTAATAAGCCCATATCTTCTGGTCAGTAGCATCTAAAGAAAGAGCATTATATGGTTGTTTAAAAAGCAAGAGTAATAATCACTGCAAAAACTTTCAACATTCCCAAGAGAGGTTTTCCTTGTTTTGTGGGGAGCTAAAAGAAATGGGAGCAGGAACTTGCCCCGAGGACAACTTCTTTGAGAAACCAAGAAGTAGAATGATCTTTGAAGGGATACTTTGGTTAAAAGTTCTAATGAAGCTACAGGTATTGTCAGAACTACTACTCAACTTAATAAGATTCCCAAAATTGAGGCCAAACTGTTTGGAAGAATGCTCCGTAAAAATCATTGTTGCATATTAAAAGCTACAAACAGAAAACCAAACATGATTTCATAACAACAACTTGTCAGGTAGACTCCAATCCCATTTATTGAAATAATCAGATTCCATCTTATTGAAGGCAAGATATTATACTTGTCAATTTTGGGTTTGGTGGATGCAACTTCCATCAAGAATCTTATTTTTCGCTGCTGTGCAACTTCTATAAAGAGGTAAGAGCTTAGTTTATCTAGCCAGAAAAGTCATTTAAATCATCCAAATATTACTCAGCCTTGCTGACACAACTGTTTCAGAAGTGTTAGTTTTTTCATATTTTCCATACTTCAGGGACGCCTGAATGGTATCTGGTTTAAAACCAAGTTTCGAGAAACATTTTACAATTTATAATTATTTTTCATCATTCCAAATACAGCCTCTTATATTTTCAATATACCTTTTTACATTTCTAATACACTTCTAATATTTTCAAAATCAATCTAAACCACATTATACCATACTGGCCAACATTGTTAAAAACAGGGAAGAAGGATGCAGAATCTAAAGACAAGAACAAAAGGAGTTCCAGAAACTCAGAATTTTGCATTTGTCCTAAGGGGCTTTCTGCAGTTAGAGAGGGTCACAGCCAGAAACTCCCCAATCCTCAGGAGTTTAACTGTTCCTTTATGTCTACCAGCCTTGCATCAGAATTAAGATTTTAACTGAGTCAAGATTGAAGAGATGAAAAGGATAAAGCAACAACATACAAATAGATGTGCAATAGATACCTTAAAGTGATAACCTTCTCATATCATAAATAAAGAAGCAAAAAGTGAAGTATAGCTAAACAAGATCAGTTAACTTGGCTAAGTTTCAGCCTAACCAGCAAATTACCTAAGGGAAAGGAAAAGAACAAAACCACCGGAGTAAGGGGAAAGATAAATGCGGGATCAAAACTAATAATACACAAAAGTCCAACTGCATCCATAGGCCCTCAAAGGGTAGTCCTCTCAAATTTCCATCAACTATTTCACATTCCAATTTCCTTTCCTCATCAACATACGTTCCATACTGAATTACTTAAAAAATAAATAAATAAAAAGGCAATCCACAAGTCGTCATAGTCCAAATTCCAGATATCAAGAAGATAATATAAGATCAAAGCATGCAAGTATGAATACCTCTTTTCCAAGCTGGATCATGTTGTCAGCAAGCCTTCTAACTTCCTTAGCCTACCATATTTATTAAGCAAGAATAAAATAAGGGCACAACCTAGCATTGACACAAGCCTACAAAGAGAATATTGGAATAAACTCAAGGAGAAAGACACATAGTCCACTGCAGCTTTTAAGCAGATTACTTTTCCTGGTATACCTCAAACAATTATACAAACATCCTCAGGCCTACCAGTAATTGGAGCCTCTACATTTTTTATAATTCAATTACAAACTTTTACGTGGAAATTTGATCTCTCTTGAAATAATTTTCTAAACAACACCAGCTTTGCTTTCAAAATTTTCAAGTTCCCCAACCGATTGCTTGACAAAGAAGTACAATTTTTATTAAAATGATCACAAAAGTCCAAATTAATAACCTAACATAGAAAGGTCCACACAGAGCAACACCAAAATGTGATTTCCGATTAAAACTATGTACAGTAAACATATACGGATATCAAAACCATCCGACCTAACACACACCCCCTCCTGAAAAAATTCAATCCCCTTTCAATTACTCCAAAGATTACCAAATATAACCCAAAAATTAAACCAAAATATGAGTCTCGAAAAAAGCTACCTTTGCAACGGTAGTCTCGATTCGCTCGTGCTTCACCAATTGCGACACCAATGTCCTGACAACAGGTAGGAAAAAAAAAATCAAACTTTTTACAATATCTTCCAGAGCAAATTTACTTCACTTTGAATCCAAAAATTCCAGACTAGTATAAACAAAACCATGGATTCCGAACCTGAACATGGACAATCGGTGAGCAGTTGGACGATTAAGCTTTCTCAATTTAGTCATTTTGGTGATCAGGATGCGCAGCCCACACAAAACACGCACTCTGGTCGGCGGGAGCGAAGAGTGAGAGCTGCTAAGAGGCTAAAACCCCAACTGCCGGCTGGGAGAAATGAGGTTTTAGGGGACTGTAAAATATAAATACAAATAAAGCAATATGAGTATTAAACTGTAAAATGTGTTATCTCTCGGGAGGGCCTAGGAGAGGATGAGGAAAATTTTGGGGTCAAAATTTGATATACTGTAATTACGAGGGAATCAAATTAAGGGTAACTTATTTACAGCGAGTTTTTGAAAATTTATTTTTACCATTGAAGTTTGGGAATTTTTTTTATTTTGAGGAGGGAAATTATTGTTACCCATTGATGTTTGTGTTGATGAAGTAATTAAGCATTGATTTGGTTAAATTATAGTCATCATTTTCAATAAAAAAAGTTTAATGACTTTTTTTATTATTCAAAAACATTGTGGGGATTCAAAGTGATAATTGTAATTTCTTGAAGTCTAGAAAATAAAGAAATGGTCCCACACCTAAATTCCTCTCCCCTCCCCCCAATTTAACTAGGTAGAATATAAACTCGTGATATTTACAATAGATTCGTTCGTAACTAACCACTGAACCGTTATTCGACTATTGTATATGAACTAATTAATTGTGATGAATGTGAAAGCAAAGCTATGGTATCATTTAATGTGAGAGACAACCATATAATTAGTGGTGTAGTTCAATTAAATAACCGAAAAGCAGAAGGTAAAATTAAAAAGGAATTTTGTTTCTTGTAAAGTGACTTGTTTTGAGACAAACAAAATTTTCTGAAATGATATTTATAGTAAAACAGAGAAGGTATCATATTATGCTAGAGTCCGTCTGAGAGATCACATGTGCTTTCTTGCACAAGTGAATCCCAATTTCTCAGTCCAATTGCAACAAAAATAAACTAAAATTCGTTTGACATCATTTGAGCAAGTAAAAACTCAAAAATAGCAAATATTAGCATACAAACTAGCAATACTCCCCTTTTCGAATTTCCCCGTTGCCTTAGCTAAAATTAGTAAGAACAGTTCTCCTTTCTCAAGTCCCACAAAGTCTAAGAATCAGAATTAAGACTCTAAACGGAAAACATACAACCTCTCTTTTTCTGTATCATTCCAATTTTATCGGATGTCCCCGAAGGGAGGAAAACACACAACATGACCGCATCAAATCACCTTAATCATATGGTCAATGAGCTGGCATGATTCTATCTTTAATGCAAATCTGGCAAAGTAAGCTCTTTTAGAGTGGTCAGGATAGAAATATATCATGCATCATAATCTATGGATAACAAGTGCTTAAAGATCCGTAAAGCCACATTTGAAATCTAAATGAAAATGAAGCAATACACAGAAGGCAATGCAAACATATTTACCAAAGCCAGATCACAGTGGATGATGGCCATATACAACCTCAAGTTCTCCCATTTCTCCATCTTCTTCCCAGCTTGATGCTACAACAATGAAATCTAAACAAAGCAGTCTTCAAAAACAGTGCAGATGCTATACCAATAGATACTGGAACAAAACCAAGAAAAAGAAAAAGAAAAACAAGTGAACTGGAAGATACCCAACAACAATATACATTTCATCACAACTCCGAATTTTCAAATGATTTCAAGCATATACATCAGAAATCTCACTAAAAAGACGATGCTACAGAAATATTGGCAGGCATCTCCGGAAAATGAAATATTTCTTCATTTAGTTGCTATTCTCTTGAGAAGGTATTCCCCTAGACCGGCACCAGCATCAATTATTTTCGTGTGCGGCTTTATCTCCACCTTCAGAATATCACTCAAAAGCTTACTAATGATTTCATGGTCATCCACCTCAGAAATCCTAGGTAAAATTTCCCTCCATGTGTCAATGTGTGGGATCTCCCCATGCTTCAATATCTCCTCCAAAACTCCATAAGCCTCCTCCAACTTTCCAGTGTTACAGAAACCCTTAACTAATAAATGTATTAATGAAAAATGTGGAGAAAACCCATTTGAGAGCATTTCTTCCATATATGTTTTAGCCTCATTATACAAGCCTTGACTGCACAATCCCCCAATTAATGTATGGTAAGACACCAAATTAGGTAAGCATCCATTGCTGCGCATGTCATGAAGCACCTTACAAGCATCAAAAGCACGGCCTTCTCGACAAAAGCCCAAAATAACGGTATTGTAATGAATTATATCAGGATTGCATTTCTTGATTTTCATTCTGCATAAAAGCTTATAAGCCTCCTTAAGCATCTTTTTCCTGCACAAACTATTTAAAAGAGTAGAATAGCACAGAGTATCAGGAACAAATCCTTTGTTCAGCATATCCTCCAACAAGTCAACAGCCTTATTGACCTGGCTCTTCCTACAGAAACCTTGTATCAGAATCCTATATGACTCTATATCAGGAACCACATCCCTCTTGAACATTTGATTGAACAGAGAGTATGCAACACTTAAATCGTCATTCATGCAGAAAGCACGCATCAAAATGTTGTAGGATGTGGTGTTCCCAAAAACTCCATAAGCATGAGCAGATTTCAAGAGGTCCAAAGCAGGGCGGAGGAAGTTTCTGTGAGTGACAAGAATCTCAAGAATACGATTGAGGTGTTTGGGAAGAGGCTTCATGTTGAATTTGAGAATTGTGAAAATGTTTTCCGGGCTTTGTCAGGGAGTCCAGCATCACCATAAATTTTTATAATTTGGGAGAAGAGGCTAGGAGATATAGAATAGTTTTGAGATTTGAGGGAGGAGAGGAGGGACCGCATTAGAGAAAAGTGGCCAGAACGACCCAGTTTGAGGATGAGGGAATGCCAGGAAGCATAAGAGTGACGGAAGTTTGGTTGGTTAGATGCCAAGTCAAAGATTTCTTTTGCAAGAAGGGGATTCGATTGGGACAATATTAGCTTTTGAATTCTGACAGGGGAGCCAATTGAAGTTTCTTGTGTCTGTCCCTGATGAGGTTTGTTCAGTCTTTGTTCTGCACCTTGCTTGTCAAGCTCATTTGTACTGAAGTAGGCATACAGTGGAAGATAAATTGGGAAATTCTGAATGATTGGAATGAGAGCCTTTTGGCAACGACAACCAGGAACAAGATGCATTTTCACTGAAAATCTGTAAGCAGCAAAGCTAATGGCTGAACTGCGCTCATATCATGCTGATTTTAGTTCACTGCTGTGTATTAATACTACCTAAAGCAATCAAAGATGAAACAACAGATGAAACAACAGTACTTAGTCTTAGTCAACCCCAATAGCAAAGCAGATTTTCTACCATTTGCTTAAATAGATAATCCCAATTCCAGTTGCAAAGTTGTTGTTTTGAAGACAACATAATTCTGGTCCTTACTGAAGAAAAATTTACATTATCCTTGTCAAAATACACTAATTTCCCTAGCCTTTAAACTTCTGTGATTGGTAAGCCATCTATCAATGTGAATTTTTCAATTGAAATTTTCTTACATGGATGGTCAAGATTTCAGTTTTGCTCTCAAATTTCCCTCATTCCTTTCGCCATATAATGATTTCCCAGTTACACTAGCTTTTTCCACAATGAACACTAAAAAAAGTAGATTGTGACACATCTAATGGGTACTTTCCTGATCTAAGAAATCCATAATCATACACAGATAACTACTCAGAGACAGAAGATGAAATACAAGCTTCCTCCTCACTAGTCAAATTCAAATAACAAAACCTAATCCAATCAGATTCTGTCCATCAACTGCCAAAAATGTACTTAAAACAGTCTCAGGCTTAACCAAAGCAAATATATCCAACAATAATAAATCAATAATGAAAAGGGTTCCACCAAAGCTGCTTAAAGACACAAAGACAAGAATCAAGAATGACTCCATATTCAATGCAATCAAAGCTTGAAACAAGAAACTGTGAACAGAACAATGGAGGACTCACAATCTCAGACAGATGAAATAATCCCCAATCCAAAAAAGCACCAACGAGCATGAAAATCACCACCCAAATTACCTGCATGAATCAATACGGTTATGAAGGAGAGCAAGAGTACAAAGCAAGATGGGAAAAATTCAAAGGGATCCATCTCAGTAAATGGGGCTGTAGAAACTGAGGAGAAATGCCTAAGAAACAAATATTCAAATTCAAAAAATGGAGGAAAAAGGTGATTGTGAGAGTTCACAAGAAATTTGCCATTGCTAGAGAGGCTTTTTGCAGCTATGCGTTTGGCGTGATAGGCAGAGGAAGTTGAGTTTTTGTTCGTGAGTTTGGCGTTTGGTGTAAAAAGAACCGGAAGGGCAGTTTGGTCATTTAAGGAAATATTGATCTGGAAGCAGCAAATTTTGCTGCTGGCAATATCTAACATCCAGAAAAGAATTACAAGAGGCTGAAAGAGAGAACAATAATTGCTTAACTTGCCGTGATCGGTGCACCGTCGTCCGTCGTCTCCGATTGCAGGTAATCCTTAAACCCTTCGTCCTGGTCGAATCGAAAGTGATATTTCTCTCTCGTTAAACCTGCTGGGTATTTCAGTTTTGGATCTACTGACGATATGGCTAATTTTCTGTGAGGTTTGAGTAGATTGATTGATCTTTTTGGTTCAAGCTTCTTCTTTTACCTTTTGCTGGCGTATGAATTGCTTTTGTTCGGTTTAAGAATTATTCTTCTTTTGTTTCCATCCAAAAAAAAGTTTGTGGTACTGCTGATTTTTTTTGTTTTGGTTGTTTATGGGTAACCCATTTGCTGGCTTGATTTAATGTTGTCTAGAACATTAGTGAGTGAGGAATAGTGTTAAGATTGAATGTTTCAAGTTTCTTCTATGTTGTACAGATAGCAAATGGTAATTGGTATTCAGTGATCTAATGATCTCTATTCAATATGTAATTAGTCCTTTTGAAGTGTATTTTGGTGGGGAATAATCTAGTGTTTCACGACAAAATCCTGTTACAATTCTATGGAAATTAAGATTTTACGAAGTTGGAGGTCCAAATCTGATGAATTAAGCTATTACAGGCTATCCATTTCATGTCCATGTATTTTGTTTGGATTGCAAGAGATGTACAAAAATGGTCTTTTGTGAATCTGAAACAAAGTATATAGAATTCAGAATCTGTAATCCAGTTTTATGCGGCACACTGCAGCCTTAGCTAGATTATCATTAGACATAAAGTAGTAGTTAATCTAAACATGAGAAGACTTTTGTTTAAGTGGGAGTCGATTTGAGTTGAATCGATCTTGATCTTTAACCTGTTTAGTATCTAGCTAAAACTCAGCTGCCTCTGCTTAGGCTTCTGTCGGTATATATTGGATACTGGAGTTTGAATTTAGATTTGTGCTTTTTTTGGTACTATAGACCTTTTCTGTAAATTCTAAAATTTCTGGAGACCTACTTTTTGTTGATTTTCCAGGCAAATTGATACTGACCAATGATTGACAAATATGAATTAGCTCTAGGTTATTGAGAAATTAAATATCTAGAACAATCACGTACTTGAAAGATTACTCATAGGTTATTGTTTTCCAGGTGGTGGTTCGCAGTCTGTCTTTCAATCTCTTGCAAATACATCGTCAGATCTATACACCAATATGTATGGCTTTGAAGCACTAACCTTCAACATCCACAGTGGCTATTTGGAGGCTATTGTTAGGGGCCACAGATCTGGATTGCTCACTGCTGCCGATTACAATAATCTATGCCAGTGTGAAACCCTAGATGACATCAAGATGCACCTTTCAGCCACCGAGTACGGGGTTTATCTGCAAAATGGTTTGTCTGGGCCTCAATTTGAAATTGGATCTCTTAAATTTATTCTCTCGATGGTTGCAGGATCTATGAATATTTGCAGCAGTATATCTCCGTGTTGTGTATTTTTTAATGATAAAACTTTTACTTTTATGGTGATCTCATACAATTTGTTTCTTCGTGCAAGTGGGTGAGATAATTTTTTGGCCTTTTCAGTTTAATGTCATGTTTAATACCAGGGAAGTTTAGCTGACTTTTACTAGTTTTATGTTAATCAGTTGGGAGCATATATGGTAAGCTATAATCTGTTACTCTCTGCTGATTACTGTTGTAGATATTGCTCATAGTTGACGATGGATAGCCTATAGTTATAGTCATGGATTTATTAATTGATCGCCGTATATTTTGCTTGATGTTGAATTGATCAAATTCCTTTTATCTTGCATAGTTTGTTTAATTGCTGATACATTGTCTTCTATTTTGAAGGTAACCATGATCCTATGTATTCTTGTGATTTGAATTGGTTTTTGATTATGGAGCTTTGCATGTTATCTTCATATTTCAGTATGCTGTTTGGTTTTGCATATGATTTTTGTTCATTAAATATGCAGAACCATCACCTTTGCATACAACTACAATAGTGGAGAAGTGCACTCTGAAGCTGGTTGATGAATATAAGCACATGTTAAGCCAAGCCACAGAGCCATTGTCAACATTTTTAGAGTATATCACGTAGGGACATATCTTCTTCTTATTATTATTATTTTATCACTTGGATTGTTTTGATATTATCTGCTAGTAAATTAACCCTAACAATCTGGATTGTTTTCATTGTTGAGTAGATATGTTTGTACTACGTTTTATTTTTTTAGAACTCATCTCTAGACCTAATTGATAAGGATTAGTATTCTAACTACTGTGAGATACTGAAACTGATAAATCTAGAAGCAGACAGTTTTCAAGTATATTGAGCTTGAACGTTAGGCGGTGACGGGTTTGAACTTCCTATTTGATATCACTCGCTCTCTCTCTCTCTCTCTCTCTCTCTCTCAACTATTCAATTCTCTTATTTCGTGTTTTTGTAGTTTCTTGTTGATCATCTTGTTTTCTCTATGTATTTAAGCTCAGGATAGACATAACAGCTGGAGTCAGTTATTTTAGCTAATCTTTAGAATAACATGTTTGATGGTTTTTTTACCTTACCATAGCTTTGATGTCATTGGTAAAGTTGCAGTTTCCATTTTTGGTTTTTGTTTATCATGAATTTAGGTGTCTTAGTATCAGCAGCATTAGATGCCACATTACTGAGTTGGATATTCTGGAAAAGAGTGGTCAAACTATGCAATTGGAACTTAATATTAAGGCCATATGGGACTGGATACATCTAAGATGAGAATGATATGTCTATGGTTGGCATTATAATACTGGTTCTCTCTCTAAATAGAAGATACCTGTAGTGTTTGTTGAGTCTAATAATTTTCCTTTAGGTTTCCAGTATGTCAGATGAAGAACAACAATGTACTTATTTTTGTTCAACTCGCTGTGGAAAAAAAGGAAAATGCAATTTGACGTTTTTAATTGCCAGTGCTTTTGACTGTAAAGGTCATTATAAAGAAAATAAATACCTTTTTCTTTTCTGGTTCAGATATGGTCACATGATAGACAATGTTGTCCTGATTGTGACTGGAACCTTGCACGAGAGAGATGTTCAGGAATTATTGGAGAAATGCCATCCTTTGGGAATGTTCGATAGGTAAAGTGTCTTAATTCAGCAGAGCTTTTTTTTTCTTTTTTGAGTTGTGAGTTAATTAACATTCAGTCTTTTGAAAACATAGTATTGCTACATTGGCGGTAGCACAGAATATGAGAGAGTTATACAGACTGGTACTTGTTGACACACCTCTGGCTCCCATACTTCTCTGAGTGTATTACTTCTGAGGTACTGAATGCCAAGTTTCTTGCCTTTTTTTTTTTCTGTATGTATAAATAATGGGTTGGTGTTATCATTTTAAAGCACTGGTGGTAATATTGATGCAAACTCTCAAAAGAGTGCATTTAAAAGCATCAGTACGCGGACCCCTACAAAATGATAATATATATTAAAGTGACTTCAAGCTTGTGTGCTGCCATTGTGGCTCATGTTTTTTAATGGCTTAGTTGTGAGAGGAAAAAGTACATGAATTTATGTCTTGATTCTGAGTAGTAGTGACACTGGGGTCAGGTTTTCCTTTTGTGGTGGTGTATTGAATAAGCTGTTATTGCTTTAGAGAAAATGAACGTATGTGATGTGAGTTGTCATGAAACGCCCCTTGGATGCCCGCATCATTATGCATGGTGGGATTGTTCATGATAGTTTTACAATGTTCTATAATCTTTCCATTTGTCATACTCTTATCATAGCTTATATGATTATTGTTTTCATTGTCAGACTTGGACGATATGAACATCGAGATCATGAGGAATACCCTCTATAAAGCTTACCTTGAGGACTTCTATAAGTTTTGCCAGGTCATGCTCGTTCAACTGCTTTGAAGTTCCTTGATTCCTTTATGCCTTGAATACCTCTGTAATATTCTAATATACTTGTCTGGTTTGAAATATTGAATAGAAACTGGGAGGCGCAACTGCTGAGATTATGTCTGACCTGCTTGCTTTTGAGGCTGATCGCAGAGCAGTCAATATAACCATTAATAGGTGGGTGTCATGCTTAGATTTCTTTATCTTTGATATTTCTGTACATCCTCGTACCCACTATTTATGCCACTTGGCTTGCTTGCTGTTAAGGAAAAGCAAAAAAAAAAAAAAAAAAAAAAAAAAAGAAGAAAAAGGTTACAGAACTGAAAACACTTATATTGTTTTCTTATTTTGTTTCTTGTCGCAGCATGGCACAGAGCTCACTCGAGAAGATCGCAGAAAATTATATTCTAATTTTGGCTTGCTGTAAGTTGTTTGACTGTATGAGACCCAATGACTTTAGCTTGTCTTCAGTATTTACCTGCATTTTCCTCCTTATTGGTTTTTGTCTTCTCTTCTCACAAAAAAAACAGTTACCCCCTATGGCCATGAGGAGCTTGCTATCTGTGAGGACATAGATCAGGTACTTGTTAACACTATCTACTCAATTGTTCACATCTTGTTTCAGAATTTTTCTGTTTGGGACAGTTTCCAATGGTTTTCTTCTATTGTCTTTTTTGGCTACTCAGAGTTTGTTTATTCTTAAGTCTCTACTGAAATTATTTATCGTCTTAGACAATTCTTTTGGTAATATTCTTTCAATATCCAATTCCTCATCTTTTCCTGGAACCCCTATGCACAATAACTTGTATCACATAAATGTTGTAGTTTGCCTTTATCTTTGCAACCTTGTTACTCCATTGTTGATTTTCATCTAATGATTTTCTTGTAGGTTCGTGGTGTCATAGAGAAGTACCCTCCTATCAATCTATTTTTGCTAAGTTATCTTATGGTGAGAGCCAAATGCTTGACAGGCATTCTTTGAAGAGGAGGTGAAAAGACTTTGTCTAGCATTTGAGCAACAGGTTAGTAGCCAAGAGCACGGCATAGAATCTGATTATGATTCTTTCCAGATGTCACAGCAAAGTGTTTCACATTGTCAATTTGGTTTTTGGGTAGTTGATGGCATGTTGATAAATCAGTTGACTTGTCCTCGTGATATTTATTTGCAGTTTCACTATGGCGTATTCTTCGCGTACATGAGATTGAGGGAGCAGGAGATCAGGAACTTAATGTGATACTGAATGTGTGGCTCAGAACCAGAAGACAAGAGTACATGATAGTGTTGTTTTCATCTTCTTCTATTGATCTATGCATATCTTTACCTAGAACTTGTTCCTTCATTTGTTGCTGTATATTAACTTCCGTTCAATTTGCTGATACATCCATGAGATACCATCTTGCATAAGGCTAGTTTCAATAAGTATGTGCGTTATCTGTTACAGAGACCCAAGTGAGCATCAACGTAGCCAATTAGTTAAGATCCCAATATGTATGATTCTTTTATTAGTAAACTGTGGTTAATTTGAAATAAGTTGTACGGTCGCTTGATCTGGTATAGCGACCAGAGAAGTCTTGTATCAATATTGCAGCCTAGTCAAGATCCTTAAATGTTTGGTTTTTAAGACACTTTTGTAATACACCTGATCAGATCTGGCATATCATGGTAACCTGGTGAATTGGGGTATTCCTGTTGTCCTGTGAAGAATATCTTTTCCTTTTTTCTTTCTTTCTTCTTTGTTTGTTTGTTTGTTTTTCCAGACTATCTAGTGAAGTTTGATGTTGGACGTTGCAAAGGGATAGAGGGAAAGAAGGGAGGGAGGGGATTTTTAATCTTCTTTTTTCACTTATAATCATCAGGCAGATTGGTATAGAAGTATTGAATTCATTGACCAATTGTAAATTTTCAGTCTACCTTTTCTTTTTTTTTTTCTGAGCTGGGAGTTGTATTTCGTCACTAACAGATTCCAAGTATAACCCAGTAGATTTTCTCACTATTTTTTTTTTTTTTTTTTGAATTTAATTATCTATTACACGAGATCTCTAGGGAGGAGCATACTACACATAGGAGGACTCTCGTGCGCCTGTGCCTGCCTGCTGCTGCCACCACCACACCTCTTGTCCTTGAGATTAGATCCCACGACCTCCAAGTCCCCTTGCCGTAACGTGTTCTTGGCATTGGTGGACTCTAAACTCAGTTTTTTACGGTTAACTCATCAATAGGAAATATTAATTGATTGCAATGAAGAGACATCTAGCAGACCAAAGGAAAACAGATACTTCACAGAAAGTAGGGGAAATCTGTAAAAGAACTTGGCAAATGAAGATAAATAAAGGGGCCATAAGTTCTTCAATCAACAAGTGCAACCAACACAAAGGGTGACCATGCATTTTTCTCAACTAGTAAGCAAACACAAGAAACAAGCCAACGTATCTGGAAATGGGAGGACATTATGCTTCAACCAAGGGAGATCTCTACATTGTTTTGTTTTCAATGGTGTAACCCTATCCCTTACAACGATGTGCGTTCCACGAATTCTATCTCTTGTGCTTATATTTCCAAATATTTGCCAAACTTTACAAAGAACATGTCGCCTGTAGTGGGGACTAACAGCCACTGTAGAGAAAACGACTTTTCGCCTAGTGACACTATGAGCCAGTTTACAATATTGCAAGTGAAGATCCATTTTAGTGTTTGCGATTTGTTCTGTAGTTCCATTCTGTTGAACCCTTTTCTGAATCAAAACCTCTTCCAGAGGGACCATATACCGCAGTTTCGACTCCTGCTAATAGTTTAGCACATTCTTTGTTGTTAGTATGGGGTCCTGAAGCACAAGGGGATTTTACTCGTTGGTGTCAATTAGGTGTATCATCTGCAGAAACAAAACCTGCAAACAAGAACCAATGTCAGCTTAATAATAATCTGCAGCAACGTTGATGAACTTGAATGCATGAAAACCATACCATGTAATTGAACTTCATGATTTAAAAGCTCTTAGTTTTGATACACTTGTTCCCTCAAATTTCCAAGAGGACCATAGGGTTTTTTGCCAGCATCCATCTTACAGTTACAGCTGGTATTGTTGAGATTTATGCCGCATCTTAGGCATATGCCTTTGCATTTTTGGTCGCAAATTGTATCAATGGTAATCTCTACATGCAATAGATCTCTTATGGGCTTTGAAATGTCAATTTCTTTATCTTCTGGAGGAAAATATAGCTCATCATCAAAATCTAATGAATCGTCATTTTCTTCTTCCTGTTCATTGTTCCGAAATGTTCGAAACTTTTCTTCCTCAAAAAGTGTACCCATATCTATTGTTTCTGGTTCTTCAATTGGTTCTTCGGCTAGTAACAACGAAAAGTTTGAAAAGATGCTCTTCGCAGCTGGCTCACCACACCTACAGCGTCAGAGTACACAACTACAACTTAGAGGAGAAAAAGCAGCAGTTGATAAGTTCTGGTTATCAAACTAATGAGAAATTGTAGAAGAAGAATACCTTCAAAAATGTGTAGTAACATGATCCAAAGATCCATCATCAAATATGAACATAGAGGGTACAAAGATCCTAGATCTAAAATTAGTGCTTTGACTAATAATAGTATACCGGGAATTTGGACGCCATCAACTAACAAATGACCCACCCCACTCTCTATTCCCCCTCAAAGATTCTATACAAAGAGGTATAGACAAGAGCTAAATGAAAAGAAGGCACTAAAACCAGCTCTTTCACTATTATAATGATTCCTCAATCTTGAGAATGCCACAGAAAGAGGCCTATTCACACTTCAATTGACTCAAACGTTAGAATAAAAGATATGCAGACTGATGACCTACGCGGTTGAGTTCACCATATACAATATGAGAACATTCAAGATGAACTATACTATTAAGACAATTTCAGTAACATCTTTCGCAGATAGTGATGCTTATTTATTCGGAAACAATCAGATTTACAGTACTAATGGTTCTCATAATCAGATTACCAATCACTACACCACAGTGGCTTCGGAAGGCATTCTAGGAGGGGGGAACAGTAAGGCACATCTATTTCTCCCAAAAGATCAGTAGAGATTCTAAAACTGGTAACATGCTGCTAAACTAATATCTATGCAAATGGCCAATCAAGAAGCACTACCTCATTATAATCACAGCTAGTTACTTCTTTGCTATGGTTCCCTCTTAAAAACAATTTTCTTTTGGCCCTTCCATGACATTCAGAGGTAGGACTTAACTAATAAGGTACTGGTCTAGTTTAATTGCCAGTGTCCTGCAGTCTTTTACCCTTTGATTGTGACTCAACTTTCCTCATAAAAACTGCCAATTTGTTTGGATGTACTATAACTGTGCCAGGTCACACATTAAGATTATCGGACATTTTGGGCATAACTGGCAACGGAAACTCAGTTCAAGCCCGGTCTATTGTACCGATATAAACTAACAGGAAATCTACATAGGTCAACTAAATTTGGGGGAAAAACATTGCACATACAGAAGGTATAGTTTGAAAGTTTTGGTGTTAACTGACCATAAGAAGCCAGTCCACACACTAACCCAGCCACTCACACTATCAACATCGCTAAGGTTGAGATATGAAATGGTCATAAGGTATAAAATGTGCTAGGTATTGTTCCCCTGGCAGGAGTAGAGAAGAAGTCATATGAAAAATAAAAGGAGGATCAACCATGAGGACAAATGACCAATTTAATCTAGCAATGCATGATGTATGAAAGATGGGAAGATGCAAATGAACGGGGGACAATTCAAATAAGTTACAGAGATGAATTAGTTTACAACTTGAAGGGAAGAAAAAATCCCTAAAGAGCTTTTCACAAGCTGCAACACCATTCGTTAATTTTTGAGGAAAATTAGGTAGCTTAATTATGTGGTGGAGTCAGACAGATGATATGTCATTAGTCAAATTTTCAGTGATTTCCTATAGGTATCAATCATTTCAAAGCTGACAATTTACTACCTGTGGATAGGGATTGGACTGCAAAACTGCTCCTTATAGAAGTCCTTTTATGTAGTGGAAAACTGTCTTGTAGTTTTCTGTACAAGTGTGTTCATAAACTGTTTGAATCATATCCCCGCATTTCTATGGGAAATCAAAGCAACTAAATTCCAGTGACAAAAATAGTCTGTCAAATATTCTCACAGCCAAGGGATTCATGTGGGATCAGCCACGCACTTTAAACTCTTCTAAAAGCTGTTTGAAATTACTTAATAATGTTACATTCACAACCTTCAATTTTATAGCGCTGTTTTCTATATAGCTTCACATACAAGGATTAAGCTGAGAAGAAATAAAAAGATTTATAATCACACTGGGAGTTTCACTATACCCTTTTCATAAAGCTATCGAAAGAACATAACAGCAGTTTTGTCTACAGCATTAATTTTGTAAATGTGTTTGGTAAAGAACATTTTGAAACATAATTCCAGGTAAACTTTTCTAGAGCTATGTCCTCAAGCCTTGTTGTCCCAAATACATTTGTGAAAGGAAAATCTTATAACTTTACATTCTTAAGCCAACAGCCAATTCAAGTCCACAGATAGGGGTAAAGTTAAAGAGTTTTTCCTAAAATGAACAACCAAATAAAGCAGTGTGTGTGATTAGAAAATTGCATCAAATCATAGGAAAAGAAAATTAAGAAGGTAATTGATAAAGCATCTAAAGTAAACAAGCTGGAAAAAGAGTAGCAACTAAATACCTATTGCAGCGAAGAGAAAGGACAGATCGAAGGATACCATCCAATCTCAATCCTTTCTTCTTCTTCCTTGTAACATCAACAGAAATCAGGACAGGAGTTCCATCTGGATAATCTTTCACCGCATTTGTAACCCGCAAGCCCAATTTTGAAGCACATGATTTTGAAACGTTGGTGGAAATGTGTCCTAGTCCTAGCCTCTCCAGCGTTGTGCAGTACTCTACATGTGAAATCGACACGTTTCTCCGATAAATAACAGCTTCCTCCCATGGTGATCCTAATTCCCCATCTTCCATTTCAACTATCTCGTCATCACTCCACTCAAAACTGTCCCCATTCTGATCACTAAACAAATCATTATATTGATTCCTAGCCCTCAACCTTAAGGAGGTCCGTGATGGCCTATTTAGTGCTGGGATACCCAAATTCATGATCTTTGCAAATGGCTGATCATTTGAAGTATATTTACGAGGAATAAAATTCAGGGTTCGGTGCAAAAGAAAATCTTTTTGAACTTCCAAGCTGGAAAACTGAATTTGCATCAGAGGCACAGCAGACATTGATGAGTAAAGCAGCATTTCTATGATAAAATACTAGTAATTAGCTTAGACTAACACTCAAGAAATGTGAAATCAAACCCACAGAAAGAGTAACAGTCCTCAATGAATCAAGCCCTCCAGTAGCATCTGCATAGAAACAGTTTATCGATGAAAAACAAACGAAACAAAAACTATAAGTACAGTTTATCTATGAAAAAATTCCTATCACACGCTTCAAAAACAGTAACTTGATACAGAAAGAGAAGGGTTTGTTTAGCATTTAGCAAAGAAATGAGAAAGTAAATGCTGAACGAATGAATTAGTACCTAAGCAGAGCTGCAATCATGAAGCAGAGAAACTTGAGGAAGTCCTTTGAAAATAAATGGGAAAATAAGAGGGTTTTATCTTATCTACGATTCTACATGAATGGAAGGGTGAATGTGTAAAACGTAGCCAGTTGCCGATTGCCCATGTTAGCCCCAGGCTCCCAGCGCCTCAATTCCACTTAGGGCAACACAACATAAAAATATATTATATTAACCCAACACAGTACGAATGAGTAAGGCTCTGTTCTCTTGTGGCTTTGGTAGAGAATCATCACTTTTTTTTTTCCAAAACTTTACACAAAGAAACAACTTTACTTTTTTAACAATTTAAAATTAAAATTTTAAAATTCTCTCTAAATACCTACTCACATAAATTCAAAAAAAAACACAATCATTACACCTTTTTATCTCTCATCTACACAATTTCCCAAAAAAAACTTTCCTCCAAAAAAAAAACTTCCCTCTAATAAAATTTTCTCTACCAAAGCCACAAGAGAACAGAAAGAGTTCGATGAAAAACGGGTTAACATGTTTGACTGAAATAATAGAAGGGTCAAAGTTGATTCAACCTGCGTAACTCGCACAACCAACTTGAGCAGTTTGTAATTATTAATAGTTTACTTGGCTAAAATAGTAAGAATAAAAAATTTTTAAAAAAAGTGTCCATAACTTAAAATTTATAACTATTTATTGAAATGCATGTGTATGCAATTTTATTTTCATTGGTTTAAAATATATATATATATATATATATATGTATATAGCTAAGAGATTGCCACTTTATATAGTATAGATATATGTGTGTGTGTGAAGTTTTTAAAATTAATAAAAATAGTCCTGTTCTTTTTGGGTGTTTTGAGAACGATTTTGAAAACAAGTTTTGGAAAATAATTTTATAATGTAAAAAGTGTATTGAAAATGTAAAAAGTAGATGCTAAATAGTAAAAAGTTGTATTGAAAATGATGAAATATGATTAAAATATATTAAATTTACTGTTGAAACCAAAACCGTTTTCAAAACGAAACAAAAAGAATAGGCCCTTAGTTTTAATTTTGCAATTGGGTTAATGAGTTATTTCATTGGGTTCAACAGGTCAGGTTACAATTGAACCGTTATTAAATGAGTCGGATTTTGGTTGAAGAATTCGAGGGGGGAAATAAGTGATATATAGAAAAATATTTGTAAACAAAAATTGGGGGAAAAAGATATACTTTTACTCCCCCTCATATTTCGAAAGTTTATACTTTTCACTCTATACTAGGTGGAATATCACGGCGCGATTGTGATTTTTTCTTTCTTTTAATCAATGTGGATTAGTACTAGTTATTATTATATTTTTAAGTTTTTTTTTTTTTTTTTTTTTGCAACATGGATTAATATTCGTCATAATTAAAGTAGCTCCAAAAATGGTTACAATTTGAGGAAGTTCATGAATACTTCAATTGTTTCCTACCACTATACAAACAATTATACACAGCCTATAAAGATAACCAATCCCACATTTATTTACATATTACCATTACAAAAAGTTCAGTCCCCAAAATGAGCAACTTTTCCTTTCATGCATTTGATCAAGTTATCTACATATCTCATAATGTAATTTTCTCGGAAGAGAAACTAGAAGTTGAGAGTTCTCCATTCAATTATGCTATTGCTTTGACAAAGTATGCTTTTGCCTGTAACCTTTTGATTTGATAGAAATAAAACATGCAGCAAAAACATTTTATTTCTATCAGATGAAAACATTTTAGACTTCCAATGCAGGAAACTCATACTTCCAAGCTTCAACTCTATACTTTCTTACCTCGAAAGTTGGGGCTAGGAGACTATTCTCTAGAGTGAAGGTTGAAGAACCAGCATTTCAAGTTTGGGTGAAAACTGAGAAATGAAATCATAATCCACTGAACTGAAACTTGAAGATACATATACAATGATCCACCTAAGAGAAGCTACAATTGTTCGTCACAAAAGATCAGCGAGAGGTGTCCACCTAAGAGAAGCTACAATTGTTCATCACAAAAGATCAGAGAGAGGTGCAGAAGATATCTTGCACTATTGATAACGAACAATACAAACTGAGAATTTACAGCAAGAAGAAATCTGATATACAACTTCCAAATACTTGCCTATGTGGACGAGTTAGAAATATTTGTCCACAACTAGTATTAGATAGATTAGCTAACAAATACCTTCAATGAATAAAATCCAACTAATATTATAGCAAGTCAGACCAAATATATGATGTTCCTGGTAATTAGATTATAATTTTCCATGGGTTACAAAAGAAATTCTTCATTATGAAGAAATCTATAATCAAAAGGTCATTCTTTAGACTAGGGGTCTCTTTATTTATGAAGCACAAGTCTCTAATTATCAAGAGTAACTACTTGTTTGATATAAAGCAAAATAGTAGTCTAACAGCTCCGATTGGCTACACATACACAATCTTAGCTTATTATGCAAATTTAGGTTTTTTTGTGCTTTGTTCGCCAACCACTTGAGTGTCGCTTTGTCCAGCTTCTTCAAAGTTTTTGAATAGATTTTTACGTGCTTGTGGATGGCCCTGAAATTTCTTTTCTATTCAAATTAAAAAAGGGAAATTTAAAATATAGACCTAGAAATGAATGCAAACTAAAGAAATGAATTGACTGTTTAAGAACTTAATCTATTTTAATAAAAAGTGAAATGTACTTAACCTGAAGTAACCCTAGAGTATCAACTGGACGGGGTTCAACTGGAGTGATTGCTTGTTCTACCAGAATGAGGTCTTTTAATGCTGAACAAGATGATTGACCTATGTAGGGGAATTACCCTCTTTTTTTACTTCTTGGAAACAAGAAACAGAGAACTTCAATTGTGTATCTCCTGGTCTCATCTATTTGATGGTTTTACATTAACTAAATATTCCTTGCTCTCGAATGCATCATGAAGTTTGTTTATGTAAACCTTTAATCAATAGCGTTTAGTGAGTCTACAAGTTTAGTAATATTTTTAGCTTCTAATATAAAAAATACAGTTATTAGTCTTAAGATGTAATAGAAAACAAACCTGATCTATTCCCCACAAACAATCTTTTGCAGTCAGGCCCAAGAGTTTTTTCTCCGATTTCACCAAACATGGTAACTCTTATTGTTCCACGTTCATTAGAAAGATTGACTTGAAAGCGACATCTACAGATGTTTAGCTCAAATTAATATTATGCATAACTATGTACACACTATTATAAATGATACATGAACACACGCTTTTATAAAAAGGAATAAAACCAAACATAAAAATAATGATAGTAATAGAATAAGTAACCTTGGTTGTGCAACTTGACGGTCTTCACAACCATTGCAAGTGTATTCAAAATTAGGTGGAGTAGAAGTTAAGTGATTACACTTTGAACAAGCCATGTAGTAGTACTGCTGAACGATATCTTTGAAAATAATTTTTACTTTCACCAAAGCACCCTGGTTTGAAAAGAAATTGTAATTATTCATTAGTTCTTTTTGTAAATGTTTTGTTTTGAATCATCATTTACCTTTGATCTGCCAGTATATGTGCCACTGATGTAACATCCTTCTCATCCATTGAAATTGTCATTTCAATGTTATCGACATTGTCATTGTTTTTCAGAAATTCTTCAATCTCCTTCCTGTTTCTGTTAACCCTGTATAATTGCATTTGATATCAGGCAATAACTTGAAGTATATTATATTTCTTTATGCTATTTAAGCTTAATACCATACGATATGTATCACATATTATCAATTTTTCAACTCCAATGCTTCCTCAACAGGTGGATCAACAAGAATGATTGAATTCATCAATGTTCCAAGCTCACAGCCTATTTCATCAAGGAAATTGTTTATAGATTTAACAACGTAAAATAAAGCCTTTAAAAAATACAATTTTGGTGTAGGATTACCATTAAAATAACCCACACGGATCCTACGACCAACAATAACTGGATATTTATTGATTTCTGCAACAAGCACACTCCCTTAATTATCAATGAATTCTTTCCACAAAGATATACGACATGCTTCCATCCTGGTTAATGGTTTAACAGTTTAGAAATTTATGACGTCACTGTTATATACCTAAAATAGTATAGGAAAAAAATCACATAAGTCATTACTTGTCATTGATGAGCAGAAACTTCTGCATAGGTAGATCTCCACTTTGTGTGTGAGCAGTTACCACAGGATATAATTGCACCACAACTCCAAGAACATTTGCATTGAATTAAATTTATATTGACCTAAAAAACCATTTATTTTAACAGGAATAAGCTAATATCATTTGTTGAAATAAAGAAATTACTAATAAGTCTTTTTTGGTTGTATAGAAATTCGTTGAACCTACTGAACGGAATGAAGTTGTACTTAGTTGGCTGGACAGTCACAGGGTAATTCAATTCCTCAACCACAGTATCAACACCTATAATCCACTACATTGTTATTCCAGTAGTCAAAATTTGGGCATTTCAATCTCTCTGATATCTGCATTACATATCTTGTATCTCTTATATGGCCTAAGCTTAGGTCCCAATGTATTAATCGCTCTACTAAACATGAGTCCTTCAACCTTAACTCCCTATAAGATAAAAAGGAAAAGAACAAAATATGAACATAAGAATCTATGGCGATCAAATGGTATCAAAAATAAAAATAACAACTTAATTATTTTCATATTGTATTATCACCAAGTATATCAGCTTTTGATATATGGTTTTGCCATTGGCTGAAGTCAGAATATTCATCTTCTCAAGAATCACGACTTTTGCAATCCATGGCTTGTTTGTGTTCCTTAACTTATCAATTGGAACTGATTCCATTTCATGTTAAAAAAAAAAAAATAGACAACAGAAGAAAATATTAAGAATGATATGCTGTCATTAGGTAACATGATTCAGTGCAGAAAAAATTATAAATTAGGTGCAGTACATACTGCATATGTTGTATACCTATATATTATTAGCCACAATTACAACTTAAGCTGTTGACATTGAGAAAATCTCCTCTTAAATTACATTCATTGTTTTCCCATCATATTTTTTTTATCTAGTGTGGGAGGAAATAACAACACTTTAACTGATTGTGTAGTTCTAGCTCTTGACAGAGCTACATACAATTGTTCATGAGAAAACACCGGTTCTCTCAAATACAAACTAACAAAATCTAAAGTTTGACCTTGGGACTTGTTAATGGTCATTGCAAAACAAAGTCTTATCGGGAACTAAAATCTCTTGAAAGGAATCCCATATTTGTGATTATCTGAGCTTGAAATCGGAATTCTGGAAATAAAAACCTTTTTCCCTCTATGTTGGCCAAAAACTATTTCTGCTGCTATAGTATATTTTCCTAATTCTCTACAAATAAGCATTGTTCCATTACAAAGGCCTTCAGTAGGATTTAAATTGCGCAGTAGCATTACTGAACAATTAGTTTTCATAAATAGTTTATGATGCAGCATTCCTTTTGGATTGAGGGTATTTAAGAAAATTTCAAAATCAGCCTGGTGTCATTCATTTATTGTTTTATCTAAGATGGCATAAACATGCAAATTGCCAGGAAAACGATGAATAAGCAGGTCGTTGATTTCATCTACAGCACTATTGGTAGCATCCAAGATACATCTACCAATCATTTGCAAAGGTTCCAATGCATACAAACTGAAATCTATAAAAACATATTCAACCAACCTGAACAAATAGAAGCTTTGTTATTGTAATTAGCAAAAATCAACTATGATAAATCACAGCTAAGTAAAAAAGAAGTTTTAGCGTGTACTTGTTAATTGATTCTTCTTTCTCAGTATAAGCATGGAAGATGGTTGATTTATTTCTCCATTTTCATCCACATGTTCAATACATTCTCCCACCCTCAAAAGGAATTGTGCAAAAGCAGGATCAGACAGAGCACGCATATTGAAAGTCAATGACAACTCATTGATGGATTTTCATAAGTGAGAATTTATTATGCATGATTGTACCAATGTTTCTCTTGATGCCTTTTCAACAACATGTACGGTCTGTCTAAAGTTCCCTCCAAAAACAATAATTTTTCTCCCAAAAGGTTCCTCAGAATTCATTAAGGGTCTGTTCTTTACGCCGGTCTGAGAACCGGGTTTGAGTTTTTAGGTAGAGACCAAATGAGTTAAGACCCAGAACAAAGAAACGTCGTTCTCAACCCTAAACCAGAACACAAATTCCACCACCACCCGGTCCGCCCCACCTCCGCGTCATCGCCGCCACCGCCGACGGCCCAAAACCTAAATCCCCAAAATCAAATTCTTCTTCTTCTTCTTTTTTCTGTTTCAATCAAATGGGTTTGAACTTGAAGTCCAAATTTTTCCCAAATTTGGGATTTGGGGATTTAAATTTAAAATAAACAATCACAATTGGGTTTGTGAGTAATTGTGGGGGAGGAAGAGGAAGAAGTGTGAAGAAGAAGAAGAGGAAGAAGAGGAGGAGGAAGAAGAAGAAGAAGAAGAAGAAGAAGAGGAGGAGGAAGGGCCGGCGGCGCGAAGAAGAAGAAGACCGCCGGCGGGAAGAAGATGAGGAATAAGAAGAAGAAGAAGAAGAAGAGGAGGAGGAGGAAGGGAAGAATTTCGAAGAAGAAGAAGAGAGCAGCGGGAAGAAGAAGAAGACGAAGAAGAAGAAGAAGGAGGAGGAGAAGAAGAAGAAGAAGAAGAAGAAGAAGCTGAAGAAGAAAGAAGAAGATGCGAGAAGGAGAAGCAGAAGAAGAAGAAGCTGGGAACGAAGAAGAAGAAGAGGAGGCCAGTGGCGGCGGCGGGAGGAGGAGTGCGGCGGCGGCAGTGGGAATTGGGTTTGTGAATTGGGTTCAATTTTTGGGTAAAGAACATGGGGTTGGGTTCGATTTCTGGGTTGAGACCCAAAAAATGGCCAAACCCGGTTCTGAGAACCAGGTAAAGAACATGCCCTAAGTCTTTCAGCAACAATTTTAAGGATTCTAATGACTCACGCTTAGCCATTGATGCTTCATCCCAAATTATTAACTGAGCAGCAACTATGAGTTTACCAGTGCTGCTTTGTTTGCTAACTTGGCAGACTTTGTTGACATATGTATCTAATGAGAGCTTAAACCTAGAGTGCGCAGGTAACATGCCTACTGCAACTCCTAAAGTTGCAACTGCAAGGGCAATGGAACCTCTAGACCTAACTGTAGCCAATAAAGCTGTAACGCCCCAACCCGACCCCCTATCCAATACGGGGACCCGGCCGGACGCCTGCCTGGTTCACACCAGGACTCAGTAGTGCAATCAGAACAAAAACTAAATTATAATTTAATGCGGAAGCTTTTAAATTTTAAGTCATAGAATTACAACTTATAGGTCCCGGTTTCGTAGCCTAACAATCTATTACTTAAGTGGCGCGCAGGCCAATTATTAATTCTTAAGTAAATACTTAATAAGATTATCCATAAAATTCACCAGCTATCCAATCTAACTCAGCTCGCCATCATGCGGCCCATACTGCCACTGCGAACCTGGGGTTGGGTTTTAAAAACATGCAACACCTATGAGCTTTTTTGCTCAGTGATATTCTCCGTTTAAAATAATTAAAGCAGTAAAATATGCAATTCACATAAAGCAATCAATATATATATAATACAATTAGGAAAGCAGTAAAGCAAGTCGTAAATGATACTCGCGAGTTCAGGTGGAACTATAGAGGTGATTTTCATCACTTATTTCCAGTGAACTTTTGCGCCCACACAGGGCTTCGGCAACAACGCCCCAGTAATATGACACCAGTACGTGGACCCGCCTACTCAGTATGGGTCTCTAGAGTTGCCCGACATACCAAGTCACTATTTCGCCAAATTTCCATGCCCCGGCTGGCACATTTGACTACGTAGATCATGGCTCATGGGATCCCATTCAGTAATGCACAGTTAACAGTATCATTTAATCCATCAGTAATATTCAGTTTATCAGTATCATACAGTTCACAGTCATATCAAACATATGTACAAGTAATCAATCTCACATTTTCATACATAAACCAGTACATTCTCAAGCTATAGTAGTTCAAACATTGAGTCGGCGCGAAAAGTAGTCGGCCGCTCCTTAAACAGTATAATTAAATACAAAAATAATTACTATTTAAAAAAAAAATCAATTAATCATATATATATATATATATACATTATATATTTTCAGCAATTTAAACACATAATACACATTGTCAATCACACATTAATCAAAAATAGGTTTTCAGTGAGAATACTCACCTGAATCAAATGAAGTGGAATAAATCGGATCGATAAAATCTGAAAAGTAAAATTATTCATAGTTCTTTAGTATTTAATTAATCCTAATATCTAAAGAGAAAATGACATGTTCCTACCTAACTTTACCTCGGGTTATGATTAATTATGAGTAATGTTGTTCATTATTATATTAATTATTATTGTCATTATTATCCTACTATTTTAATACCTATGATTATACCATCACTTTCTCTTATTTTACTTTTTCCTTCTCCTCTCCTTCTGGTTGCTCCGTTTTCTCCTTTCTACTTTATTTATTTATTTATTTTTTTTTTTTTGTAATGGTTATTATAATCATTGTTATCCCTTTAATATCCATATGTATACCACTACTATATATTTTATTATATATATCTATATGCATCAAAAGTGCACTACGGATTGTTTTCTACTTTTTCTTTCTTTTATTTATTTATTTACTTTTATTTTTTTTATTTTATCTTTCCTTCTTCTTGTTCTCTGTTTTTGCTTTGTTGCTCTGTTTCCTGCGTCTTCCTCATTGCTCATTTCTCCTTTCTTTTCATTCTCTTTTCTTTGTTCTAGCAATCTGTTTTCTTCCCCCCTTTGTTTTCTCACCCATAGCACCCTTATATTTCCTTCTCCCTTCTATCTTCTACCATTAAACAACTACTGTGAATCACTAATTCTAAAACTAGTATTCTTAGCCCACTCATCACATTAGATCAAAGATAGAATATGAAACATGCATGTTACAGTAAGAAGCAAATGCTTCAAGAAGTGAGATGACTTCTTAAAGGTATTAGCATGGCAACCGTATATGGGGTTTCATAACCCATTTTCCTCTTCTTCTTTTATAGAAAATAGACTCTTAAAATATTCATAGTTTTCTAGCATTTATATGAGTCTACATAACCGAAAACTATATAAATGGTTGAAAGCTACAGGTTCAGTAAGTCCCTATTTTTCATTTCATTTTCAGTCATTCTGCAACTAACTATTTGATATTTGTTAAATGCTTCTGGATGTTTGTTAAAGGGTATTTCAAATTCTTCATATCAAGCATAGCATGTTTCATTTTCTGGAGAACTAAAGCATGGTTCATAAGATTAAAAGATTACTTTTATGGCATGTTTTCAGTTTCTTACAGCATACTTAAGCATGAAATCTAATGGTTACGGAGGGTGCTCAAGGCTTACCTAAGCAGCGTAAATCAAATGTGAGATTGAGGTGATCAAGCATACGATTTTGGATGATCTCCTCCTTTCTTCCTTTCTTTCCTAGCGTCTCTTTTCTGCCTCCCCTGTTTCCTTCTTCTTCCTCTGTTTTCTTCTTCCTCTTCTTCTGTTTGAACTTTCTTATCCTCTTCTAAGACTTCAAGTACTTCTTTTGTCCCCTCAGAAATCACTCAAGAATCCTATCTCTTGATTTCTTCTTCAAGTTTTGTTTCTTTTAGTTTAGTTTGGTTTTTCGTTTCTACTGCTTTCTTGCTTCTGCCCAAGAACCTTCTCTGCGTTTCTATTTAAAGAGAAGCTTTGTCTTCCCTGTTGCTTGTATGAGGTGCAACGTTGCCTACTCCATGCGAAGGCGAGCCGGACTACAAACACCATGACGGTTTCTTCAAGATATCTCCTCGGTTCACCGAACTTGGTCGACAAGTTTTCTTTTCCTTGCTTTAGCTAGACTCTTCCAGAGTCTGCTTCTCTTTACTCTTCTATTTTATTTATTTATTTATTTACTTATTTATTTATTTATTATTATTATTATTATTTTTATTCATATAAGCACATTTATTTCTTATTTATCTTTACTTTACAATTGTTCTTATTTTTATTTTTATAATAGAATTTGTTCAATAATTAATAACTACAAGAGATAAAATTAATTATTTTAGAATAAATTACATGAAATTCGAGTTCTCTATTCGATTACAAGTTAACTTTTTGTTTGAGTTTTCGGGGCCTCACAAAAGCACTATACATAAGTGTTTTTCCAGTACCGCCTGGACCATCAATGAAGAAACTTTGGCTTTTTCGTGAAGCTACATGTTTAAGAATAAGATCATAGGAAAATTTCTGATCAGAATTTAACCTCACTGATAGTATCAAGTCTTCAGAAGTAACAACTATGTTACGCTTAGGCTGAAATTCTCTAGTAACAGGATCATCTTCTTCTAAATCCATAGTTTGAGGTAAAAGATCAAAATCTATTATATTTTGTCCCATCTGTATAAAATAAGAATTTATGCTTTGAAATGCTTTTCTCTTAACAAATACAGAATTACAACCTGACTATGAATAAGATTTTTGAAAATCAGCACACAACTCATCTTTGAATTTCTCCCACAATTCTCTAGGACTATTGGGGGAGCAAAAAACAAGCAAAGTTGCATGGCATTTGGAACACACAAGCCTCTTAAAGACAATCATCTATGTAACTGTCAGAACTCAACAATCCAAGACCCAAGCCAACTTCTCTAAAAGTTGAGCACTTGTAGCCACCAACAGTTCACAAATCATCATACGAAGTTGGGCTTCTAACATGAGACAACAAAAGCCGAATGTAATATCTTTCACCTTCGTTGGGGCTAACTGAAGTAACATGACCAATTACAATTCCTTTTTTTCTTCTAGTCCACACAATCTTTTGGAACCCACACAAAATATTCAGGAAATTCTTTACAAAGCAGATTTAAGCTTTTAGCATCAGCATTCCTTTCATTCGTTTTAAAAAACTCAGTCAAAGTTGTTCTATTAAAGATTTCATTCTGAACAACAGTATTCAAATCAGCAAGAGTATTAAAGCTCACAAACTGATGTCCTTCAAGATGCACTTGCAATCTGTAAACAATAGGATTAATGTGATAAAGTTTAAAAGCATAAATTCTCCACATAGCTTCAACAGGTGCTACCCATCTACCATTTTGAAACATTTTTATTCATTAATTTGTTCATGTTCAGAACCAATATAGAAAGCAGTGACATCAAGGCCTTTAAAAATATATTTATGCAAATATTTGATGAGCTTAATGGTAGAAAAAATCTCAACATTTTTATGACAATCAAAGTATAACAACAAACAAGGATTATATGGAACAACTCATCTATTATCAAGATCATGATTACGAACTCTAACTGTCCTGCCATTATTCCTCCTACAATATTTTAGATAACCATCATCGCCACAAGTGGTATGTTCTGAAAACTCCTTAGGATAATGATTTCTACATGCACCAGATTTCATACAAGGATTTGTATCATTCAGTGAACCACATGGTCCATGCATCATATGTTTTAGTAACCAAAGCATACAAATCTGGGTTCAAATCAGGGTCAGGAATTTTAGCACGAACAATCTTGTCAATAGTGGCAGGACTCAAAGGCTGGGAACCAGCAGCAAAAAAAGAATCAAATGACAGTGAGGCAAGCTTCTCTTCTAAAATTCTATGACAAATACAATAGCTTCAACATCACCAAAAGCCTTTTTTTTTTTCCTTTAGAAGCTTTTTCAACTATTCAACTTTAGCTCTAAAAATTATAGCCAAAAAATCAGGCCTGTCATTTGGAGATTCACCAGGAAGAAGATTTTCTATAATCTCATCCCAATGTGGATTACAAGTCATTGTTATAAAACAATCAGGTTTGCCTCTTCTTTGAACGATTGCCATGGCATCTAAATGTTTGTTGAACATATCCCTAGGCCCCCAACAAAAGATTAAGGTAAAATAATTCTACGACCAACATCAAATGCGTTTAGATAACCTGAATTAATACTATTAACCACACCTTGCAACTTTTGGGTTCTATACTCTTGTTGATGCTTTCTAATAACCTCTAATCTAGAAGTCTTTATTTTCACATATGAATCAACAACGGATTGCTAAATACTCTACCGGTGTGCAAAAGCATTGACTTATCATCACTCCAAATTTGAAATTTATAACAATAATACTCCCTAGCTGACACTGTCAAACCAGAAGGCCTAACTGCACGACAACCTACAAAATTTTATGAATAATATAACAATTAAATTGTTCAGATTTAAAAACAAATTATAATTAATTTTTCATGTCATTATATACATAGTAGGAACTAACACAAAAATATACTTATTTCTTCCACATTTACTAGTTCTTCTACATTTGAAAAGATTCTGTCAGGATCAATATCATTAAATTCCAAGTCTCCAGTTTGGTTCAAGGCTCCCTCTTTTTCTTTTTTGCAAAATACTTGGGTGCCAACCAGTTTCCCCTCTTGGGAATAAAAGAGGATATTGTAGTGGGTCATAACACGCATAAAAATGTTTATACTCACTGATGTACTACAATCAGTATATATTTGAACATGAGCAGTTCTATTAAACTCAGAACCATCTGTTTCTGTAAATATAGCAGCAACTTGAGATGTAGATGGAAGATTACACCTACGCTGGTCTATTCTTGGATTGGAATTAAGGACTATCAACTTTGTACCAATATTAGACAGTTCCTTTAATTGCTTAAGGAACTGAAGATATGGATTGTCACTAAGAGCCCCTAGAAGCTGAGTTAGAATTTTTGGTTTTAGTCTATTTGATAAGCTCAACCTTTTTCCTAACTCTTCTTATGTATCATAAAAATATAGTTGTGTCCTACATGGCGTCTTAACACCTAGGTCCCTAACACCATTCAAAAAGTGGTAAATCTGACCCTGAACTTTGAAAGTATACAGACCACGTGTATTTTTTGTGAGTTCCCTATCATATTTTACTCCTAATGTTGTAAACGCGAGGTTGTTATTGTAAGTCGTAATATTTTTTTGAAAATGCAAAACAGTTCTTCCCATTCCCAAGAAGCAAATCTCTAATCACATCTGGCATCACAGAAGACACTAACAAAACTTCCTCGCCACAGCGACAAAAATTGTGAGTTTCTAAATAAAACCTCTTCACCCCACAATAACAACAATTAGGAGTAGAAGGGAGCCTAAATGAAGCAATAGGCAAATGATGACTTAAAGTGGCTAAAAGGAACATCTTTGTATTGGATTTGTTCCTAAACAAGCAAAAAGAATCATGTCAAATTGCGATTATTCACATATTTAACAAACACACCGTTAAGCATCAACAGATATGAGAAGAAAAAATATATTCAACCTCTGTGCACATAAGCAGTAGGTGAAGATGAGGAACTATCTTGTAATGACGAATTAAGAATAGAACAAACAATAGATTCAATGTGTTCTGCCTCCCCACTTTCATTGCCCAATTGTTGTACTATTTGTTTTTTTTTTTTTTTTTTTTTGCTTTTGATTCAACATGTACAACTTCTTTTTAGCAAGATACTCAACTTTTTTATCAGCTGGCATCTCTGCATATCTCTTATGGCATTTTTTGCCTTTGTCCATTTCTGGATGTACATAACAGATGAATATGGCCGAACATTAAAAGCAAACACCAAGTTTAGTGCCTACTTAAACAGAACACACAAAAAACTATAATCAACCATTTAAAAAAATTGGCAACGATTAGATATTAATAACTAACATGAACCAAACACAATGAACTCTCTAAAAAATAGAAATGCAAAAACAGCCAGGCCAAAATCCAAAACCCGAGGTAAAATAACATATGGCATAGAAAAAAGCATAGCTGAATCAGACCTGAGAGTGCACCACCAGCAAAACCAAAACTCGACAACCACAGAAGGAAACCAACGAACAACAAGATATTTGTGGATTGCAGAACAAATAAAGGTTTGTAATTAATATTAAATAGACAAAGAACACAAAACCGTGGAAACAATGATGTATAGCACTAAAGGGACTTCTTAATTTAATGGCAAAGAATGAGATGGGTTTTGTTAGATAATTTTGGAGGAAGACATTATCATCACCACGTTGACAGAAACTTGGAATGATAACTCATATTTGACACTTTAAGACTGAATAAATGATGAACAAAAGTTTCATTGGAACCAAACATCCTGAAGCTAAATCTGAGTTCAAAAGACTAAAAAAAAAAAACTGAATCAGATATTATAAATCTAAACTTGAGTTGAAAGGGCTAACAACAATAAACAACACATCGAACAGTTGAAAGTGCAAAAAAATAATATAACTGCTATAACAATCACAAAATGTACAATACAAAAAAGTGAGGATAACAATCATTGATGACTGTCTTTTAGTGGTTTTATTTTAGCGTCTCTTGGGTGCTTTTCACGGGTATATTTGTTCTTTTATTATGCCAAGAGCAGGTGTTTAGAGACTGAGTCAAGAAGGAGAAGAATGAGCTAAAAGGAGGAGAAAGCAAGGTCCGTTTGATCAAATGAAAGGTAGCAACGAAAAGGGTTCCAACCGCGAATCAAGAGGAAAAATTCCAACATTCAGTAAATGAGAGAGTTGCCATGGTTCTGAAGTTTTCACTAGAGAGAAAGAAATAAAATAAGGTTCAAGAAGGAGCAAGAAGGAGATAAGGATGAGATTTTATCTTGGGTTTGAAATGCTGATTTTTGAACAAGTGAAGATGATAAGATCAAAAGGGATCTCATTCATGTTGGAATGCAGCAGGAGAAAATTGGAGATTACTATTTCTCCCTACTTTTTAGCACTTTCTACAGCTATAAATAGAGGAGATTACTGAAGGAAAAAAGGCATTCAGTCTTTAGCATATTTTTTTTTCTTACAATAGTTCTAGTTTTCAACAAGAGTTCTCTCTAGTTTTTAGTTCTCCTTTGTTCAGTTTAGCTTCCCTTGAAGCTTTTGATACACTCTTTAGTTTTATTAAAACTTAGAGTTGTTCTTGTTGTTGGATTGTTCTCGTTCAGGTCTCTATCTGCCCAAACGGAGGGTGGTTTGGATCTGTTTTCATTAATAAGTATTCTATTTCTTTCTTTTCTTCTTTGTTGCTTTGTCTAATGCCTTTTACATTAAATCTTAGTGTATTTTCCATAACCATGAGTAGCTAAACATTTAGTTCCAACATTATGTAAAGAACATTAACCCATGCATATATGAAACTGGAAATTGAATTCTATCTAATTGCATGCATTCCATTTTCATCCTGTAAACATAGCTCTGTATACTAGGATTCTAGTGAGTCTGATCAACTTGTTTAAAACCGGTAGTGTCAATTAGTGAGAAAATTACCATCGGGTAATACAGGATAATCGGGTAATAATTCTTAAAGTTAATCTAATAAGAATTGTTAGTATCATGTTTTCCTATCTTTTAATGCTGTTGATTTGGCTAATCAGGTGTCATAGGGAGCCCATGGCATTTTAATTAGATTAGCTAGAGCAGTAGTCATGTCATACTGAGCTCACGGTGACTGCCAACACGCTAATGGGGGGATTTTAGTAGCCTCACGACGGGCTCTATCAATCACAAATAAAGAAGAATATACAATGACCAGAAAAAATAAGACATGATAAACCTAAAAACATACACGAGGATTATGACAAAGTTAAATGACAGTCAAGCAGCCTGATTGCAGCAGACATAGAAGAAAAAAAGACACAGGTTAGTACAGAGTAACAACAAAACAAACATGCACATGGCATTCAGAAAAATGACAAACATCACTTCAAACAACAAGTGCATATGAAAAGGAAAGAAAAAAGTGTTTTTTTGACTTAACAGTACAATAAGATTGTCCTAGAAACAGCAAAAGGATGAAAAAAAAATCATAAAAGAACAAAAGCAAACTACCAAACCAATATTTGAACAATCTGCGGCAACATCATCAATAAATGAAATGAAATGAAAGAAGCACAACAGTGAGCAAGAAAAGACACGATGATGCCATAGTTATGAAAGGAAAACACAATTTGTCCAAAGAGTTATTATATGAAACAAAATAACATAGTAAATTGTCGAAAGCCAAACTGAAATACAATAACTATCTTCAGTCCCAACCCAGCCAGATAACTATATTACAGCAAAAACATATTTGAGTGAAAAACAACCCGAATAGCTCAGGAGGAAACAATAAGCTGATGAATAATCATCGATCTCAATCTTTAAGGGAAAAAAAACCATCAAAACAAAATCTAAAAAAGCAAGCCAACGAAAAAACAAAAGATCAAAGTGTCAAACAATCGACCGAAGCAAGAACAGAAAGGCAAAATAATTCTTCACAAAGGAAAAAAAAAAATGAAACACTCACCCGAGAAGAAAACGATAGCCAACAGCAGAATAGGAGCACACCTCAAAGACTTATTTTGACAACCTCTATGTATACAGAATTCCAAAGTTTGATTGCAAGAAACATTATCACCAATCCAAAAAGGACAGTCAAAGTATATGGATTTGAAGCATTTCAACAAAAGTAGGAGAAAAAACCAAATCTAAAACCCACGAGGGCTTTCAGTCACATAATTCTCGCTGAAACAATTGGTAGCCCCGCAAAGAAATTGAAGCTCCAAAAATCCTGGTCTCATATGAGAGAACCAAAACCCAACAACCCCATCATTCAACCAACAGTGATTCATTCTACGCCTTTCATTCAGCAAATCCCCTATCCCTGATTTCCATTCTCCAACAGTAGTAACCAAAAGAACAATACAATGAGATAAGAGATGAGAAGAGAAAGATGAGAGGAGAAAGTTACGCACGAAGAGCTGCAATCGCGGTGACATTAGCAAAATGACGTCTTGTCGACTGTCCAAGGACAACTCCGGAGCGAGTGAATCGCACGCACGATGATGAGGAAGGTGATTTATTCCTTTCTGGGCTCACCACTTTTTTTAGCCCCGCTCACTTTACAAAACTACCCTTGAAGCACGTGTTGAAAATTACCAAAGCATCCTGCCCAAGCCATGAACAGTAGAATTAATTGTGTCTTGGAAGTCGTAAATAAGGGGCATTGATGAGAAATTGAAATCCCAAGCCATAAACAGCAGAGAATAGGAAGGTACCAACTTAAAAAAAAAAAAAAAAAACTGATTTATGTGAGCCATTAACAGTAAAAAAATCCTACCTCCCTAAACCCCTTTATATTCTTTATCCTTGATAAGTGTTTACCCTTTTTGGTTCTAAAAAATTGTTGAAGATTGAGTTGGCTGATAAAAACTTGCATTGGTAGGTTATTGAGACCAACTATATAACAAAGTACAATTAAAAAGGTAATTTTGTAACAGTTCAAACAAAAAAAATGTAAAGACCCTAACATAAGAACAAAAAGTGTGATTTTTCCTTTTTGGATATATTATACTATTATTTAGTGTACGTATTGCACCACATACAATGATACAATATATATAAATTAAGGCATAACTTATTTTATGAAATCGTAGACAATCAAAAAGGGGTTTATTGATACATTATTCCTCTTAGTGTGCTGCAATAAGAACACACCAAATACATAGAATAAATTTTTGAGCAAATAATAGGATTCTCCTTGGGGTCTAGGTTATATAGGTTCGAATAGCTTGCATTCCTGGGTGTCAAGATAAAATATGTTGTTTGCACCTATAGATTTAAGTTCAGGTCATCACCGATAATGGCCGGATCTGACCATGGTCCACTGGAGCATAGGCACAGGGTCCCACATAATTATGTGGGGCCTCTCTTATTTATATTATACATTATATGTATATATGTATACATTATATTATAAAGAAATACTATAGTCTATTCACGGAACAATTCTTTTAGTGGATAATGACGTATGATGTCTACCAATGCAATTATATAACTCATTGCATAAGTCATTATTTATTGAATGAATGATCTCATAAAGGACCTATAGTCCTACCCTATATTATATTACTATATAGAACACATATCTATTTGTTCGGTCTGCATTCCGTCATTTTAATCAATTGCACATTGTTTTCAATAATAAATTAAAACGAAATTTTAAAGTTTCAGTGTTGGTTTATTTACATAAGTTGGAGTTTTATCCTAAAAAAAAAGGACTTTAGTGTTGTTAGTTCGTTTGTGATTTGTTTACTTCCACACATATTTTTTTGTTCTTGTGTGACATGACTAGTGGTTGTGGTAAAACAATGAACTTTTTCAGAATTGTCCAATGTATTTATAAATTATTTGCCAATTTCACAAAAAGGTGATACAGTTTGATGGATAATCTAAAAAATTCACTCTTAAACCATTGTCACAAATTCGATGGGTAAGTCACGTGGAAAGTGTTGAAGCTATAATATTTCAAATTAGTGACATCATAGAAGTTTGATATTAAAATTTTATTTCAAACGACATTTGTGCGGCTAAATATGTAGGAAGATGTTACTTTTTATGTGAACTTTCTATTTTATCTTGAGTGAACTGTCCAAAATGTCACAATACTTTTCTAAAGTCTCGGCTTTGGTAACTAAACTTTTTTTGTAGCCACGATTGTCATAAATTATTTTAAACGGGCCAAAAATGTCGTTTGCCCATTAGACTCAGTTAGTCTTGAATGAATTCTCATCATGTGCCTCACATGTGACTTTTGTTAGGGGTAATTTTGTTTGTTTACTGTTTATCTTCTGCCCCTCTTTTCTTTTTTCTTCTTCCCCAAATTTACTATTCATCTTTTTTCCCAAATTCCTCCACCTTCCTCTTCCACTTCCGTCCACCTCTCCTCCCTCTCCCTTGGCCACCACCACTATTCCTTTTCCCCTTTGACGTTGGCCCATGGAGAACCACAGTTTAGAACCTCCTTACAGAAACCAAGTTCATAATTCCTGCTAGACATGGCCCCGAACCAGAACTGAATCGAAATCGTGTCCACCGGTTCCGGAACTGGAATTAGAATAAGGGCCACCAGCCTTAGACGGTTCGGTTCCGGTTCCAGCTATTGAGGAACCAGAGAACTGCCGGTTCCGAACCTTTAGAATCGGAGTAAATATATAATAATTACACATTATAATAATATATAAATTAATTATCTAATTTACATTACCTATATATATATATATTATAGATTTATATAATATAATTTATGATATACATAACAAAATAAATTAATATCTAAAATTATAGCATCCATGACTCATGGTGAATTTGAGGTGAGAATATAAGAAATAATATTTAATTACTTTACAAATTACAATACATTCAAAATGTTGAAATAATTAGTTTTTAATATTTACAATTAAATTTAAAAATGACAAAAATTTGGAACCTTAATCGGAATTGTAACCATAATCGGAATCGGAATTGGAACTGCGATGGAACCGAGAACCGGCGGTCCTGTAACCGAATCGAAATCGCCCCCCTAAGGTTCCGGTTCCATTTTCCCAGAACTGGAACCGGCGTCATGCAATCCAATTAAACCAAAAAAGGAGAAAAAGTAGGGAGTAAATCTGAAACACAAATTAAGCCAACAAAAGTCGTAAAAAAAAAGGGAAAAGCGGTCTTCTGGAGCCCATGATGGTTTTGTGAAACCTGGTGGTTTTGGACAAAGACGAACGGCAAGGTGGAGGATGACGATTTTAGACATGGGCGCCGACAATTGCTATAGGTGGAAGACAATGTTGTATGCTTTTTCCTGTCCAAAATAAATGTTGTATGTTTTTGTAACATACAAGTAACAAGGACACTTGGGGAATTTTTATTTTTGTAAATTATTAAAAAAAAATTTATATTACATGCTTGAATTGGAACCTTAACGAAAAAATAAAAAATTCACCATTGAATAGGGACATTTTGGTCCTTTTAGGGTTTTAAATTAATGAGACAAGAGGGACTAAGTGTTAATTCTTAAAATACAGGGGCTGATAGTAAAAATACAATAAAACAGAGGAGTAAAATGTAACTAAGCCTAATCCTATTCGTGCTAACAACGTTCTCTTTAACACACACACACACTTCCGGGATATAAATATCCCGACACGACGAAGCTCAGCTCTAAAGGTCAACATTGCTCTTCCCTTCTCTTCCTTCTTACCCCCCAGATAGAGAGAATTAATCATTTAATTTATTTCTCAATTTTCTATTTATTAATTTCTATTTTATTTATTTATATCCTAATTTCCTCCCCCCCCCAACTTTTAGTCTCAGCTTTTTGCTTTTATTTTCCGAGACTATTAATAAATTGGAGAGTGAAAAAACAGAAGGAAATATTAAATAATTGAGAAATGGAGGATTCAGCTCAGCCATCGGACGCGGTGATGACGGATGCGTCGGCGGCGCCACCTCCTCAGCAACAGCCATACGCTGCGGCCGGCGTTGAGGCTATCCCCGCCGTGCTCAGCCACGGAGGGCGGTTCATTCAGTATAATATCTTCGGGAATATCTTCGAAGTCACGGCCAAATATAAACCACCGATTATGCCTATCGGTAAAGGAGCCTACGGCATCGTCTGGTGATTTTTCCGCCCTTCGATCACGTCGTTTATGTTTTATCTTCGTTATTGTTATTGTGTATTCAATAGTTCTTGTTTTTCTTTAGCTCGGCATTGAATTCGGAGACGAATGAGAATGTAGCTTTGAAAAAAATAGCGAATGCGTTTGATAACAAGATCGATGCGAAGAGAACGTTGCGGGAGATTAAGCTTCTTCGGCATATGGATCATGAAAACGTCAGTGAGTCCTTTCTTTACTTTATTATTATCGTTATTTTTTTATAATGTAATTGATGAACTCAAACATGGAGTTTCTTGAGTTTGATTTATTAGATTTAGAGAATAATTTGCCAGCATGGCTTCTTGTGTGTGAAAGTGGCATTTAAAGTTGTATGAAAGATCTAATTTGGAGATTTCAAGATTGGCTTTTCAACATTTAAAGTGAATAGAAAGATCATATTTTCGGAAATTTATGGTGGTGATGAGGTTTGAATTATTTGTTGAACGAGGGTTCAGATTCTATCTTGAGCAAATTTTCAGTAAATTTCTCTTGTGAGAATGGGTTGAATTGTGTTGGCTGATGTGTAGTGTGTCCGAGAGGGTATTGCTGGTTATTCTAATACTTCCGCAACTGAAGCCGGCATTTTTACTCGGAATTTCTTGAATTTGTGGTACACGGGAGACTAATTTACATATTGGGTATGCTAGTTACACTGTATTAAGTGTAACATTTACTAATGGATAACAAAAGTGGTGGAAAGATAAGTTTTAGGGAACACTAAGCTTGAGAATGTGACACGTATAGTCCGCCGACTGCAATCAAATGCATACTGAACTACTTATAATCTGAGTTTCCTTTACTGTGAAATTACAAACTGTAAAGCTCAGTTGCGCTTTATTTATTTGTGGAATGAATTTGAAAGGTATTATTGATGTAGGTTGTCAGATCTTGATCTAAATAAGGGGACGTTTACTTAAAAGTTTGAGATATGGGATGGAACTAAATGAAGAGTACTGATAACATCCTAGTCTACTTTAGTAGTCATTCTGCTTCATACATGGTTTGCCGGATGGTGTGAGACTCTCAAGGTCTTCACAGCTTTGGTCCAGTTTGCAGGGGGGGGGGGGGGGCGGGGAAATAGCTTTCTGCTTATTAATATTTGTTGTCTTCTGTAAATATGATTAATGTATTTGCGTGTATGTGTGCGTGTGTTTTTTTTGCTCTCTTTTATTGTTGAACAGTTGGCCAAGAGCCTTCAGCACTTTTTCCTTCTTTGATATGCATGGACTGCAGAAATGCTTGATTGCATTGGAGTCTGAAACGTAACTTTTTGGAAGAAGCTTTAAAGCACATGGAATTTTATGAACATGCCTTTGGAGGATTGATTTCAATTTCCTGATATCTATTGACTAATTGGAGGAATTTGTGGTTTATTATTCTCAACATCATAAGGTGTTTATAAAATGGAAAGTAAAAGAATTTCCTATATCCAAACAGAAGAGCTCCTCAGAATAAATGCTTGGGTGATTTGAGCTGATACGCTAGTCAGATTTCTTTCAAATGCATCTGCAAATTATTATCTTTTTATTTTCTTTTCTTACATTTAAGGGTGGCTTGAATATTGAATAATTTAGTTTTGTTTGTGGTGCTTATGTTTATGTTTGATTAAGGTAGTGTTGATCCTCTTTGCTTCATGACCTGGCTTTGAACTTCTTAAATGGATATGTTGCTTGTTTAAGATTGTTAATGATTACTCCCTTCATTCCATTAGAAGAGTCTAGTTTGGAGAATGTACAATTTTTTATGGGTGATAAGGTACAATACCTAAAATAAGTAGTCTACCACAAATTTTCCACTAATGTCTTACTTTCTAAAGGTGGATTTATTGTGAACCACATAATTATATTAGTGTAAATGACCTAGTTGGTCCCTTAAGTTGGACTTGCAGTTTCACTTTGTCCCTTATGTTCAAAGTGTTTCACTTTGGTCTCGTAATTTGCATTACTAGTTTTAAATGGTCCTTGAGTTCATTTCCGACCAAAATATGCAACATCCGGCAAGCTTGAAGGGTATGGACTGGAACCAAAAAAAAAAAAAAAAAAAGAAGAAAGGTAGGACCCACACTTTTTCTGATTCACGAAGCATAAGCCATGGCAACCATTCTGCAACTGCATGGAAAAGAAACAACCAGGAAGCTGAAAAAGAAGCAATGAGAAACAACATAAAAGGGGGTTCCCAACTTAATAAAAGAAGAAAGCCTTCCCTAGTTCTGTAAAACTTAAATGTTGATAAATTGCAGCCAACACATCCTTCTAGTTTCTCTACAGTCACTTCTCAACATTCTCGGTTTCATCATCACTATAATCTCCCCAACACTTCCTTTTCCTGTCCTCCTCAACAGTGTTATTACTACCACTTTCATTTAGATTGGCAGTCTCAGAATTTCGGTAGCTGTACCTACCCAATGGCTTTTCTTCAGTATTGCTACAGGATTTTTCAACAGCTCCAGGTTCATGGTCAAGGGATTTTTCACCAGCATAAGACTGGCTCAATTAATGGAGGGAAGTTCATCAAATGAAACATTTTTTTTTTTCCTTTTTTGCATTTCCCCATTTTCAGATAGAGGTAGCTAGCTAATTGTTGAATTGAGATGTATGAGCTTGTGTTCATTCCCCTCGGTTCCAAAAGTGTACAGTGTGCGGTGTGCCTATGAAGTGTTTGTGAAAAGGCCTCAATGAAAGTGAGAATGCATGTTTAGAGTTTTTCTGGGTTTAAAGATTTGTGGGTCCTACTTAAATTTTTTTTTTGTTCCAGTCCATACCCTTGAAGGTTGCTGGATTGTTGCACGTTTTGGTCGGAAATGAACTCAAGGACCATTTAAAAATAAGAATGCAAGTTAAGGGACCAAAATGAAATATTTTGAACATAAGGGACAAAGTGAAACTGCAAGTCCAACTTAAGGGACCAACTAGGTCATTTACCCATTATATTAGTAAGGGTATGAGAGGTAAAGAAATCAAAGATGGACTCTTCTAATGAAACAAAAAATAGTTTTAAACTTGACTCTTCTAGTGGAACGAGGGGATTATTATTTATCTGTTGTTTTCAGTAGTTTTCTTTGAGGTAGCATTGGGTTCTTTTTCTTCTGTTTCGTGATCTAGTGTTTCCTTGGTGTATGGTTGTCTGCTAGTTTTTAGTGCTTATTAGTTCAGGAATCTATTCCAGCAGCATGCTAAATTTTCTTTTAAATTAATATTTTTATTCACCCCTTCAACTCATAGTTTCTCTATTTCTTCAGAACCAGCCATGAATCTATGTATTGGTTAGGATCTTTTCTGCACTATCAGTTTGCAACTGCGCATTGTGATTAATAAGTGATGTAAATGATTTGTATTCTTGTTCTATTAAAAGAAAAGTTACCATTTCCATTTTTGGCTGCCTAGCTTTCATTCTGTTTCGTATGTCTCAACTTTGAATATTGTCTCTCTTTTTATTTGTGTTATAATAATTCTTATTAATTTACCACCAAGATAAATATCTCATCCATAGGAAACTGAAGATAGGTGCCACTGTTTGTGCAAATTATATAGCTTAATGGTCAATGTCTCTGTCATGCAGGTTGTTGCAATTAGAGATATAATACCGCCACCTCGAAGGGAATTGTTTAATGATGTCTATATTGCGTATGAGCTTATGGATACCGATCTTCATCAAATTATTCGCTCTAATCAGGCACTGTCAGAGGAGCATTGTCAGGTTCTAATTTCACTTCTTTTTCCTCTTAGGAATAAGTGGTCGTATTAAAACTAGTCTTCAGAGCAATACTGATACACCTGCTTGTTAGGCCATTGGATAGACCTCAAGTTCACGATGCCTTCTGGTTTGAGTTTTTTTTTTTTTTCTCCTTCCCTGGACCATGATATGCTTTTCTTTTTAGAATCTTAATCCCAGCATGTGTGTATGTAGGTCATTCATTATAGGTGTCTTTGCTTTTAGCCTTTAGCTCAGCTCCATTAACCCTAATCATAAATCATGTGAACTTTATATGTTTTATCTTTTAATTTTATTGTTTAAGATGCAAGGGATTGTTACATATGAGATTAACAAATTTTTTCTTCCTGGTGCAGTATTTCTTGTATCAAATTCTCCGTGGACTGAAATACATACACTCTGCAAATGTTTTGCACAGAGATTTGAAGCCTAGCAATCTTCTTCTTAATGCGAATTGTGATCTAAAGATATGTGACTTTGGACTAGCTCGTGTAACCTCTGAAACTGATTTTATGACAGAGTATGTTGTTACAAGATGGTATCGAGCACCAGAGCTATTGTTGAATTCTTCTGACTATACAACGGCAATTGATGTGTGGTCAGTGGGTTGCATTTTTATGGAGTTGATGGATAGGAAGCCTCTGTTTCCTGGTAGAGATCATGTGCATCAGCTACGTCTTCTTATGGAGGTATCTCTAATTGCAAATTGACCTTAATACTTGTGGTTTTCTCAAGTGAAAAATGTAAATGTGCACAGTTTTTTGTGGTCATTTTGCTTCACACGGTGAAGAGTTCATATACCTCTAGAATGAAATAAACTGAGCCGTGATTCAAAAGCTCATATCTTGGTTAATCAACTCAATTAGGGCCTGTATATGATTATTAGTTTGGTTTCAAATTGTGGTTTAGATTGGTTTTAAAAGTATTGCAAGTCTATTGGAAAGGTAAGAACTGTATTGGGAACAATGAATAATTATTATAATATGCAAAATGTGGTTGGAAACCAAGGCTCAAACCATGTTACCAATATTTTGTTTCATAGTACATGTCAATTGGAGTTTGCACTGTTGAGAAATCGGATTTTTGCAATCTAGGATGACAAAATTTAATTGGAGTTTGCACTGTTAAGTGGAGTTAATTTTCTTTCATAGATTATGAAAATTTTCTGTTCTTTTAATATTGCTTTTAGATTGAGTTGGGATATTGGAGAAATGATATAGGCTGATATAGTGATCCTACATTTGAATATTTTGAATTATTCTGAACGATACTAGTCCCTTGCCCTTAATGAGAGTGCTCCATATTTTAATTTAATCTGCTGTATCCTGATGTTTCAAGATGCACAACTTTGAGTAGGATTTGCTTGATGCTCTGTTTTTTCATTTCCTCTATCTATAAGTCATGTTATTTTCATAATTACCATAGATCATGTTCTGGGAGGTTGTATGACTATTTTGAAAACAAGAAGTTTCTGAATGTTAGTGATGGGAGAATTGTGGCGTGTACCTGATGAGATGAAGCAACACAGTCAGTGAGTGTGAGAAAGGAAGGACATTATAATTGTCTGAAAAGGATGGAAAGGTCATCCTTTATGAGTTGGAAGTTGCTGTTTATGGGAGGTCATAAACCAAAGTGGAGTTGAACACGAGAATTATGGTGATAATCAAGAGACAGTTATACAGGTTGTGGTTGAGTGTATTTTTCCTGGGATAAGCAGCTGATATTGTTGAGACTTTAGGTGTAGTTGTTGGGGCCCAAGGATTAAACTGTGACAGTTCAGTAGGATTCTGTACTGTGTATAGTATAGATGTTTACAACCTCCCTCTAATGATTTCTCTCGCACATCTTACTTTTTACTGTTGTATTGCCATTCTTTTTCTTTCAAACAAGAACATAGCTCAATGCTAGCAAGCTGCTTCTTCGTGCCTACTCCTAGACGTATGCCACCTTGGAGAAACGGGAACCTCTAAAGTTAGCTTCAAAATCTAGGGTGTGGAATTACATGGTCATTGTGTACATGAGATATCTGAGGATAGATGGAGCAGTTCACAGTTTTGAAGGAAGAAATGGGTCCATACATGGTCTTTACTAACCTGTATCAATGGAGTCTAGCACAGTTGCCAAGGGATGTTTCAGATTCCGCTGTCTCTAAAGTTGTTCTGTGCTTATTTCCTGTGAACCTCCTATGATTGCCTTCAATGTGTCTAGTTGTCTAACGCTGGCTGTAAGTTTCTGTAGTTACTGTTGGAAAAGTTTCTGTAGTTACTGTAGGAAAACAGGTCTTAAAGTCATTGGTGAATGTGGGAAGAAGATTGACAACAATGCACTAGGTGAACATTGTTTACTAAATATTTCAGAGGTTAGGAGAAAATATATGTTGTTTAAGGATACTCTGAAATGTAGTTTATATTAAGCTCATAGTAAATGTGAAGCTGCTAATTCATTTACAGAATATCAATTAATGCAACTTTCCGGAGCAGATAATGAAAGATTTTTTCTTAAAAAAATGTGGAAGAATATTCTAAAACAGATGTTATCTAAACACTTTGTTAGGATTAGAGAAATGAGATACAAAAATATCAAGACTCTTTAAGAGCTGAAATTGGCCATCCCTTCAAGTGATTTGGAGTTCAGTTATGTTGGAAAAATGCAAATTCAGGAGAGGCTTTAAAGAAATGAGCACAATTGATAAGGTCTTATGACTGTTGCAGTTTTTCAACAACTGTTTCTTGTCATCCAGGACCACAGTTTTAAATTGCAAAAAGATGCAAGTTGATGCCAAATATAATACACAGACACACGTTAACTCACGTACGTGTATGTGTGTATATAATTGTCATGTTATGTCACATTGAGAACTTGTGAAACTCAGTTACAATTATTTCCTTGGTTTTGTAACTTCTCAAGACTTAATATTCTGCTCTTGCAGCTAATTGGCACTCCGTCGGAGGCTGAACTGGGATTTTTGAATGAAAATGCAAAGCGATACATCAGGCAGCTTCCTCCATATCGTCGGCAGTCTTTTGGTGAGAAGTTTCCAACTGTACACCCTGCTGCTATTGACCTCGTTGAGAAAATGTTGACATTTGATCCAAGACAAAGGATTACTGGTAAGGATTCCATTGCTATTGACCTCTCATGACTTCCATTTCTTGGTCAACGTGACATATGATGCCTTTCTTGCTTGATTTGGTCGGGATGCACCTAGCAATATCTTTATGCAGTCTGGCGTATACATTTCAATCAATTATGTTTCTCATATTTGCTTAGTGATATAGTTTCATGTCCTTAAATACATGATTTTAGCTTGATCATGTAATTCCCTTGCTCTTTGTGTCCATGGCAGTCATATTATTTGTCACTTCCAATATTTTAATTAGTAATTTACTTTTCTGATCTCAAAAAAGTGCTAGAAATATTACCTTTCAGATACATTATCATCAACTTCCTACATAACTTTTATGATCTTTGCAACTAAGATTTGAATTTTTCTCCAGCTTCTCTTCTGAGGTTTGCACGACCGAATTTTGACTTATTCTTTAACCTAAAATAAGAAAAAAGAGAATAAAAAACAGATTCACAGCAAATTAAGGATTGAAAGTAACTGAATGGAAGTTTATGTGAATCTGTTTATAGAGTGATCGAATAAGAAACAACTACCTGGATTTCATCCTTAGGCCACTAACCTTGAGACAGTTTCAATGACTTATGTTTTTTGCACTTGAAATGATCAACTATATGTACGTGCACAGTTTTTCTAACAAAAGACTGCTATCAACAAGTTTATTAGACATTTTAACCAAGACACTCGGGCAGAATTTTGAAATGCTGAAGTGGCTTGTTTAATAGTGCTTTTGTCCCTTCTTCTATTTTGTCCATCCTCAAAATGTTGCTAGTTTGTTGTCCTGGCTGAGTTTCTGGGAAATTGTTAAAGAGCATCTCATCGTAGACACACATTGATGTAGAGTAGAGTTAGTCATAACTGACATAAATTTTCTTTGTATCTCTTGCCGTTCTCTGGGATGACTCTTTCTTCTTCCTACCTTTCTTATTCCTGTGTTTTATTTCAGTTGAAGATGCATTGGCACACCCATACCTCACCTCGCTCCATGATATCAGCGACGAGCCTATTTGCATGACACCATTTAGCTTCGACTTTGAGCAGCATGCCTTGACTGAGGAACAGATGAAGGAGCTAATATATAGGGAGGCTCTGGCATTTAATCCAGAATATCAGCAAATGTGATAAAAAAAAAAATTTTAAAAAGAAGAAAAGAAAATAGAGCTTATTTGCTCCTTTTAGCTTTCGACTTCATTGTCTCGTTTAACTAGTGCGACTCGACTCGAATGTTGTGGTCATTTTTGTTTTTCTCTCTCGTGTACATATGTTCCGATCCATCTGAGAATCTGGATGATGGTTTTGCTGCCGAAATATTGGATGATGGGCATAGTTTGGTTTGAAACCATTGCCATGTTGTTGTAAGGGTGCTTTTTTCCTTCTTGTATGTACCATGAGTTGTATCAAAATTTGTGCTCTCTCTTTTCTTTGTAGTTTTGGTACTTTGATCATTGGGCTACAATGTTGTCTTTTTTAACTTTTGGCGTGACCACATCGTTAGTCATTAACTATTCCCAACTAAATTGTTGGATTTCATATTCAATTTAGGGCAAATTTTTGTTAGAGTAATGTCAGTTTTAGAATTGATAAAGAGGTGATTATACGCTATAGGCATAAATATTACTTCCTCCAATCTATATTAAGAGTCTAGTTAAAATATAAAATAAAATTGCCCGACTAAAAAAGTTCAGTTTAAATTTGTTTATATAGTATATGAGTATGAAAGACTTTATTTTTAAAATACAGACGATATATCGGTAGTTAAAATCTATATAAAAAGCTAAATCCTATATGTGATACATCATATGCAAAATTCAATTTGCGATACATCAGTAGTTAAAAGCAATACATCAAAAGTTAAACTCAATATGTGATACATCATATACTAAAATTAATAAGTGTGTTTTTGCTGTACACAACACGGTAGCTTTTAAGCTAAAATCAATACGCGCGCAGTTGGACAATCTGACTCGTCAAATACAAATTGTTGTCAATTTTTCTTTTTCGGAAGCAATGGATAGAAAGAGTCAAACATAAAAAGAAAAAAAAAAAAAATAGTCGACAAAACAAGATATGATCTATATAGTTGATTTCAATGTAATTTGTGATTCACAGATATGTTAGCTTTGTTAGTATCTATCTCCTCTTCCTCTAACCTTGATGGAATTTGAAACAGAGACATTGATCTAGCCATTCCTGAGGAGAGAGCTCTGGAAATCACGCAATTCACCTGAATGAACTGAACTATGCTGGACCCGGGCAATTTGTTCACAACTTAGGCAATTTGCATGTTTTCATAACTAAGTTTCAAAGTTTTTTGTATTTTATACTAATATCTTATCATTCTCGATACACATAACGAACAGGGCCTTAAGGCACGTGTCGTGTGCGGTGTTTCTGATAAAGAAGGAAAGTGACTCTTCCTTTCCGGGGAAGAAGGATGTAGCTGCGTTTCTAATTCTGGCATTTTAGCTATGAGAAGAAATGGTAAATTGGGTTCAGCATTGCGTGGAACATTACGCCTTACTTATTTTGGATGATGGAAAACGATGTCCTAAGGAAAAATGAAACACACACACACTTGGGTGTCGTTGTTGCTTTGGTTATCAAAATTGTCTTGCATTTGATAATGGATTGATCTCCACACAAATCATGCATGAACTGGTTGGGCTGGGGAGGGATGGGGGTGGGGGGGCGGGGATGGAGGGACAACAGCAGCAACAACAACAGTTGAGAGGAAATGGCATTCTTGGATGAGCATCTGAAAAGCTACTTTGGTTTTGTTTCTGTTTCTGTCTCTGTTTTAATTGAAACAAACCTCCGTAATTTTTGAGACCCAAATGGAAAATTTTTAGTTTAGGAACAGAAATTTTTTTTTAGAGAGAATTTCTTTTGAGAATTTGTATAGAAAAAGAAGAAAAAAAATGTAATAATTGTGTTCTTTTTTAAGAGAAAATTTTAATTTAGTAAAAAATAATGTTGTTCATTTGTATAAATTTTTCTAAAATAGAATACAAAAGAACAGACGGGCCTATTCTTTTTGGGCGTTTTGAAAACGATTTTGAAAACAAGTTTTGGAAAATAATTTTATAATATAAAAGTGTATTGAAAATGTAAAAAAAAATGCTGAATAGTAAAAAATTGTATTAAAAATGATAAAATATAATTAAAATATATTAAATTTACTGTTGAAACCAAAACCGTTTTCAAAACGAAACAAAAAGAACAGGAAGAATATAAAAGTTACTACTTGATTATTTCTCATTTTATTATAATGTTATACTGTATTATTTTTAATATTTTTCTTACACATTTAATGTAACTTCTATATATTTATAATAACTACCCGCCAATTATAAATGTCCGCACCGATGCCCAATGATTTCAGACCCACAATCTAGTCTATAGCCTATAAATCATGTAACTTCTGATGTTTGGAGTCAAAATTCCTATAAATATAACTTTCACCATGAGATGAAGGTACGTTTATTTTTATTATACTAAACACTTTCCAAGATTGACACTAACTTAGGCATTGGAGTTTAATGGGAGGGTAATCCCTACAAATACTGACGTAAATGTGTAGATCCAGCCCGAAGAACCCCATCAACGAACTCGGCTACATTAGATAAAACTAAGGAAGGTAGGAATCGAAATCCTAATTATTCTTTGGGTGATCCGTTTGAACACTAACTCGTTCATAACTTCTTATATTTTACTACAACTGAAAGTCCACTAAGTGGTACTTAAGACGATACTGAAAACTTCGTGTTGAATGATTGCATAAAGAAGGGTGATCAAGGATTGAGAACTGAGATGAACCTGATAATGATCAATTATCAAATGTGAAGGATTTTTATTTCTTTATTGTTGGAGGATGCGAGTCATTTGAAAAATATAGAACTGAACAATTAATGATCTTATCATAATGACCATTTATTAATGCTTTTTGTTTACTGTAAAAGTTTTAATATATACAACAATATAATATCGTAAATTAGGGTTCCTAAGGTTGATTGGACATAAATTAGACCACTTGTGGTCTATAGTGGCATAATGGTCCAATATTCCATTTTTAGTGTGTTTTGTTGTGTGAAAATTTGCCAAAAAATTTGGCTAGAAAAGACAAGTTATAGTGTGTTTCTAATCTTCATACTTTAGAAGAAGAATCTACTCTAACCAATATACAACTCATTATAAGTGTTAATGTACAATACTTAAAATATCTAATTTAACATTATTTATTCTATTTATATCATTATTTATTAAATATGTGTTATTTAAGGACTACATATGATTGTATTGGTAAGGATAGGATGACAAAAAGTTTGAGTCCTACTCCGTAGGAAGTTAATATTCAAAACTCTATAAATAGTAAATGAATCCTAATAAATTATGAGATCTTCTCGGGATTATTTTTATATTTTTGGTACAAATTCAAGGGCTATTTGTACTCTTTCCAAACTTCATATGAATTTTTTTAACTTATCCAAAAAAAGAATAAAAATAAATAAAATAATGGATTGATTCATCTTAAAGCTCAAGACTTAAAAAGGCAAGCATCAAGTGCACAACGCATGAAAGCAAGCAACCAAGATAAACAAAATCTAATAACAAAGCTAAATGGAAATCCAAAATCCCCACATCAAAAAGAGTTGGGTTCATAAAAAAGTTAGGCTTATTTGTCTTTTTGACGCTTGTATTTTAAGAATATTTTTATTTTGCCTCTTCGAATTAACAAAATTAGTCTTTTGTCCCTTTGGCCAGGCTTTTGTCCCCTTGTATTTTAAAGATATTGTGATTTTGCCTTTTTCAAATTAACAAAATTAGTCTTTTGGCACTTTTGAGGTGAAAAGGGTAAAAAATATTCAATGACATCTCTTCACTTTGTATTGTGATCTCTAAATTGTCATTACTTGTTTTAAAAAAAATCAATTTATCCAAAATACCATTTCGATTATTTAGCCTAACTACCACTTACACAATAATTTTTACTTTGTTTAATTGGTAAATTTCAAAACAAGATCCGAGATTTGGAAAAACTATATAATATATCACGTAACTATAAAAGTATAAAATATTTTATCCTCTCATAATTTATGAAATACCCAAAATCTCCTTCACCAATTGACTTTTTTTTAATCTAGGGGTTATGAGTATTTTAGTCATTTCGTTAAAATTAAGTGGGTCATTTGTTGAGCTAATAATTTTTAATATCTTCCAAACTCGGGGTTTGCTTTGATTCTTTTTATTAAACCCTGATGCGTGTGTTTAAAATTACTCTTGTATAATCGTAGGGTTAAATTGGTTAAGTTATTTTCTCGCCTTGTTTATGTATAGTTTGGAGATTAAAATATAAAATGAATGATAAAATGTCGTTACATAGTTTTTATCTCTTAAATAATGGTCAAATGTGGTAAAAGACTAATTTTATTAATTCAAGCGGCAGAAGTCAAAGTAATATAAAAATACAAGGGGGCAAAAGACAATTGAGCCTAAAAATTACCGCAGAAGTGTTAAACAAACAAACAAACAAACGAAAGAAGTCATAAAAACAAGACCAAAACAGAGCAAAAGAGCCTTTTGACCAAAACATCTGATAAATAAAAGAATCAAAATCCCCAGTGGCAATGGCCTCCATTGACTCACTCGCCACAAGGGATCGCAGCAATCGACATTTTGTAAGGCAAAAATTACAGTGAAATCAAAAAAGAAGCCCACAAAGAAATTGGTCACGGATTCACTGGAGCGTGCAATGGCGTGGGGTTTAGGAGCGTCATCATTTCAACCAACCCCTGCCATTGTTATTGTATATAAAAGGAGCTTCCTTCACTCTTTCACTGACACTGACAAAATAATGGAAAAAAAACATACAAACAAACAACGGATTGAAAAAGTCATTTGAGAGAGTGAAAAGAAAGAAAGAGGGTGAGAGGCTCTTTTTGTGACTTTGGGAATTGCATCACACCAGCACTGCTTAAGCTGCCACCATTGTGTGTTTTAATGCTCCACCCTCGAGCTCTTCACCCTCCTCTCCCCTCTCTCTAACTGTAGGGTTTTTCTTTTCTCCTTTGGTTCTGCAGTTTTCTTCATCAATCTCTTTCAACTGTCTGTAGCATTTGAGAAGAACCCAGTGAAGTTCTCCTTTCTTCTTGGTTTTTTGAGTAAGTTTACACTAAAACTTACCACTTTTGTGCCCTTTGTTCCTGCATTTTGTCAAATGCCAATGCTGTATGCATCTTTTGAGTTACAGGGGTGTTTTACTCTGCTTTGCTTTACTTCTCAAGTGTTGTTCAGCATTGCATTGGGTGTTTTTGTGTACAACTTCATTTTCCTGTTTTGGGGGTGGTTTTCCACCTTCTTGTTGCATTTGAACGTCAAAGATGGGAACTTGGAGGATATAGGATATCTGGATATGTACAAAGTTTCATGTTTTAAGCAAAAGATTGGTTTAGTGCATGTGCAAAGTGAATCCAGTGGTTTGCTGGTGGTCTTTCTTTTCTTTAGTTTTAAACATAAGTTACAGAAATGTATTAAATGTCTTTAGATCTCAGTACAGTGGAAAAAGAGTACTACAACATTTATAAATATAGGTGATTTTTTAAGGTTTGAATGTGTTTTGACTATGTGTTGTCTCTTCTGCTTACAGTTTAGATAGTTGCTGCTATTTCTTAGAAGTTGGTTTACTCTGTTTCATGCTTTAACTGATATTATGGATGGGTTCCGTGAAATTTTCTGCCTGGCTGCTTCTTTTCTTTTTTATTTTGGGGGGGGGGGGGGGGGGGGGGGGTGAGGGATTTATTTCAGAGCTACACTGTTGGTTAGTTTGTTGAAACATCTTTGGATATTCCACTGAAATATGAGTTGTGGGAGTCATTTTCTTATTATGATGATGCTGTCTGAGTGATGCTATTAGTCACTGCCTGAGCAGGAGTACACAGGAAGCAAAAGAAAAATACGTGAGAAAATGGCCAACAATAATCATTATTTCAGTCTATTTTTCTCCATTCCTTTGTTACTGTCTACCCATTCTTTCCTCCTACATCCCTATTCGAATGAGTTGATTTTGAAAACATGTTTTTGGAAAATAGTTTTTTTTTCTTTTTTTTTTAACGTAAAATTAAATAGTAAAAAGTTGTATTGAAAATGATGAAAACATACTATATCATATTAAATTTATTGTAGAAACCAAAAACAAAAACAATGAAAACGAATAGGGCCTTACGTATGTTTTTATCCTTGTTTTGGAGGTTTGGTTGGTAGGAGTGGAGGTAGTTTCCTGGAGTTTCTTTGAAGGGATGGTGTTGTTTGTTTGTTGTTTTTTTCCCCTTTTTTGTTATTAGTTGGATGTGCATTAGAGGTTGGTTTTCCCGTGAAGAATCATTTATTTGTCCTATTTTTTTCTCATTTCCATTAAAGCTCTTTCTGAGCCAAGATTTTGCTCTCAACTGTTCAGGTGGGCCTTTGAACAACACGTACCTTTGTTTCTCCATACTCTTCATCACCTTTAAAGGAACTCAATATGCAGGCACCAAAAGCAAGGTACTTTGCCATTTATTAAGGGTTTAAATTCTGATTTTAACTTTACAAGTCCTTATTTCTTTTTCTTTTTGCCAAATGTTCCTTGGATCTTCCTAGTAATATATGTTACCCAAATATAGCTGATGTGATACTTATAGTCAATGGAAATGTGCATATTCTTTGGAAGAAAATGCATTGTGTGATGCTGTGAAGTTTCATGTATGTGTTCTTTCTTTAGTGATTGAATGGATAGTTTTATTATCTGCTTGATAAATTTTAATCCTTGTCTAATATCCATAGATATTCTTAAATCAGTTCTTTTGTGCAAACTTGATTATTAATGTTTTTTTTTTGTTACCTTATTCTCTGCTTGTTTTGCGGCTTTTTCTTAACTTAGTTTCTTCATGTGAACTCTGAAAACAGAACTAGTTCTTCAGAACTGGCTCAGAAAAAATCTCCGGCTACACCTCGTACAGCTCGGAAGCTCAGAACAGGAGGGTTGGAGCTTGACTCAATTTCATCCCCTAACTCAGCAAGCAAAATGCCAAAAGACAGGAGTCCTAATGTTGCTGATCGCCGGTCTCCACGGAGCCCAGGTGCCCAGGTAATGAATGAATGCTCCATTTTATCATTTTTACATTCGAGAGTACCTTCAGATTTGTCAACTCTTTAAGTGTTTGTTATAAGAAGGCTCCTGTTTATTGTTGTTACATTCGATATTACCTTCAGATTTGTCAACTCTTAAGAGTTATATCCTTTTATCATATGATGGATTGTGCTTTATGTAAGTGTTTGTGCTAGAAGTGTCAAAATCGCCATTTGAAAGTTGGTTTCTGTTGCTTTTTGTAGAAGAAGCGGCCTACTAAAGTTACTGAATTGGAAACTCAGCTAGCCCAACTCCAAGAGGAACTGAAAAAGGCAAAAGATCAATTCAGCTCATCTGAATCATCGAAGAAGAAGGCTCAGCAGGAGGCTGAAGAGGCGAAAAGGCAACTTCTAGCCATGTCAGTGAAATTGGAGGAGTCAGAGAAGCAGTTGCATGAGCTTTCCGAATCTGAGGAGGCTCGAGTGCAAGAACTGCGCAAGATCTCACAGGATCGTGATCGAGTGTGGCAGTCAGAATTGGAGACTGTCCAGAAACAGCATGATATGGACTCTGCTGCTCTGGCTTCTGCCATAAATGAAATTCAGAAGCTTAAAATTCAGCTCGAAAGGGTGGGTGAATCTGAAGCAGCGCAAGCTAGGCACGCTGAATCAGCCCATGCTGATGTTCAGAACCTGAGGCATGAACTCACAGAAACACTCGTGTTGGTAGAGAAGATGAAATCCCAGTTGAATGAGAGCAAGGAATCCGAAGTTCAGGCAATGGAAGAACTAAGTAAAGCTCAAATGCAGCTGGAGCTTGCACAGGCAATGGAGGACACGCTTCGCTCAGAAGGCCTCAAAGCTATGGAAGCTTACGAGTCATTGGCCTTGGAGTTAAAAGAATCACAGGAAAGAGTCATTTCTTTGGAGGAACTTCAGGCTAAAATCAGCAAAGGTGGGAAGGATTCAAGTAATCTCGAAACTACCCCATTGGAAGATAGCACTGAGGAATCAAAACAGCTACAGAATGAGCTCCACACTGCCAAGATTGAGGTAGGCCGGTTAAGGGCTGCGCTAGAGGTGTCTGAAAGGAAATATCAGGAGGAGTATATTCAAAGTACTTTGCAGATTAGAAGTGCTTTTGAACTGGCGGAGAAAACGAAATCAGAAGCATGTCAGAGAGAGGCTGAGTTAGAGGAAAGGTTGAAGTTTGCAAGAGCTGATGTTGAAGAGTTGAAGGAAAGATTGATGGAGAAAGAAACTCAATTCAAGAATATAGGAGAGGAGAATAAGGAGCTATATCTAAAGATAGAGAAAACCGAATCCACAGAAGAAAAGAACTTGGAATCAATCTTGGAGGACCTGAAATCAAACTTAATGGATAAGGAAACAGAGTTGCAGAGTCTCATGGAACAGAATGAAATGCTGAAGGTGGAACTGAAGAATAGAGAGCTAGAAAGAAGCAAGTTAAACAATGAAGCCGTTGCTCTAGTAGAAGCCGCCAGGGCTACCGAGCAAGAGGCAGTAGTGAAGCTCAATCATCTGACAGAGGAAGCAGATAAAAGCACTAAAAAGGCGGCCAGGGTTACCGAACAGCTTGATGCTGCTCAAGCTGCAAACTCTGATATGGAAGCTGAACTGAGGAGACTAAAAGTGCAGGCAGACCAGTGGAGGAAGGCGGCCGAGGCAGCTGCAGCAATGCTTTCAACAGGAAACAATGGGAAATTTGTGGAGAGAACAGGCTCCATGGGATACGATACGATTGGAGGGAAGTTGAACTTGCCATATTCTGAAGACATAGATGATGATTCTCCCAAGAAGAAAAATGGGAATATGTTGAAAAAGATCGGTGTTTTGTTGAAAAAGGGACAGAAGTAGTAAGCTTCAAGACTTGTCCAGCTTCATCAGTTTTTTTATGCTTTGATCATTTTGTTCACTGTTGTCGCTTCCATTGTTCCAACACCTTGTGAACCATTTTATTTTAGACTATGGAACTTTGCAGAAATATTTGAAGTTGTTGAAATTGTAGTTGCTCATAATGTAAACATTGCTGTATAGTATGAAGTTTAAGGACCAAGATTGATTCTGTGTTGTTTGAATTCTAAATATTTTGCCTCTCTTGACTTAAGCAGCCTCACTCCGCCACTAATCTCGGTACACGGTATGTGCCGCTCATAAACTAAGTGAAATTATATTTTCACTCTTCTTGAATTCAGAGAGCAACACATAGCAACATTACACATGTGCCTCTATCACAAACTTAAAATGGATAAAAATATTATTTATGTGACGATTCGAAATTTTGACCCGAATATAAAATTTAAAATCATGCAAAATAACCCGAAAATTAAAAAAATTAAAAAAAAAAAAACATGTACAATTCTATTCTTGATAATAAATTTATTAACTCTAAAGACATGATTACATATACATATGTTAAATCATAAGGATATAAATAAAATCTCACATTTTATCAATTACTATACATGTACAGATGAGGATGAAATACTCCACAAGTGTACACCTTAAATGACGCCAACAAAACAAAAACAAAAATGGAGCTTTCTTCTTTTACACCTCACCTCCTATCTCCCAAAACTTCATATATATCTATATATATATTATCACACATATTTAAATTGGGGGTAAGACATGATGGGTTAAACACAAGAAGATAAAATGAGTAAATAAACAAGATAAAAAGATTAAAACTAACATGACTCACCATGGGTAGGAATATGGGGAAGAAGGGGAAAGAGACACTTGTTGGGATGAAAAAAATAAAAGAAGAAAGAAGATAGATATCTATATAGATATGTAGTTAAGAGATAAGGAAGAACAAAGAGATAAGGAAGAAAGAAGAGATGGGAAAGGGAAGAAGGTTCTCGGTCAAGAGAAAAACAGGGGAGGAGCCAAGAAAACATTTTTTTTCTTGCTACTTCTCTCGGTTAAAATCATCCAAAACCTCTCATATATTCTATCCTACACATCTGAGAAATCATCATCAATACTTCTACTCGCTCAAGAGAACCTCCATCAGCTCAAAAACAGAGCAGTCACAGAGATTGGCATGAATCTCCCTACTCCGACCACCTTTAAATGTGATCAAGATGTTCATAAACTCCTCTTTGAGTGTAGATTCATCTCCAACAAGTTTCACACTTTTTGGAGTATTCTATAGGGAGTTATGGCCACAAAACCGAAGACCTCTATGAGTTTTGAATCTTCATCAGTGGAAAACAGGACAGTCTTGAAGATTTGATCATATCGCTCAACTCAAAAATCATATGATCAAGGTTAAGATGTATCTTAATTCATATTTGAGTCTAGATTAATCTCCAACTGGTTTTATAATTTCTAGAGTTTTCTGTAGGGAGATATGCCCAGAAAACCGAAGACATGTCAGTGCCTCAAACCTTCATCTTCCAGAAACAGAACCGTTTGAAAGATTTGCTCATAACTCTCAACTCCGACCATAACTGATCATGATTAAGATGTATATGAACTCCTCTAGGAGTCTAGTTTCATCTCCAATTGGTTTCATAATTTTTGGAACTTTCTGTAGGGAATTATAGCTGAAAACCCGAAAGGTGGCAGATTCGGGATTTTCTGGAGTTTCATCTTTAAGAGTTCAAAATAGGTATTTTTGGAGGCTTTTGAATCTGAAACTCATAATCCTAAGATACCCCTTGATGTATAGAACATGTTTTAGGCTTTGGATAATTTATTGGATGAGTTTAAAATGATGTTTAAGGTTGAGAAGCAAAATGACTGCATCTGAAAATATGTAGGGCAATCACTGTTTCTAATTTTAAATGGTATTAAAGAGTTATAGAAAAATATGGAAAAATTATATAATATCCTATAAACCTATGGTGAATATTGTTGTTGAAGTGTTAAATTAGTTTTTAGAGTGATTTTAATAGGATGAATAGCCCTAAAACAGTCCATAGGTGTAAATGGCTAAAATGTTTGAAAATTGTATTTCTTGCATGATTTTATATTTTTATGGATTGATATTGATATTATAAATGTTATGGTTCATGATGTAATATGAAATATGGATTGTGATATTTTGAAAATAATTTATCATACTTATGTGCACGGTGAATGGTAAATGGAAGCTAGGACAATAGCATGCATGAAACTATCATGTTTATAGGTATTGTTTTAATGCTATGAAAATTATTGGGTAATTTTAAAGATTGAATGGATGATTCATGGTACTGTAAATGATGTATTTTAAGTGCTGGATTTGTGTTTAATAAAATTTTAGTAAATGAAATCATATCAAAATTGAGAGACCAAAGAAATACAAGAAAGAGAGAAATGAGTAATTTATAACTTACAAAATTTAACAAGAATGAAAAAGGATAAACATGTAATAAAATGACTAAATTATCATACTGGACCTCAACCTCTAGAAAATGTAAGTTTTGAAAGTTTGATAATGATATTGTGAATTAAAAGCTAAAATATAAATTAATAGAACTTGAGGGACTAAAATGCAAATAGTACAAAGTTAAGGGACTTAATTGTAATTTTGTAAATTAAGGTAATCAGAATGAATGATATCATAATACTGAATTTTATTGCTCAAATTATGTATGAATTCAAATAATAAATTTAAAAGACAAATTTAATATTTATAAGGACTAAATTGTAATTTTATAAAATATAAGAATTTGATACAAATTTCTTGGATATTGATTGCAGAATCATCATTGACTGAATTGGACTCATAAGGTGAGTGTTTTCACTAAAACTACTTTCGCTATCAAACTATTTTCACAAAAATACGTGCTACGTGAGAATTGCTTAATTGTGTATAAAGTTATAGATATGTACACTTGTGCATCATTGTGAAGTTATTGCTAGAAATATTGAAATGAAAATAAAAAAGAGTGACTACTTTTCACTCAACTCGGGTAAATTTAAATGATTGGTATATTGTTGCGTTGTTGCACTTGATTATGATTAGTATATTGTTACGCTGCTGCTGTATCATTATAATGAGATATTATTACGCTGCTGCGGTATCATTATAATGAGATATTGTTACGCTGCTGCGGTATCATTATAATGAGATATTGTTACACTGCTGCGGTATCATTATAATGTTGAGATTCCACAAAACCGTGATCTAGGGTATCGAACGTCCCAACTGGGGCGTGGGCATTCGATCAGTAGGGACGAGTTATATATATACAACTTGTGTGCTACTTGTTCTATATGTTGTGATATCTTGATTGTTTTACTGCTTTAATTGTTTTAAACGGGGAACATCACTGGGCGTCAGATTATTTTGTGTATATATTTTTTCTAGTAGTAATAGGATGCAGGTGAGGAGACAAAGTGAAAGAATCGATGCAAGAAATGAAAAATAGTGATCATACTAGCGGTGTCCATCTCAAACAAAATGATGAAATACTAGCAACCCACCATCAGACCACAAAGATAGTGTTTTAGGCTACGGTCCTAGAATAGAAAAGATGTAATTATTGTAATGTAAATATTTAATTTACGTTTAAATCTTATATTTTCTTGATATTGTACTTGAGTCCTGGTGATAACCAGACAGGCGTTCGACCGGATCCCCGTATCGGATAGGGGGTCGGGTTGGGGCGTCACAATTTCACCCTTATTGTCAAAGTGGCGCATGTGCATAATTTCATAGGGGATCTTTTCTAGTTGTACATGAGATTTGATTCGAGCAGTGTTGTTTGTAGGTATTACTTTACTAAATACATGTACTACTTATCAAATTTAAGGAGTGAAAATACCAAAACATCCTCCCACTCACAACAAATTTCTCACTTTAATTTTTTCTTCTCTTTTCTTTTCAGAAACACTTAACCTTCTCCTGCCTTTGGCAAAGGTTTACAATTTCCGGCGAAGTTCTCCTCTTCTTCTTCTTCCGTTTCGGCGATACCTCCTAACCATTGCCAACCACATTCCCTCTTTGTATTCGCGTAGGGCTACCATTGTGTTTTCACTATTAGTTGTACCTGCATTTAATAAAATGATACCTACAAGTAATAATTAGAAAAATGACATTTTTAGTCCCTTACATTTTAGGCATGTGACGGTTTTAGTCTATTTTATTTGTCTGTGGCGATTTTGATCCCTTTTGTTTGTCATTGTGGCAGTTTTAGTCCCTTTTATCTGTAATTGAATATTGAACAGCTTACTTGGGGCATTTTTACAAAATTTACAAAATTTATAAAATTTGGGTTAAGACAACTATAAATTAAACCAACTGAATTTTGTCTTAACCCTAAAATTTTGGGCAATTTTTTAAAATTTTACAGTTAATGTCTTAACTGAAAATTTATAAATTTTGAAAAAATGCCCAAAGTAACTTTTTCAATTTTCAATTACAGGTAAAAGGAACTAAAATTGCCACAGTAACAAATAAAAGAGACCGAAATCGCCATAGACAAATAAAATAGACTATAACTGCAACATGCCTAAACTGAAAAGACTAAGGCCTTGTTTGGTATGATTTCAAAAACATAGTTTTGAGATTTATTTTGATTTTATAATATTAAAATTGTATTGAGAATGTAAAAAATTGTATTAAAAAATGTAAAAAGATGTATTGAAAATGATGAAAAATTATTATAAAATTCAAACTTTTTTCAAAACATGGTTTTGAAAAACTTACCAAACAGGGCCTAAAAATGCCATTTTTCTAATAATAATTTCCTTTGATTCTATTACCTGCGTGTTGCACACGCGCCACTCTCACAAACTGAAAAAATTACAATTTTACCCTCGTTTAATTTCAGCATATAGCTAGAAGCACAAATTGGTGGTTAAATAGAAAAGCGTTTGAAGTTCTGGATACAATGAACCGCGCGTTTTCTCTCGAAGCATAATTGGCGCGCCGAACGAGGTCGTTAGTCGAGTCTTCCACTGCAAGGAACTTTTTGGTTTCTCCTTCTAAAGGCGCTGCCGTCGCCGGAATTTGCATCGCACTTGGATTGGATTCATCGAGCAATCAGCAAGAAATCCACCCACTAGATCGGTAAGTGTTACTTGAGGAAGCAAAACGCAAGAGGGAGGGTTTGGTTGAGTAATTCGCTTGTTGTTCTCTGTGCAGGTTTTGGCGCAGAGGTTTCGGAGGACGGAGGGCCAATCGGCGGTCGTCGCGCGAAGACGGAGAAACTGCCGATTCGAAAAGATTAAAGGTTAGGGTAACATTCTATCTTTTTCTTCTTTTTTTCTTTAGAGGAAATTCCAAGAATTTCAAAGTGATGATTTTCCTTTTTGGAGTATCTGTTCCATTCTCGAAGGGCATATCGACCAGTCAATAAAAACTAAAAGGGCATTCTTCAATTTTATTTGGGCAAAGCTTCATTTTTGCTGTTCGTTTTTGTACGAATTCGAACTTTACTGGCTCAAAGGTATAGGCAATGTTTTCGAAATTGGTACAACTTTACCCTTCCAGAAGAAGTGCTACATGGATAATATCGGTTTAAATTGAATATGGCATTAAAAGGGTTCCATGTTTACTTCAATTATTATCCTGACAACCAACTCCTAAATCGGGTGGTTATAAAATGGGGAAATAATGATGGGGGTTAATTATGGGGATACTAATTTTGGGGTATGTTATAAAATGGGGAAATAATACCATCCCTTCATGGAACCATTCCTTCATTGATAATGGCCGAACAGTTCCGTGAAGTGACTGTAGTCTCACGCTAATGGAAAGAACTTTACTAGTTTACCTTAAAGATGCAATATTTTGTTTCTGAAAACGTATCCATATCTGTTCTTGCTCCTGCATTCCCAGATGTAATGAAGTTGAATTGCATCTGTTGCCTAGAATCTGTGAGTGGGGAGGTAAAGGGGTAGCAAGGATAATGCCAATTAATGCAGTCCAGGTCAAGTTAATACTCCATGTCATTATGCCATGTCATCAAGTTAAATAATACTTATCCAATGTAGCTTTTCCGATGAAGCGAATAATTTTGAGTCAAGAAAAAGAATGGGGGAAAAGTTCAACCATGTAAAAAAATGAGAGGAGCAAAGGGGTACCTTTGCCCAATTTTATTTAGAAGCCTGTGCAATTAATCCTTAAACCCTTAATTCTATATGCTGAACAACCCAATGCAGGTATTGATTGAAAAGTGATGGAAAATTCTGGGGTCTGCAAGGGGTGCAAAAAAAGAACTCTTGCTTCAGACTATGACACTGGCAATTTGGTGTGCGTATCATGTGGAGTTGTGCAGGATTATGACAATTTTCAAGCCCAACTTGGTGGTATTACTGGCCCTACTGGCACTTATGTCCGAATGGGCACTGCTGGCTCAGGGAATGTTTATAGTTACAAAGAAACTAAAGTTTATGAAGCCCGGAAGATTATAGAAGATTTAATGTACAAATTAGGATTATCAGGGTCAAGATGTGATGAAGTAAAGGCCATGGTGGAGAGAGTAACAGAGGGTGAATATGGTGCTGGGAGATGGTTTCCAATTTTTGCGGGGGCTTGTGCTTATGTTGTGATGAGGAAAGATAACAAGCCCTTATCAGTTGTGGAAGTGGCTAATTTGGTTGACTGTGATAGTAGTGAGTTGGGGCGGATGATCAATCGCGTTTTGGATTTTCTTGAGTTGAAGTTGCCGGAGTTTGATATTGTTAGCTCTTTTGAACGTGCAATTAGGAGTTCTCCAAGTTTTAGTCAGCTTTCTGAGGAAGTGCTAGGGGTAATGTTAAAGCAAGGAGTGTTTTTGATTCAGTGTTCAATGAAGTGGTATTTGACTACAGGGAGGAGACCTATGCCTATTGTGGCTGCTATTTTGGTTTTTGTTGGAGAATTGAATCAAGTCAGGGTGAAGATTGATGAAGTTGCAAAGGAGTTGCATGTAGCATTGCGCACATGTAAGAAGAGGTATAATGAGCTATTGAACAAGCTTGTGAAAGTTGCACAGGCCTTACCTTGGGGGAAAGATGTTACTGTTAAAAATATTGTTAAGAATGCTCCATCTGTAATTCAGTACATGGAGTTGAAGTCCACTTCAAATTGCAATGGAAAGAGAGGTTTTGAGCATGTTAGATTTGATCTGGATGATTTAATTGCTGACTGTTTAAACAATGAAACAACATATGGTGATGATAGTACTGTTGATAAACATGACTTAAAGTATTTTGAGGTTGAAAATCCTTCAAGTTTGAGAATTGATCAACCAGATGAACTACAGATTTCTCATGAATCTCTGGCAATCATTCATTCAAATCTTTTGGATGAGTTTTCCACGGTCAAGTCGAAGGGAGAGGAAGATGATAGGAGAATTCAGAAGAGAAGTTATGACATCTATGAGTGCAGAGAGTGGTGGACAGGTAAATCAGAGATGAGCAAAAAACTGTTGCTGAAGAAAATACTAGAGAAAGATGTTGGATTGGATGCTGACCCTCCATCTTTTGACAAAGGCCAGTTGGCATATCTGAGGAGGAGAGAAAAGATAAGTGCTGCTAAGTCGCGGATACAGAAAATTATGTATCCATCTAAAGCTAACCCTGATGTTGGGAATAGCCATGCTCTTCCAGAACCTGTAAGTGCATGTAAGAAAAGGAAACTTCAAGGTGAAATTGATTGGGAAGATTTTATCATTGAAACACTTCTCCTTCATAAAGTGAGAGAAGAGGAGATAGAGAAGGGGCATTACAATGTCTTGTTGGACTTGCATGTTTTTAATGAGTTGGAGTGAAATGGGCTTCTGCATGGAGCATTGACATTTTTTCAGAGGTTCTGGTTATTCTTTCCTTGACGTGTATGGCGGGATGACATCTGTAGAAGTTTTTTTGGTACACTCCCACCACACTGTTAATTGCTAGTAATTAGTTTGTTCTTACTTCAAGCATTATTCATTGTGGTGCTGCAATCTTCTTGTTATCTCTCTGGTGCAAGATTATCATATTCTTGTTATCTCTCTAGTGCAAGATTATCGTCAGTTATATTAAGATTGTCAATTTTTATGGTTGAGTTGTTTATTGGGCTAGTGTTCTTCTTCGGTTCTTGTCTGCTTTCTTCATTTTTACATTATAGGCTTTCTGAAGCTGTGCAGTACACACTAATAGCACTTGTTCTTTTGTTGTAATCATCTGAACATTGTTTAGTAAATTGTTTGTAGAAGTTTGGAGTAGATATGTGTTGACGGATACTATCAAATATAGTTTAAATGTGAAACCACTTTAATGTATTGATAGAATATTAATTGATGAAAGCGTTTGCAGAGCAGGTAATGAAAGATCTTTTTTCATGAAAAATGTGGAACAAAATTCTAGAACAGATGGTTATTTAAACACTTTGTCATATGATTAGAGAAGATATCTTATAGATATGGAACTGAGGATGTGGAACCAAGAAAGCCTATCTTAGATCATTTTAATGTATACACCATTGATAATCGATTTCTTTTTTACAACATTTGGGTCTTTCCACTCTCCTCTCAAAGCTTCCCCTTCTTCTTTCTTTCTTCCTCTATGAAGCTTTATAGGAGAAAGACTGAATACAAGCAAAGAAAACATAGAATATCCAGGTTTGCTTTCTTTTATCTCTCAAGTGTTTGCTGTTGCCATGTGATCCCCGCCACAGGAGCCCCCCCCCCCCCCCCCCCCCCCCCCCCCTCGGTAAATTTGAAAGAACCAAAGCAAAATATAGTTTGATAAATGAGTTAAGGTTAGTAAACATGCAAGCAGTTACCCACCCTACAAAACAGTACCCTCTATATTGATGAAAGCAGGAAAATGTTTTGTTTGGGATTCACGAGTGATTCTGGAAGGGAATTTTCTTTCGAAATAAGTACAAATATTTAGAGTTCTGGTATTGGTATGGTATGATGCTTTTCTCCTGCAGCCAAAAAACCTTTGAGGTAATACAAAAGGGAACATCAGAAAAAAAGTAAAAAGCATCTATAAATGTATTGAAAGATCGATAGCTGAAAACCTCACTTCTTTGTTCACAGGTTTGGCCAAAGTTTCCTAGTTTCTTGTCCCTGCTAAGTTAAACTAGCTGCATTTTGAAGCTGAATGTCGAGCTTTAGTTTTGGGTTTGGAGGAGTGTCACAGATGTGGTTTAATTGGGGTGGAGATTGAATCAGATTCTTTGGTTTTGGTACAAGCAGTCCTGCGGAGTTTCAAGATCCCGTGGCGGTTCACTACACAGTTTCGACGGATCTGGAATCTCATGGAAGCAGGCTCGTACAGTATACTAGTTCTAGACCTAGGAACCTTAATTATTTTAACACTATTACCTTGGCTGCTTATCACCTCAATATTATTTAAAATAGTCTGAACTGACATTGACCTTTTTCTCTCGTCAAATTCTCAGTGTCTGTAAGTATTCTGAAATTCTTCCAACTTGGACTAACTGCAAACCTTACTTGCAATGCTGAACATGCTCTCACTTTACTGAAACATGGTTTGTCCCTCTCCATTTTCGAGAACCACTCCAGTTGCTCCTTTTCCTGTGTGAGCATTGTAAGCTCCATCAACAACAATGCTGATTTCATTTTCCCTTTGTATTTGCTCCCTCCAAACTTCTCTCCCTTGAGTATTTGCTACTGTATATTCTATCGTTTCTCTCCTTGTCACGTCCCGTGAGTCCTCTTCTCTTTTTCCAATTGCTCTCAGGATCTGTGTCATCTCACTTGTCTGTTTCAATGTTTGGAGAGAATCTTGCAAACAACCTGACGGCTGAAAATATTCCTAAGAATTGGCATTCTCCAATTTCCTTTTTAATCAATGAGATGCTTCACTTTTAAGTTTGTATGTCCATTGGTCATGTAACCTTATGCTTTCTCCCTTTACTACTTGCCATCTTTTGAGCCTCTGTATATCTCTCTTTTTTTCCCAGACCATAAATAAAAGGAAGGAATATTATTACGTGAGTTGGCCACTGATTATTCATCATGAACAACTATTAATTGTTTTGGAATGAGGAGGAGGCGACTGCGGCGATGTGCATGAGTTGGAGGAGGCGCTCAGCTAACCAAGAGAGTAGTGGCAAAGATTTTTTTTGTAAGGAAGAATAAAATGTTGACTCCGGAAATGGGCTTAATCACGAATGCAAGGGTAACTTAGTATTGGGCCATATCCGACTTTTTGGGAATGATTTCTTTACTTTCATTCCCATACCCTGCACCAAATAGTAACAAATAACAATGGCAATTGCTCATTTTGATTTCCAATGACCACTTTGATTACCCCAATCAAACCACCATTACATTTTTATACATTTGAAAGAGAGAATAATAATAATAAAAAGAACAGAAAAACCAAGAGAAATGTTAATTTCTGAAGGACAAGCTGTATGAAGTCCAGTGCAAAGGACCAATACGGCATGATTCACCTCACTTCTTGCATTCCAAAATTTAAGAATAATACCAGTGAACTAGAGGAGAATCAAATCTTTCTCCCAGGAAAAAAATATTCTTTCCTTCCTCACATTACAGTGTAAAAATCTCATCCTATTTTGAGATAAAGCATTCCTGATGATGCAATACATTAAGTAAATAAAAAGATGGGCATTGACCCTTCTGAACTGAATTCTCTCTTTCTGGTTCAAGAATCTCTTTTTATTTGACTTAGAACAATTAGAAGATTCTCTAGAAGAAATACAGGACTTTTGCTTATGTCGACATCTTGCCTGAACCCACTTATGGGGGTCAAATCATTACGAAGAAATATTTGAATATCAATCTCATCGATATCGTTGATCACGTCCAAATCATACCAATAGAATCATTTTTTCTCCAATACTTGATGGAGGGTTTGGATTTGGAGGGTCAAATAGTAGATATCATCCATTCAAATCTTTCAAGAAATCCAGTAGGGGGCAAGAAAAGGAAGTATCAAACAAATAACTATTAAAGATGGATCTGATATATAGATTACAGAACCAAGATGATGATCTGCATTACCATCACAGAATATAGATACAGCTACAAAACTGCAACCCTAGATTCTGTTCATTTAGGAAAATAATCTCTTGAACTAGCTGTTATAAGAGAAAATCAATGGTACACATTCAACAAAATCAGCTTTTTACGTTCCCAAAGAACCTGGAAAGTGGCAAAGGCCCAGCCGCTTCTTCATCATCACTGCTAGATTGCTTGGACCTTGATCTGTGTTTCTTTTCTTTCTTCCTTCTCTTAGATCTTGATTTTGATCCTCTTGACTCATCATCACTACTTGAAGATTCTGATGATGAACTTGATGAACTGGAGTCTGAATATTTCTTCGAATGCTAACAATGGATAAGCCAAATTATGTTCACAAATTTATCCGAGCCCATCTACCTCGACAAATGTAAATTGTGAAAATCATAAAGGCAGATTCTTTCAAATATGTAGATGCAAAACAACAACACCCGCCACAACATTCTGCGGTAGTGTAGTTCATGCATAGACTTAACGGAAACATTTACAATTCTACATTATTTGTTCAATGAACCACAAAAATTCTTGGGGGAGGGAAAAAGTCAGTGTCGTCTTTGGTTTTTCATGAACAAAGGGAAACAAATCAATAAAAATACAACAAAATCAAACTCAATGTAAATGGAATAACTTCAGAATCCAACAAGGCAAGATTGGAAAGCATCAATGAAGAAACAGTAACACAATCAAAAGAACGCATTTGTTTGCGCAGAAGCAGCAGCTTGACAAACTTTCAAAAACCCCTGAAGGAGTTGAGGCTCCTTAGTCATGGTCAATTAAGAACTTCGGAGGTATCCAGTCAACTTGCAGCAATATGATAAAATTTCAGCAATATTCCTTTCAAACCAGATATTCGCGAAAATAGTAAAATTTACTAGAAGTAAATGCCAACTTGACAAATAGAACTAATGTACATCCACATGACAATTTATTCACACCAGTAACTGGCTATTTCCTCATCAAGAAACAACAATTACAGAACATTTAGAGAGGGAAGCTCTTGCAACAACACCCTCTTAACTACAAACTAAAAATCCTAACCCCTTTACTCATTGGTTAGATGTAATGAAATGTTTATTAAACTGAATGAAATATTTACTACTTAAGAAAAATATTTATTAAATGTTATTGTGATTGTAATAATTTTGAATTTATGATTAATTAATCGTTAGTTGAAAGATTTTATATGTAATTGGGTATTTAAAATATTTTACTATTTCGTCAGTTGTGATTATCATTTATGTATATTAATATTGAGAGGTTTCTGATATGGTAATTTTGGTGAATTGTGATAAGCTATGGATAATTTTTAAAAAACTCATAGTAGAGAAAAATTAAAGGCCCTAGTCAACAAATTTTGCAAGTCATAGGACACAGTTGTTTCCTATTATTTACATGTCCGGTACTAGTACTTCAACTGCAAACAAATAACTGCTCTACTAGTGCGTATACTGTTATATTTTTATCATTATGGTTATCATTTAGGTACGTTATTAATTACCTATATTTATTTAACGACGAAAAAAATTCTCACACAAGTAAGGCCCACTCTATTTGTTCTGGTTCAGCCACTACAAATGGCAAGAGAAGAACAGGAGCAATACATATGTTGGTGGCTTTTCCAGCACATTCATATTACATTTTACCTCGTGAAAATATGATGTTCTCATGAAAGGCAACCAGAAAGGTAAAATTTCCTCCCATTAGATCATATGTGATGGTAATTTCATAAACCTCCATGATTATATGAATGCCAACATAACAATCAGATTCAGGGATAGAAGTGAAAAGACAATGCCAAGGTATTCATACTCAACCTAGTCTGCCAAAGGGTATGAGCCAAAGGGTAAACCAGCAAACTCATCTTTCGACAAGCATAAGCTGCTCAGGTAAACCGTCTAGAGACCAGGTTTCAGAAAATTCCAAAGACAGAGTGCTAATTCTTTACATGGATGTAACAGATAAATAAGCTTACTTCTAGAATGGTAATTTTATTATTTTTTTATTTTTTGAGGAAATGTCGGTAAAAACATCATGTTTTCCACACCAAAAAAAAAAAAAAAAGCTTAGCATACCTTCCTCTTCTTACTGCTACTGCTGCTGCTGCTGCGCTTCTTTGAATCCCTATCTTTCTTATCTGAGAAAACAGAATCAACCACCTCTTAAATCAATATACCAAGCAGCAAAATATGTTTTTATGTTCACAGCAGATACACATTACCCTTTCGACTAGATTTACTGCTTGAGTGATTTCTTCCTTTAGAAAGTTTCAATGCCCTTTCCGCATCTAGTTGAGCTCTATACTCCCGCATCATTTTATCTTTATCAGCTTCCAACTCCCCCCTTTTCATTTCTTCTTCCTAACAGATATCCCATGAGAAACCAACAAAAGGGTGCAACTTACAAGCATAAAGTCACCAAATAAGAAGTCACTCACAAACAATACCTTTCACTTGATTATCATTAGAGACACAAACAAAGGCAAAGAAACTCGAACGATAAGAAAATTTCAAGATGCTGCCAATGCAATCTTATTTGTTTTGTACAATAACTTTTCTCATCATTCCCAATACACTTTTTTACTATTCAACTACATCTTTTTACATTTAAAAACTCTTTCCCAAGAACATGTTTTCAAAACCATCCTTTAAAACATGATAACGAACAGGTAAGTGTCTCATGCATCTCGAGGTTCCAGAGTTTCCCAATCTATGATTAGAACTTCACATTCTTCAATATTTGGAAAATATTCCTCAGCTCCCCTCTTAAGGACAATATTAAAAGGCTCAAAACATAAACTTTTTGTGACTAATCAGAACTGTTTTCTAGAAGTGTTATATGGTTCAACATCTTGTGACAAGGAGATAAACAAGATATGGAGAAACTTCTCAAGCAGGGGAGTCATTCTTCCTCGTGGCCTAACCTATTGTTGTTTGGGAAAAGGTAATCATTAGCTTTATAGGTTCTGACAAAAGAAAAACTTGCAAAAGGATCACTATGAAATACTTTCCAGGTGAATCTTCCCAAGTTTCTAATGACTTAACCCTAATGAAAGTCCACTGATGTGCTTTTCTTTCCTAGCGGTTAAGTGATCATGTCAACACTGAAGAGAATAAACATAACAACAATAAGCAGACTACCTTTTGCTTCTGTTTGAACTCTTCCCAAGTCACAGTATGAGATTTATTGAGGCTTGCCAAACGAGCAGCATGCCATTCTGGTGAATGAAAAGAACCATCCACCTGCGACAGTCCTCATCAGAATATGCACAGGAAAAATTGACTAGTCTACTCTAATCTAAGAGGCAATAGCAAAGAAAAAAGTACAAGAGAAGCGCATCAAAAGTTACACATACAAATGTATTGTTGACCACAAATAATAACAAGGAATCCAGGGATAGCCATGCATAGAGTAGTGATTACAAAATCCTAAAACACATTTTAGATGCCAAAACTTTAGCTCTAACGACTATGGCCTCCTTTGTTAGTAGTTTCCAAAAGTATTAGTAACATTCTTACCGAACCAAACCCCAAATTAGGTGAACTTATTGATTCTCATATTTTTAAATCGAGTTATCACTCTTTCATCAATAAATTAGAACCATACAACACGTTTTTCCTTAAAACCAGTGCTGAGCCAAAGACTATAACATCCCAAAAGGTAAGCTTGAGCAGCAGACCAAAACACAGCTACAAAAGAAAACCAACAAGAACATATTATGCAATACAACACCAACTAAGCTTTTTTTCTGAAATTTCATGACCCACAAAATTACCAAGCAAATCATCGGTTCATATGCAACTATTACACTCAAATTGAAGATTTATCATATGTAATCCACTATTCATCACGTATTAAACCTACAGGCTCCTTTCTTTCATCAACCACACAGAGAACGCAAAATTTATAGACACAGCATCATAATTACAAGCACACAGTAACGAAATAACCAATTCCTACTTCATAAGAATGACAAACAGATCCATTTAACCTAAGAGGACGAAAATGGAAGGCAAAAACGAATAGAATGGAAGGGTACGAACCATGCCGTCATTGACCTCATCAGGACCAGCAGCATTGGCCCCTAGCCTTGCTCTCTGCATAGCCTTGTAAGCTTGATTCTTCCCCATGTTCTTGAATTTTTCTTAAAACCCAAAATTCCCTCTTCTTCCAACAAGAACAGGAAATCAAAGGCCAACCCGGATGAGAAAAAAGAAAAGGAAAAAAATTCAAGAAGCAAAAACAGTGTTGAAGAACAATTACAGTAAAGGGTTTTAGCTGATGATTTGAGTTGGATTAATCATGCGATTGGGTCCAGAGATTTGAGGGTTCTGGGTAGAGCTGAGTTTTTACAATGTTTTTACTGTGTGTCTGCGTGAGAGAGACAGAAAGAAAAGGGTGACGAAGAGAGAGAGAGAGAGAGAGAGAGAGAGAGAGAGAGAGGGAAGGGGTTGGAGTCTAACAACATCGGCCTTATAAATATTATGAGAAAATTACATTCCAGTCCTGTAAGTTTTCGTTAAATTATATTTTGATCCTTCGCTTCTGTAAACTACAAAAGGGCTTTGAAAGTAATATTTAAGGGTATGTTATTTACCATATTTTCAAAAATATATTTTGTAATTTTCAATATTATATTAATTTCTCATCATTTTTAATACATCTTTTTACTTTTCAAACATATTTTTTTAATAATATTTTCAGTACATTTTTCACACTTAAAAATTATTTCAAAATTTAAAAATATGTTTCGACATAAGAACTGGTGTAAACTGGCTACTGACTTAACCAGCAAAATTTTCATAGATGAGATTTTTGTGTTTATTACTCCAATTAGAGGTTTAAGCCTTATTAAGCTTCAATAATGTGTAGGATGGATGATGGAATCCAGAAATACATTTTAAATTAGACTTTGATTATTTAGAATCATTTTCAGTACTAAATGATATTTGATGTTTAGGCAAATGAATTGTTTTATTTTTATTATGCATTTGAATATGATTGACCTATTTTTTTTGGTTGGTTTGAGTTTTGGTTTGGAAAAAATAGTTTTATAATGTAAAAAGTGTATTAAAAATGTAAAATTGTAGAGCTAAATAGTAAAAAGTTTTATTGAAAATGATGAAAATTGATTATAATATATTAAATTTACTGTTAAAAACAAAATTGAGATCAAAACTAAAACTAAAGAATAGGTAATAGGCATTTCTAGTTAAATGTAAGGACTTTCTGAATTATTATTATGCTCACAATTCAAATTTAATTATGACATCATGATGATGTGATTCTGTTCTTCTGTCCAGTTTGGCTGGTACCCGCCGGTCCGAACAGGACCCGAACCGAAATCGACCCTATTTTCCGGGTCGGGTCGGTTCCCACACACTGAAATTTTGGGACGGGGCGGGGAGGTGCATAACCTAGCCTTTCTTTTCTTCTTTTCAAATTACATCTCTTTCGTTCGTCGGTTCGTCCCAGATTCCCGCCGGCAGTCCTCCTCGTCACCGTCGACGAAAGTGCAGCTGGCAATCTTGTCACCGACGTCTCAGCGCTACCGGCAGTATTCGTCAAAACCGTAGCCATTACCTCTCTTTCACCTCCACGTTAGTTGTAAGAAGGTAAAGTAAATCGAAGACGGCTTCAGCAGCTTCACCTATTGCCTTATCTTAGCTCTCTACTTTAGTAATCTCTGAGAACCCATTACTATTATTATTGTTGTTGTTGTTATTTTTTTTTCTTTCAAATCTTTGCTTTCTGTTTTATTTGGAATTTCTGAGTCGTTTATTGTGCGTTGGATTCAAATCTTTGCTTTCTGTCTAAATGGGAATTTGGGAGAAGTTTATTATCCGCTGAAATTATGTTTTTGTTCTAATTTAAGAAGTTGATATTGCTGTAGGGATTCCCTCATGAAGTAGAAGAAAAAAAAGCATGATAAAGTTTTGAAAAGGGACTAAATTATGTCGTTCTGTTTACTGCTTTAGAATTTGATTTAGATTAGATGAGGCTGCTTTGGTATGTTAGTCTTCGCATACTGAATTGTGATGTATCAGTGAAGATGCTGAACAGGGTTGACTCTTTGAGCCTTTGGTTAGTTCACATCTAACAATGCTGGTTCTAATTGTGTGTGCTTGTTTTCCTATTTTGCAGACCAGAAATGCCTAGTGACCAGCCAATATTGCCTCTGCCGCCCCCATCCTCTAATGAGGACGAGGACGGGGATGGGGAAGGGCACGGGGATGGTGATAATATGCCTTTACAACCATCAAATGAAGAATATATGGAATCTGAATTAGCTCTGGTAGCAGCTCCAGGATCAGTTCCAGTATCAGCTCCGGTATCAGCTCCTACCACAGTTGCAACTCATACGAGAACTATCGGTATTATCTATCCACCTACAGATATTAGAAACATAGTTGACAAGACTTCACAATTCGTGGCGAAGAATGGTCCTGAATTTGAAAAGAGGATCATTTTGAGCAACGCGGGAAATGCTAAATTTAATTTCCTGAATCCCTCCGATCCTTATCATGCATATTATCAGCACCGGTTGTCTGAAGCTCGTGCACAGAATCAAACTGCTGCACAGCAGCCATCTGACTCTACAGATTCAGCTGCACCTGAGTCTGCATCTGTTGCCCTGGTTTCTGATGGCAAAGACACAGCTGCGAAACCTGATCCTTCAGCGCCGTTTAGGCCTGTTCGTAAGGTTCTTGAACCACCTGAGGCAGAGCAGTACACTGTTCGGCTTCCTGAAGGTATTACAGGGGAAGAGTTGGACATAATCAAACTCACTGCCCAGTTTGTTGCAAGGAATGGGAAATCATTTTTGACAGGCTTGACTAGCAGGGAGATTACTAACCCTCAATTTCATTTTCTGAAACCAACTCATAGCATGTTTATGTTTTTTACCTCTCTTGCGGATGCTTATTCAAAAGTATTGATGCCTCCCAAGGGTTTGACGGATAAGCTCAGAAAGAGTGTGGGTGACATGACTACAGTGCTTGAACGTTGTCTTCATCGGTTGGAGTGGGAACGCTCACAGGAGCAGGCTAGGCAGAAAGCTGAAGATGAGATAGAGCAGGAGAGGGTTCAGATGGCTATGATAGATTGGCATGACTTTGTTGTAGTTGAGACCATAGACTTTGCAGATGATGAGGATGAAGATTTACCCCCTCCAATGACTCTTGAGGAGGTGATACGAAGGAGCAAGGTGTCAGGTGTGGGAGATGAAGAAGAGTTAGTTGAACCTGGAAAGGAAGTAGAAATGGAGATGGATGAAGAAGAGGTGCAGCTCGTTGAGGAGGGCATGAGGGCTGCTAGTCTAGAAGAGAATGGTTACATGAAAAATAATGAAGCTAATGTGCCCATGGAAGAACAGGAACCACCAATGAGAATTGTAAAGAATTGGAAGAGGCCTGAGGAGAGATTACCTGCTGAAAGAGATCCAACTAAATATGTTGTCTCTCCAATAACTGGTGAGTTGATTCCCATCAATGAGATGTCTGAACATATTAGGATCTCTCTTATTGATCCAAAATACAAGGAGCAGAAGGAAAGGATGTTTGCAAAGATCAGAGACACAACTCTTGCCCCTGATGATGAGATCACTAAAAATATTGTTGGACTTGCTCGAACCCGGCCTGATATTTTTGGTACCACTGAGGAGGAAGTCTCAAATGCTGTCAAAGCCGAGATTGAGAAGAAAAAAGATGATCAACCAAAGCAAGTTATTTGGGATGGTCACACGGGTAGTATTGGCCGCACAGCAAGTCAGGCCATGTCTCAGACTACAGGAGAAGATCCAAACGAAGCAAGCATGGATGCGAGAAATTTTCCAGGTCCTGCAGCTCCACCTCCTCCTCGACCTGGTATTCCATCAATTCGACCACTTCCTCCACCTCCTGGACTTGCCTTGAATATTCCTAGACCTCCAAATACTGTTCAGTATTCAACACCAACAACTACCGGGGTCCTTGCCCCACCTCCACCTAGGCCTCAAGTTATGAACATGATGCCTTCTGTTAGACCTCCACCTCCTCCGATGGTCATGAGGCCTGGGCAGCAACCTCTTATTGTTAATCGACCTCCAATGCCTCCGTCCATGTCTATGAATGCACCTGTACCACCTCCACCGGGATCACAATTTACACATTTGGGGGGTCCCCGACCTTATGTTCCCCATCCAATGTCGCAGCCTGGCATGCCTATGGTTCTACCACCACCTATGCCTCAGGGAATCCCTCCCCCACCTCCGCCGGAGGAAGCTCCTCCGCCGCTTCCTGAAGAGCCAGAACCAAAACGGCAAAAACTTGATGATTCAGTTCTCATCCCTGAAGACCAGTTCTTGGCTCAGTATGCGGTATGTAGCTGTATTTGTCTCATCTTTGTTCACATTTGTTGATTTTCTATGTGTCAATGGAAATTTACTAATTACGTCTATGTTTGCATGTTATTTCATTGTAGGGACCTGCTCGTATCAATGTCTCTGTGCCGAATCTTGATGAAGGTAATTTGAAGGGACAGGTACTGGAGATAACTGTGCAATCCTTATCCGAAACCATAAGCAGCCTGAAAGAAAAAATCGCTGGAGAGATTCAGCTTCCTGCAAACAAACAGAAGTTAAGTGGGAAGGCTGGCTTTCTCAAGGATAATTTGTCACTTGCATACTATAATGTTGTCCCTGGGGGGACACTTGCACTTACCCTTAGAGAACGTGGTGGAAGAAAGAGATGAGCAGTCTTACATGGCCGTAGCTTTAAAAGGTTATTATGTTTTCTGATATATTATCGTGAGAAAATTTGTCAGTATTACTCGTCCTTAGGATTTTTTTCATGATATTTGGAGATTACATTGTCTTTGTACTTTTATTATTGCTTTCTGATAAATTGGCTTCTGAGCTGATTATGTGGCATTTACTAACAGATCCTACCTTCCTGGTGGTCGTTCTTTTGATTGTAACAGGAAGTATAACAATAGCAGTGAATTGGATTTAAAGTAGCTCTTTTTGTTGTGTTACTAAGCTAGCCTTTCGTTTTACATGTGCAGCTGCTCCTTGACTAAGTTGTGTGCCCCATTGGTATCTCTATTTCAGACTTTGGTTTCATTTTGGGATCTGGACTGTATTTTGTTTGCATGTTCTCTTCTTGTTACAGAATCCTTACCCTGTTTTTTTTCGGTCTCTCTGATGTGTCCTTTTACAATGTTGTTGGGTATGGTGACCAAGCTTTTTAGGTGCCTTTCTGGGATGGTGCATTTGTCTTGTAAGAAGTGCTATGAAATTACAGAGATCATTCTATCTGCTTTGCCCAAGAGCTGTGCCTGGTGGCGTTTATGTGGGGGCTTAAATCTGCTACTCTCTGCTTCCCGTATAAAGAGTCTTGTTTCGAGTTGTACCTTGTGACTCTGAAACAATCTTATCATTGGACTCTTTCAATGAGACGGAGGAGGGAGTATTAAAATCTTTGTTAGACTGGCTTGCTGATCTCTTCTCTTCTGCCCCCTGTGGCGGAGAATGTTGTGCTGTATCAGATTTTGAGAGTCTATTATTTTCCCTCTGCAACTGGAAGAGCCATTTCTTCTGTCTGGTTATGTGTAAAACTAATTAGAAAATTTTGCAGGTGTTCCTAGTTCCAATCTTCTATAATTTTTGGGGTAGAAAAGGAAATAAAAAAGTTACCTCAGAAAAAATTATAGGATTATTTATATATGGGCATACTATTTGCAGGAATTAAATTACTATTTATATGAATATTTTTTTATGAATTTATTATAATGCTCTTAGTTATTAAAAAAAGAAAAAGGGTCTTGGAGAAAATACCACCTGGGATGGACGGGATTTTTATTGTTTGAATATGAATTTTTTTTTTCATATTTATAACTAAGAGGTAATATAGACGTTTTATAAAAAAATGTTCTTGTGAATAGTAATTTGGTTCTTGTGAATAACAATTCCGTTATATATTTGAGGAAATGACTAGAGGTTTGTCATGGAACTATTTAGTCTTCTCATAATTGCGTTGAATGCATTATTTATGTCATTGTAAGAGTAAATAGTTATTAAAGACTGAATAGTTCCAGAACATGTTTGTAATCTTACCTCCTATTTGAATAGGGAAATAGGGGGGAGTGTTTTGTTTTGTTAGGGCGGGATGGGTGCAAGTTAGTACTCCCTCTGTCTCATTCAAAGAGTCGCATAATCGGGTCTTTGAATGGGACGGCGGAGTATATGATTAATTGCACTCAACTACTCTCTTCACTTTATTTGTCCACATTTTGATGGATTTAGAGTCATGGCAGTAGCCAATTTGACCACTGAGGATTTCTCGGACTTTGGCTTGATCATCCAAGATATAAAGAGACTGTACCAAGCTGCAGGGAAGCCTCACTTATCCTGGATAAGTACAAAAAACATTCGTGCTCACCACAGCAAGCAACATGATATTAGTTCCAATATGTGGAGCACAACTCCACCCTTCGTAACCAAATCTTTACTCGATTTTAATATATAATTTACCATTTTATCTATAAAAATAAAAAAAATACTAATTCTTTTCTTGGGCTAAAAAATTGTTCAAGCTCATTAAATATTAAATGAAAAAAATCTTCCTATAACAAATTGGCTTCGAACGATTTTGTTAGGAACAAAGACGTAAAGTTTGCATTTTGATTTTGAAATTAGGACCCGATTATGTCAATTGGGAATCATAGGGGTTATTTAGTAATTAAAGTAAAAGTTGGTAGGGTTTATTGTAATTTCCAGAACCTGGTACAAGTGGTGAATCACCGTTTGTGGTTTCATTCAACGTTTTCTGTAAGTAATGTGAAGGTGGAAAAGGCATGAAAATGGAGTGTGTGAGAATTTCCTTCCCCAATTGCTTCTCTCCTCTCTAATTTCTCTATCTTCTTCTCTGAATTTACTCCAATTGCTGACGGACAACCACCAGGACGACGCCGACGCCGTTCAAGAAGAAATGAATGCTCTCTCCTTCCTCCTTACATAAGAGAGACCAAAGGAACAAGAAAGGAAGAAGATGTGCAACCAAAACATGAACTCAGTATTCTATGCAGAAGCGTACCATCCAATTCAAGCTGGGAGTATTGATGGAACTGACATTCATCCTCACGATAATGCTGTTTGTAGAGCTCTCCTTTGTTCCAGTTCCGGCCTATGTAATTTCAGTTTTCCAAGACCTTTTTTTTTTTTTTTTTAAAGTTATCAGTCGCTGTGATTTTTTTTTTTTTTAATCTTTTTGGCCTATTTTCAAGCTTTTCCTCACTGGGTTTTTTGGTTCTTTTTTGGGGGTTTTGCAGATGACCCGTTTGGTGATCCAAAGGTTATTGGTGATCCTTACTGCACAATCTTTGTGGGTCGTCTTTCCCACTTCACCACTGAAGAAACTCTTCACCAGGTGTGCCATCTCTGAGTACTGAACCGTTTTATGCTTTTCCTATTTTGCTTTACTTACATTTTTTTGTTGAAAAGATTATTCCCTTTGCCTCATTTGTTGAATTGATTCTTCCTTTTGCTTAATTTGTTGAATTGACGATTTGAGTTTTGTGTATTTCTTCAGGCTATGAGCAAATATGGCAAGGTGAACAACTTGAGATTGGTTAGACACATAGGTAGGCTTTTAATTTGGTTATCTTATTGAAGTGAAGGTTATTCCCACAGATTCTTACTTGAACATTATTACTGATAGTTTACAATAGGTTTTGGAAAAGTAGCCACTTATAGTTGTTATTCACAATGAAGCAGACACATGCAACATTCATTTCTGGTTTAATTTCGTCTTTCTTTGTAAAATGATACCTTATCATTTTGGTAATGTTTTTCCTTCTCAAGGTTCACTGACCTTGAACATGAACAAAATACGAGAGTAGCAGAAAACAGATTACTGAGTGGATATTTAGACACTGGGTTAGATAGAATTAAGTTATGGGTGCGTTGAAAAATAATAATAATGAATGCATTAAAAAGAAAGTAGGGGTAGCACCAATAGTTGAAAATAACTGAGAGAAGCACAAATATAGATGATTTGGACATGGAAGACCCTGGTATGCCTCAGTATGACTGTAGAGAACAGAGAAATATCAAATCATATTAGAAGGGGAAAGGGGAAAGAGGAAGGGAAGACCTAAAAGGAACAGGAAAAGGGAAAAAAAGGACATGCTATATTAAGATATAAATGAAGCATTGTGTCTCTGATGAATACGATGGTGAGATATGATCCATATAGTCAACTCAATATGGTGGAATAAAGGTTTTGTTGTTGTTCTAGTGAAGTTCACTCACCTTGCATATATGATGTTGGTTTAAATTAGAAACAAATTCATATGTGAATGATGGAACCTATCAATGGTATAATACTAGTTTCTTTGTGTTTTCTTTTATGTAAGTGAATTACTCCATGATGCAGCACTGAGAAAAATTTAGAGAAGAGAGAACTGCACATCTAGCTTTTGTTTTATAATATGTGATCATCAGTCCTATTTTAAACCTTCAATGCAATCTTTTGTGATAAATATAGTTTACAATTGAATTTTAGTCTGAATGTGTGCAAATTAATACTTTGCTTTCTTACTTTACAGTAACTGGTGCCTCACGTGGTTACGCATTTGTTGAATTTGAAACGGAGAGAGAAATGCGCCGAGCCTATATGGTTAGACAATTGTATTACCTGCTATTACTGTCACTGTAATTCCTTTATGGTGTTGTTGAAGTCTCTTACCTTCATGAATTTACTATTCTATCTTGCTTGAGCTGGATTTTAGAAATTCTTGTCTTACGTATTAGGGGCTAATGATGGGATGAGTGGAACATTTCTATATTCATGTCATGAGCTAGGCCCCTCTGATATATTTGCGATTATTCACTGTTCTGTATCTGCATATGAATTGTTGTTGGGTACCAACTTTCTTCTTTTGTAAATCCTTATTTATTTTGGATACTAGTATTGGACTAGTAGATATCCATGCATGTGTTTCTGGGGGGGAACCTTATCCTGCTTTAGCATGGACAGATGCTAATCTCTTGCTTTTCATCCTCAATCTTTGTGAAGAATAGTGTCTGTTTCTCTCTTGATGTTAGTGACACAAGAGATAATGGGTGATGTTCTCTCACCTCTTATTAGCTTGCACCGAGAGTATTTCAAGTTAATTCCTTTTACCTTTCAAGTTCTGCTTATTGTCTTCCTGTCATCAGGATTTAAAAGTTCAAAATTTGTCTTAAGGAAAAGTTTGCTCAAATAAAACCAGCAAACTTATGAAATAGACTTACTTGGTCAACTTTTTTTGTGTAGGATGCTCATCATACCTATATTGATGATTCTGAAATCATAGTCGACTACAATAGGCAGCAGCTGATGCCTGGATGGATCCCAAGAAGATTAGGTCGGTTAAGTGTCCCGTTTCTTGAAACCTTATGGGGATTGTTATCAGTTTTTATAATCTATCCTTTTTACAGGAGGGGGACTTGGTGGTAAGAAAGAGTCCGGACAGCTTCGTTTTGGAGGACGAGATAGACCATTTCGAGCTCCTTTGTATGTATTAACCCCTTTGCTTCATTGAATTCTGCCAAGTATATGAAGCTTTTTTTTTTGTTTAAAACAGTTGCAACTAAAGACATAAATGTGAAAGATAGACTTGAGCACTTGCAGGAACTTTTATACTCTTCATTTTGCAGTGCTGTAAGAATAGTAAATAAAGATGAACATGAAGGGCATTAACTGCCAGTTGTCATCATTAGCCTAGTCTTGATAAATTGGTTTCGTTTTCATGTTTTCAAAGAAAATTCTTGTATTTTAGGTTGATTAGGTAATTTTCTCTAGTCCTTTAAAGTTTTAATTTCAGTTTAATGTTTGGCCACCAAATTAGTTATGTATACTCATCAATGACTTGTTTTGGTATCCTACTTGCTGTAGATTTTTCCTGATTTATGAATTCCTATATAATACTTGAAGCAAATGTTATTGCTTTAGTTAATGAAACTATTGTTGACTGTGGAAGTTTAGGCAAAAGTAAGATGTGAGGATCAGTAAGCAAGTCTGGAAATTGTTTTGGTGTATAACCAGCTCCTTTACATATTATGGTGGCTCAAGAAAAAATGTTATGTTTAATCAAGCCTAGAAGTCCTTCCGCACAAACTGTTCAGCGAATCAGTTTTAAGTTTCACTAACTTCTCATATAAATGCATGGTTAAGTAAATGACAGTTTATGAACCATATGGGTATCTTTAACGTAAAGTTGAAATCAAGCACGATTTTTGTTTACTGGTGAAGGTGTGACCTCTGTGTATAATGGCTTATTTTTCTTACTTTCTTTGGGAATATCATAATGTCAATTTTATCCTTGATCACGATAAAGCTACAATAAGGCATTTGGTTCCATTTGTTTTCGTTCCATGTAACTTTATGGATGTTATGCATACGAGCTGACTTGTTGAAGTGAATGGAGATCTTGAAGATGTAGCTCAGTAGCTGCTAACTATTCTTACACAAGTGCTCGAGCTTGATATAACCTGTATGTGCCTTATTGGTTCAAATAACCTTACCCAAGAGTAGATTAGTGGTTTCTATGTTCCTTTTAATTCTTCTTTTTCTGCCCTATGATTACAAAGGTTGAATTTTCTTCTTCTGATAAAATTGATACTGGAGAGTTAAGACTTGTGAGATAATTCTTACGCTTAAGTTGGGAATTTGATTCTTCTTGCCCTTTGGTCTTCCTGTGAGAGAGATTTGAAACTCATAAACAATGAACAATTGCACAAAACTTGCACCCAAGATTGCATGATTTTCATTATTCTTGAGTGAGTTCTGAATATTCTGACATGTTCTTTTATGGTTGGTTAAACCCAGGCGGCAAATCCCTCATGATGATCTGAAAAGGCTCGGTATCCCAGCTCCTCCAGAAGGAAGATACAAGTTGCGCTTTGAGGTAGGAGCTAGTTAAACCTAAGATTCATTTGGCAAAATATTTCATACTAGGATATTGCATGACTACTTTGAACACAGATATCTGTCAAATGATTTGCCCTTTATAAAAACTGCACTCAGAGACAAATTTTACTCCAGTAGAGCTCTCTTTGTTGATGGAGCCCAAATCATCATATCCATTTCTCTTGGTGCATGCAAATTTGTTTCCCAAAAACTTACAGATAGTAAATCTTTCCCTTGATTCATGAAGGTTCCATCCCCACCTCAAAGAAAAAGGCATTCTGTTGATAGGGAAGACAACCATAGATATGAAGAAGAAAGTAGAGATTCTCATCTGGTGGAAAGATCTCCAAGCCGCCACCATAGACACGAAGAAGAAAGCAGAGATTCTCATCGTGTGGAAAGATCTCTAAGCCGCCACCTTAGACACGAAGAAGAAAGCAGAGATTCTCATCGGGGAGAAAGATCTCCAAGCCACCGGAGGAGGTCCAGAGACAGGCAACACCGTTCTAGCAAGCGCCACAAAAGCAGTAGACACTCTTGGCATGAGAAGAGGTCTCGTAGCCACGATCACGCTTCAGAAGACACGAGTTCCTTGGATAGAAGAGGCTCTTATCGACATGGAAGATCAGCCATTGAAAGTGACAGGTATTCTCCCAGAAAGAACAGCACCCCAGATGACTACTGATCAAGATTTTGACAAATAGGCAGAGTAAATAGTGCATGTTTTGTAGCAAACACCACCAATGAATTTGAGAATTGATCAAACCAAATATATAATAACCTAGATCAAATCTATATTATACCTCAATATGCAGAGATAAAAATTCGTTCCAGTTAAATGTAATAATTGTTGAGGAAAAAAGATTCCAGCTGAAATAGTCCCATTAGTCCATTACAATTTGGAATGACTTTCCAAATAGAAAACAAATTGGAAAAAAAATTATAGTTTGTCTATTTGATAGCATATTTTTTTGAATATTTGCATTTTATATTAATATATCATATTCACAATACATCTTTTTTCCTTCTGTTTTTTTTTTCTTTCCAAACCATCTGATGGGTATCGATTTCACTGGCCCAATGGATGTTGAGGTCGTTTATGGTCCTTGGCACTCAATCAATATACCTGCAAAAGGGTGGGGACTAGTTCCCTTAAGATGCTCCGATGTAATTCCTTAAGATGCTTCGATACTTAAGTCAGTAAGCAGTTTACGGAAGCAATAGTGTTAGGATTGCAGAGTATTTCATACTTGAATATCCAATGCTTAAGTCGGTAAGCATTTTACAGGAGTAGGGTTGCAGAGTATTTCATACTTGAATACATGAGTATCTAGAGTTCGAGGGGGACTCAACTAGACCTTACCTTGTATAACTCCATATCCCGCGTTCGCACATAGGTTGGGGCCGAGGAACTTAACCTTAGGCGGGCTAGGGTTTCTGTTCGTGGACCTCCATGCGGGAGTAATATTTGTTCGAGTTGGATTGGACCTAAGTATAGTGGGTTGGGCCTCTGCCAATCCGTACATATTACCATCTTTATTTTTAAAATATGATAACAAATTATATTCACGAAATATGCATTTCGCACTTCAAATCATTTGTAGACTTGGAGTCATTACTCTATGGCTATTAAAATATATTTGTAAATTCACATTCGTCATAAATATGTTAAAAATTGACAGATTTAAAATAGATTTAGATATGTTTAATATTGTCTTAAACTCAAGAGAATAACAGATTGAATTACAAAGGCCAATGCTAGTCGAAAATATGATTAATTACAAAGTTTTATACAAATAGAAATATCTCGTGACTGAAAAAATGTAATTGTACCACTAAACTTTCAGTGAAATACAGAGTATTAAAGTTATAGGGAATTGGTTATACATAGTCTTTACCTCCAAATTCTTTTCATACAATATGACATGCATATTGTAAAATTTCCTTCGGTATGTAAGGGCTTTTTTAATTTCATTTTTTTATTTATTATTATTATTTTTTATGTAGTATCGAATGTTAAAGAATATTGGGGTGACTAAAAGTAAGTAAGTATTTGGGTCGAGCCTAATAAGAAGCAAGGCCCAAAGATGGTAGACTTAGAGGCAAGATATAGTGGGTTTGGGTCAATACTACCGAGTTAAAGAGATTTAGGCCGGCCTAGAGTCACATGACCGGGTTAAAGAGATTTAGGTCGGCATAGAGTCACACGACCGGGTTAAGGGTGTTACGCCGGAATAGAAGCATATAGCAGGGTTGTAAGGCATCAGATAAGGGGCGGGGGTTTCGGCTATTAATGTGGCAGGAGTCGTGCAAGACATTTAAGAGCATTTAGGCCAGTGTCCGTTACACCTGTATTAAATCCTATTAACGAAGCTGAAATCATGGAGTCCCTTAATGACAGTAAATGGTCATAATGACGGTCCAACGGACAAATCACAAAGCAGGTTTATATAAAAGTGATAGTTATCTCTTATCAATGTACGCCATTTCTTGCAACTTTAGCACTTGGTCAAATATATCTCTCTCTTATCTCTTACTGACTTGGGCGTTGGAGTAGAACAGGGGGGATAACCATGCTTTACTCTTGCTTCTGTTTCCATGTTCAATGCATAAGGTTGGTTAGGTCAACTTTCCTTGGACAAATCGTGTTTCATCAAATATGTTTGTTTGTTTTGTTTTTAATTTAGGTTTTGTTTCTTTGGGTGTCTAGGGCATCTAGTTCGTTTCACCGCACTAGGGCTCTATTACTATAGAATAGCTTTTTTAATCCAAAAAATGGCAAATTAGGGCTTTTTTGTTTGGACATATGATACTTTTGGTCCCTTACGTTTCATTGTTGCAAAAATAATTTCTGACGTTTGCATATTGTTGTAGTTTTGGTCCATGTGACATGTTACTGTTAGTTTTAAGCAGTCAAATTGGAGATCAACGGTTATTATGGATCTTTTGAAATGAAAAGAAAGATGGAGTTTTTTCGTAATTTTTATATTCTTTAATGGCCTGTGTGATAATTTTTACCAACTTTTACTCATGCCAAACTGCATATTAGTTGCCAGCTTATCAACAATTTTGGTTTGTCTCTGCGATTTATCTAAATGGGTAAAATTATTACACGAGCCGGTGAATAATGTGGAAATCACAGAAAAATCTCAACTTTTTTTTTTTTTTCATTTCAAAAGATGCCCAAAACTATTGACCTCCCATTGGACTCTTTCAAACTAGCCATAACATGTCAGATGGACCAACACTGCACTAACATGCAAACATAAGTGACGATTTTTGCAATAATGAAATGTAAGAGACCAAAAAAGTGTAACAAGTCCAAACAAAATGAACCAAAATTATAAATTTTTATTTTTAACCCCTTCCAACGAGGTTTCTAGCACACGACCTCTCGTGGATTTCAGGGTTCTACCAATGGAAAATTATTCTTTAAAAACCATCGCATCTACTTTTGTAGTGCAGCAGACCAATCAAAATGATAATAAATAAACATGACCTCTTATTTTTTTTTTTTCCCCATCATTTTGATAAGTAATTTACACTTCTACCATTTAATAATACATGACATACAATGTTAATTTATGCGCAGATGCATGAACAAATTTCTCCCCCAAATGATTTTTTTAGCCTACGAACTCCCGTGGAGTTCCTATACTGAGGCCGCCCCACCCCTTACTATACAACAACTTTTTAACTTCTCAACGAGATTTCGACGCTATGACCTCTTATGAAGTGTTTCTGAAACTACCGTTAGAACAAATAGTTGAACATCGTGTATAACAGTTTTAACTTTAAGTGATCAATATCAAAACCATTAATAATCATGGATGCGAATCTATGCTATAATTTATAATATGCTAGACCTGACTACAGTTTTGAAATCGTCGGTTATGGTTCTATTTACCACGATTCTAAAACTGTCAATTTTGGTTTCATTAACCATGATTCTAGAAACATCGGTTTTTATTCTAGGAAAATGGAACTGGAACTGTAAGGAGTGGTTCCGGTTCCATCACAAATCATTTCAGTTTTTTTTTTTTTTTTTTTTTCCAGTTCGATTTTGTTCTTTTCTTTTTCTCTTTTTTTAATTATCAAATTTTAAGTATCAAAAGCTAATTTTCTCTATAGCTTTTATGTATTATAAATTCATTAAATATTCCAATAGTGTTGGTTAATAAATATTGCTTCTTAATTTTAATTTATAAAAATTCTACCGTTAGGTGGTGCTTTATATTTATATATATATTTATATTGATATATAAATTTATAATATATGTAAGGTAATTAGTTTATAGTATATTATTATGATATATTTAATATAAATTATTTTAAATATAAAAAACTATATATTTTATTTGTAAATGTATACATAATATAATAATAAGAAGTAATAGTAACAAAAAATGAAAAACAATAGTAGTGATTAAAATGTTTATGTGAATATAATTTTGTAGAACCATTTAAGAACTCGAACTGCTGGTTTCGATTCCTTAGAAAGTGAAACCGTAATTGAACCTTCTAGGGCCACTTACAGTTGATCCGATTTCAGAATCGTGGACATAAATTCTCAACTGTAATAGATACTGAATCTTTTTTCCAACTTTAGCGGATGTCCCCGAAGGGACAATACTTAATCTTCATCTGTTAATAAAAAGAAAAAAAGAAAAAAAAACATTGCAAAGGGCATCTCCAACCCTCCCTTCAATTTGATGGGCACTATTCCGCCATATTAGCGTAGCTACAGTAATTTCACTCCAACCCTCCCTCTATCCTTTCCACTAAAAAAGAATATTTTATTTGGATTCCTTTTTATATTTCATTTTATATTCATTCTTATTACTTATATACTATTACATTTTATTACAAAACAAACCCCAAAGTTTCTTTAATGTGACATATTAATCCAATACAACGAACACAAGTTACACAACAATTAATTGGTTTCAGAAAAATATAATTAACAGACTTTTTTTTAATAACGGAACAAACAAAGAAATAAAACTTAAATTAGACAACTAATAATACAATTTTAAAAACATAATTATGTACTTCAATTAATATATATGAATTGTATTTAATTTTACATAATAAATGGATTGTAAAAATAAAAATATATCAATTACATTAATAAAATGAAATAAAAATAATACTTAAGGGATAAAATAACAATCACTAAAATACAAAACTAAACTAAAAACAAAAAAATAGGACCAATGTGCAATTAAAAAACTATTTTAAAAAAAAAAAGAGAGAAATGGGCATCGCAAAGCGGGGCACTGTAGACCCACTTGCAAAAAACACCAGTTTGGCGTTAGGGTTGGAGCCCCTTTTCACACCAAACTGGCGTTTTTCATCTAATTGGCGTTTAAAGATGGTAAAAAACTAAAAGGGTCCAAGGAAGAATACCATGAGAAACCACTAAAACAAAAACAACAAACAAATTTATGGGTTATGGCCATTGGAAATGGAGCAGAGAGTACATAAATTGTCACAATATCACCCACCAAATGTTGTTACTAAAAGATGGTGATGCACATGAATCCTACATACAAACTGAAATGTCTGTCTCTCCATAAGAAGCCACATTGTACTTGTTAAAGGGTCCTCCTATCTTCTGTCAATGACCAAAGACTAGACAAGGGTTAAAAAATCGGTCAAACCCCATTTTCCCTAGGATTTTTACTCAATTGCTTTATTTTTAAAAAAAATTAACAATTTATATATATATATATTCTTTTTACTAATAATATAGTTATAATTTAAATATATTTATAACATTATAATGATAACGTTCGATTTTTTCATTGATCTAACCGTCTGACTTAGTAACCTATCAAACCCTTGAGATAAGGATTCATGCTTTAGTTCAGTTTTCAAAATATTGGTTAAAAGGAGGGAAGAGATAATTATGTTTTAAGAAGATAGGAATGTGATGAAAAGAATGGAAAAGAAAAGTCCCCCTTGGAACATTTGTTGGCTATTTGGTCATCTGAATCTTTAAGAAAGGGTCTTCATGCTCTAGCCACTTAATCGGTTATTACCCCAAAAAAGAATGAAAAGAAAAAAGTTGTTTGGACATTAACTTTATTTGTTTTAATCTTTTAAATATTAATTACACATTATTCTTCAATTATTATTATTAATATTATTTTATCTTCAAGAAATATATCTACACTGATTGAATTACTACCGTACATTGCAGAGCTTGCTAGTTTCGTCCACGTCACCCCCCTAACAACTATGAGTTTCACTCTTCCGAAAAGTGGACTAATTCTCTATGACTATGATAGATCACCTCAAACCCAAATCAACAATGATAGTCAATGAAATATTAACTCGTGACCTTCAAATTAAAGGCACGACAAAATACAACTGAGCCAAGCTTTCAAGATGTTGGAAGTTGGAACAATAGTGACAAATTCTTACCATTTAGTAACACTCTTTTGATTTTGGACATAAATTTGTTAGACAAATCATTACGCTAACGATAAGGTTAATTAAAGCGTTCAATCCATGATTGAATGGTCATCCTAATTGGCCTATCATTTAAATTTGAATGAAACAGGCCAAATTCCAACCCTTTATCGGTCATTGATTTCTCAAAAGGTTTAATAAATAGAGGCATACTAAACGCAGTAACCGTTTTACTAAACGCAGTAACATTCCCTTGTGAAAAGTCTATTTTACCCTTAAATATTAAAAAAAAATTCATAAAATTTCACACTATTCACAGGAACATTGGGAAAATACCGCCCTTTGTGGCCGATATTTTTGCAAAATTTTATCCCGTTTTGAAAAAATGTGTAGGTTATTTACATACCGTGTAATATGGATCGTACTCGTGACTATAAAATCAAATGTTGTGCGGTATTTTTTTTATATATATAAAAGGTAAAATAAGCTTTTCATAAGGGAATGTTACTGCGAATAGTAAAACAGTTACCGCGTATAACAATTTCGAATAAATAAAATACCATTGTGGACTCTGAGAAAAGTAGCAATAATAATATTACGAGTGTAGCTATTGTATTGTAGCAGCTTTATCATATTGTCACCCTTTCTTTTATATATATATATATATATATATATCATACGTAGTTCTAAAGAAATTCCAATTTCACACTTCTGACCAATCAAAAATTATTCCGTTAACTATTAGCCAATGTTTTAACACAAAAACTAGTCCGACGTGTTTAGCGGTTTGATGGCACGTATATTGAGTTTAGTGTATAAAATATTGTGGTTATTTTATGAAAATAGGCATGTCAAATGTAATTGTTGAAGTGTAGCATACATCCAGCTTAAACCCTAATGCATCAAATTTAATTGCTGATGTACTATGGTTATGAGTTTAGCTGATAAAGTATAGTGTATCGAGTTTAGCCTATGATGTGTCGAGTTTAGCTGCAGATGTATCGCAGTTATGAATTTAGTTGTTGAAGTAGCGTGTATCGAATTTAATTTCTGGTGTATCATACATTAAGTTTAAACTTTGATGTATTATTAAGTATATATAACTGCTGAGGGGGGAGGGTTGGCTGTTGGTAAGGGAAAGGTCTTGTCACCCCTAAGCCATGGGTTCGATTCTTGGCAATGCAAGAGTACCAAAAAAAAAGTATATATAACTGCTAATGTAGACAAAACACATGTATCAAATTTAACTGTTAAAATATTGTGCCTCTGATCATTAGACAATTGAACATGAGACTCCCTTCTATGTTAAATGTTATATTTGGTTAAAAGTATATTTAGTAATTTTATCAAATTAAAAAGTTTATTTGTTTGATTTATCAACCTACATATATCGTTTAATTTTTAGAGGGTCGATTACATTTATCACCCTTTATAATTTGAGAATTATCAATATCCTTCAAGATTTGAAAATATTACTAATACTTTTCTAAATCCTTCATATTACAAATACCCATTGACGAGTACATATTTTTAAATTGAGAGAAAATGGTTGGTAATAAGACTACATCAGGAAAATAATTGTAATATTAGCCAAATTTACTAGAATTCGTTCAGCAATAATTAACATGCCTCATACAACTAGGGATGACACTCCCTATAATACAACAATCATGGTCCATTGAATTGTGGAGAACCGTCTGCTTGCTCCTGCCACTTATACCTGCATAAAATGATGTCGCTGCATCTATGAGTTGCGAAAGATGTATTAATAATATGAGAAAATAATTAAGAGTGTGAAAAAACTAGCACTATATGATTGGAGTCACATGTCAGTTATTGCTTTAAGCATTCAATATCTTTTCTATGTGATTGTCACACCATCCAGTATAAAAATAGGCGAATTCCATTTACATTTTTGAACTTTTGGTATAACTATGAATTCATCTATGCTATTAGGAAAAATACAAATGACTTTCTGAACTCACCAAACAGAAAACTACCAATAATTGATGTTTTGATTTCTTTTTTAAACACCTTCCACGAATTATTTTAGAGAGTATTTATATTTTTCAAAACAGTAGGGATGAATTCATAGTTATACACAAATTTCAGAGAGATAAATGCAATTCGCCCATAAAAATTTACTATGAATTTTCAATGCGTGTCTTGTAATAATATTTTCAAACTGTAGGGAGGTAAGTCTAATTAACTCTAACCTAGAAAAACCCTCAAGGCTAAATGTAATTTAGACCAAAAAATAACACCAAGAATAATACTGAGAAAGGTCAAATCCAATGATGATGCTGAGTCTGTGACACAGTAGAACCCTTGATTCTCGGTCTTGAGTTATCAATTTATCAATCATAGTACTAAAAGGAGTGGTCTGGACATTGACACCTGCCGGTCATCGGACTTCGTGTATCTTACTGGCCTACTCTTTTACCCGCAGTAGCCTGTCACTGAAGAATCATTCTCTTACCCAGACACACCATACAAATTTTACAATCACCAAAGGTGCATGATATTTGCAGCGACGATTTCGATATTTGCAGCGACATTTTTGCGTGAAAATACCGAAATACCTTTGGGGTAAAAAAAATATTAAAAAAAATTTAAAATTTTCAATCTGCTGGAATAATTTTAAAAAAAAAAATACAGAACCATCGCCGGCGATGGTTTTGTAGAAAACCATCGCCGGCGACCGGCGATGGTACACCCTCCCCCCTTACCTTTAGATTTTTGATATTTACAATAACCACCGGGCGGATCTTCCCTATTCCGGTAAAAAATTTCACAATTTTGACAAAACTACTAATAAATTCGGACATAATACAAGTAAAATAATTAATAAAACTACATAAAAAAAGAGGAAAAAAAAAACCAACCGGCGACACTTTTGCCAAAAGTGTCGCCGGCGACACTTTGGTTTTTTTTTTTATGTAATTTTTTAAATGAAAAAAAAAACCAACCGGCGACACTTTTGCCAAAAGTGTCGCCGGCGACACTTTGGTTTTTTTTTTATGTAATTTTTTAAATTATTTTACTTGTATTATGTCCGAATTTATTAGTAATTTTGTCAAAATTGTGAAATTTTTTACCGAAATGGGGAAGATCCGCCCGGTAGTTACTGCAAATATCAAAAATCTAAAGATAAGGGGGGGAGAGTGTACCATCGCCGGTCGCCGGCGATGGTTTTGTTTAAAACCATCGCCCGAACCATCGCCGTTGCCCGGCGATGGTTTTAAACAAAACCATCGCCGGCGACCGGCGATGGTTCTGGATTTTTTTTTTTTTTTATAATTATTCCAGCAGATTGGAAAATTTTAATTTTTTATCATTTTTTTTTACCCCAAGGGTATTTCGGTCTTTTCACGCAAAAATGTCGCTGCAAATATCGAAACCGTCGCTCAAATATCAATTCCGTCACCAAATCATTAATAACATGTTATTATAATCTGATTTTTTTTTTTTTTTTTTAGGAAACAGCCAACTAAAATATTGGGGCTTGGAAACCCTTCATTAAAATTAGACTTTTATCATAATCAAACCTAATAAAAACAAAGTAAGATTATAGATTTTGTATAAAACTTTTTTGTTGCATTTATCAATCTGTTTAGTCGAAATTATCGAATAATAAAATTGCAAGATCCTATGAAATTACTGGTTTATCAAGTATTTTTAAGGGTGAAATACAAAAATAACCATGAGATTTGTCGAAAGAGCAAAACAAACCCCTAATTTTAAAAAAGTACTATTATATTAGTAAGGTGTATGAAGAGTAAAAAAAAACAAAAAAACAAAGAACTTTTCTAATAGAACAAAATATATTTTTCAAAGTGGACTTTCTAAGAGAACGGAGAGAGTATTAGGTTCCCTGTTTTAGTCTCAATCACCTCAGAAATTTCCAATGAGTATTTGGGTCCTGTTTGGTATCACAATTCAAATCATTGTTTGGGTCTCATTTTGATTTTATAATAGTTTTTCATTATTCTCAATAGGCTTTTCGACATTTTCAATAAACCTTTTACATTTTCAACACATATTTTTATATTCTCAATGTAATTTTAATATTATAAAATCAAAATGAGATTTAAACTATGGATTAAATTGTGATAACAAACAGGGCCTTGAACTTTGTAAGTGACGTGCCTTTGAAAGAAATCCATAACAGATGAGTCGTGAAAAGAGCTAAAATCCTCTCTTGTGTCAGTTGAAAGATTTCTCAAGCATATAGATTTAGAGGCATACTATTTGCAGTAACCGTTTTACTATTCGCAGTAACATTCCCCTGTGAAAAGACAAAAATGCCCCTGGCCAAAAATAAGAAAATCGGACATACTAAACAGAGTAACCGGCCGGAAAATATCGCCGGCGATATTTCCGGCCAAAATACCGCCGTCGGTCGGCGGTATTTTCCCCAAAAATATCGCCATTTTCCGGCGATATTTTGGCCGGAAAATATCGCCGGCGATCGGCGGTATTTTCCGAAATTTTTTTAACCGGGGAGACAGTCTCCCCGGCCGAAATGTTGCAGAAACAAAAAAAAACGTCCAGATAATCGCCGATCCGGGAAAAAAATCCCCCCCCCGAATGGGTTTTTTTTCTCGAAAATTATAATGAAGGGGTATATAGAGAATTTATGCAAACTAATTTAAAGTAAAAAAATAAATATAGTGTTTACTTATAGTGTAATATGGATCGTAGTCGGGTAATTCGGACTTTTTAGAAAACTTCTGACATCCACCCCTTACTTATAGGTGAAAATTGTTACTGTTCAAACGCGCTTTACTGTTCATGAACAGTAACGCGCGTTTGAACAGTACCTTTTCTTTTCTTTTTTTTAATTTTTTTGCTCCAAGGGCATTTTAATCTTTTTACAGGGGAATGTTACTGCGTTTAGTAAAACCGTTACTGCGTTTAACAATTCAGTAGATTTATAGACCAAGATTAGGGCATGTTGGTTGATGAGCTTGATTTTAAAAATAATTTTTTAAAATAAAATATAAAAATTCTTAGTTGAAAGATAAAAGAATTGTATTTGATACGGTGAGGAATTAGTATAATATCCAAATTTCAAGCATGTAACTTTATGCTTCCTCCAATCTAAAACCGTATCCAATTGGGCAATGCCTTGGTTAGGGTAATTTATGATCATAACTATCTTGATTTATTTTAGTTTCAATTCTAATTTTAATGGTACATTTGATATTTCCGAACAATCTATTATCATTTCTAATACTTTTATTATTATTATTCAACTATGCATTTTTATAATATTTGTAATATATTATTTAACATTAAAATAAATTTGTCGATGTGTTCGAATTGGCAAATTACATATAATGTATTAAGTTTGTTAGTTTCAAGTTTTCATGTTATGACAAAGCCATATGAATCTATGTAGTGAAAAAACTTTATAACAAACAACCATGATATTCTATTGGATTTTCAAATTCTTACACATAATCAACCACTTGAATAACCATATAACGGAACGCTTTGATCAAATATGGCTCCAAGGAACCAAATATCAAGAAAAAAATTCATTTTTCAAAATCTCCAAATTCTCACACTCAATATTTATGAACCCTAAAAAGAAACTCAAATAATTGAGAATAAAGAATAAGAAAAGTGCCACAATTAAATAAAACAACTTAATTAATATGCCAAGAAATAAAGCACGCTACTAAAAGGTGTAAAACTCCATAATTACTCACATTCTCTATGTATGTCATCATATCGACAACACAAAATTAATCCAAATTTCATATAAAAGAGATATAAAATCTGACTAGTAGATGGACTATCCATATCATATTATCAAATAGAGTAAATGTAAATGGACCTACGAATGCGTGGACTAACGATCCCAACGCGGTTCCCAGCAATTTGGATTTCGTTTTTACCCTTTACCGTATCAAATCCACCTAAGTAAAGCGTGTGATCACACGTTTTATCTCTCATCCTCTTCTTCCATTCTTCTGTCTCACTTGCTCCTCTCTCTCTTGTCTTTCTCTGGTTAGATGTTTTGCCTCTTCTTTTTTCTCCCTTGCTGCACTCTCTCCCTCCTCCTCATCATCTTTCTTTTCCCTGGTGACTATGGTATTGGATTTTTTTCGTTGGGTGGATCGAATAAATTTTTGTTTGTTTTCTGTTTCTGGATTAAATATTTAGGGAAAAGTATAAATGAAAGCCATGAGAAGAATCAAAGATGATTTTGTTGGGTTAGAGTTTCCATAACTGACTGTTGTTTAAATCTGTACTTTAGATTTAATTAGATCTGATTTTCTCTTGGTTTAGATTTGTTTTTGAAGATACCCATGATTTGCTGGGTGAAATAAATTGATAGGCGGTGGTGGTGCACAGCGTCGGCATGGGAGATGGCGGTGGTGCACGGTGGTAGTGGCAGACATGGTGGGTGTTTGTAGTAATGGATGCAAAAGAAAATTGCTCATCCTCATCATGTGAACTTTAGATTTTTTTATTTTTTTTTCTAGGTTTCACCACTGGTGCTGGTGGTAGTTCTAAAAAAATTTCAGAGAGTTGAGGAAATATCAGAAGGATTTCTCAGCTTGGTGTGTTGAGTGTGAAAGAGAGAAGTTAGAGAGGCAGAAGCAGTCCATTACAGCTATTAAAATGGTACACTTAAAGTAAACGTTTGATAAAATGTATGTATTAAAATGGTACGTTTGAAACAAATATTTGATGCAATGTGCATATTATAAGCTTGTATAAATTAACATCTAAAATGCCTAATATAAATTTGTAATTCTTAATTTCCTAATTACAGTCCATTAAATCGCTATTTGAATTTGTTTTTACTATTATAAATGGCACATCTCCCTAATATACTTTTAAATTTTAAAAGGTTCGGATTTACTACACTTTTAATTTTATACTTTTAATCAACCCCTCAAATTAAGTTAAGAGTTAGAATTAAAGCTAACTTTATCAACTAGTCAAATTCTATCATTTATCCAATATTTAATATTTACATGATTATTGTACTTGTTTGAATTGCTATATAATTCATATGTCATATCTATTTGTAATATTTTCTTTTGAATTGCTTGTTAGTTATTATAAATTACATATATTTTGATTACCACTTAAGAGTTCATCATCTATTAAATTTCTAAATTTTTTTTAAACGATCTATTAAACTTTTAATTAATTACAATTAGTTCCCTCATTACCTAATGATATATATATAAAGAAAACATTTGATACAAGTGTGTATTAAAATGATACACTTAAAGTAAATATTTTATACAACGTGTGTATTAAAATGATACGCTTAAAGTAAATATTTGATACAACGTGTGTATTAAAACGATACACTTAAAGTAAATGTTTGATACAATGAGTGTATTAAACGGTACATTTGAAACAATGTGCATATTATAAGTTTGTTTTACAATATAACATTTTAAAAAAATACAAAAAATTTAAATAAATTTATTAAATGAATTTCAATGGAGGACTGCTTCTGTTCAAACCTTTCTCCACTGAAAACATAAGAGGTGAGGGCTTTCCCGCCATATTTCCTCCACTGAACTAACATACATTCAAATAAGTTTACCGCCAGATAACATGACTGTCTGTTAGTTTCATACGTTGAATATAGAGTAAACTTAGTTATCATTTGTTTTGTTGACTTTCATTTTATTTCTGTGTTCCATAGTGATATATGCATAACTTTCCCCATTGTACTAGTTGGTTATGTTCCGTTAACCTTCATGAGTTGGGTGCTTTGCGATGACTTGTTGAATGTGTTAACAAGGTGACATTTATAACTGTTTGGGCCAAGACTGAAAAGTAACATACCTGTTTATTGCATTGTATATTAGGTTGTGCTGTTATAATGCTTACATTGTAACACTTTTCCCATTCTGCGTCATAACAATGCCAACCAACGATTCAGTATCTATTTTGCCCAACTAAAGTTTGGGCTATTTTACATATTCTAATACTCGTTCATCGGTGTTATGCTGTGTTTCAAGGGTGACATTAATTGATATGTTTTTTCTCCACCGAAAACATAAGAGGTGAGGGCTAGTTTACACTTTCTTGTTACCCTCCCTGTTACACATCTTAATAACTCAACGTAAATATTATTTTTTATTTTAATTTTTTCACCAATGATATTAATTAGCATTATAATATATTTTTGGACTAAGGGTTCACCCATTTTGGTGTAGGATATATTTATTTTAATTTATTGAGACTAAAAAATTTTAAAAAATGCTATAAAATTATATTAAAATACAAGAATAATGTAAAAAAAAATTTATTAAAATTATGTAGAATGCCAATGAATAGCATTGGTAAAAAAATTGATTTAAAAATAATATTTACGATCAGTTATTAAGATGTGTAACAATGAGTGTAATAGGAAAGTATAACAAAGAATCTTGAGCCTCTTTCTCGTAGACATAGTACTCTATGATGACTTATTTATTTTTAGCACATTTAATTTCCCTTTTTCCACTTATTGTATTTTTAGAAAATAAGTTTAAATGGCTACAACATGCATATTAAAATGATCACTACAAAGTGCGTATTAAAATGATTCATTTTAAAAAGTACACTGTATCAAATGCTTGCTTGAAATGTATTATTTTAAAACGCAAATTGTATCAAATGTTTATTTTAAATGTATCATTTTAATATGCAATGTTGTGTAAAATGTATTATTTTAATACAAACATTGTATCAAATGTCTACTTTAAATGTATCATTTTAATATAGATATTGTATCAAATATTTGCTTTAAATGTATCAATGTATGTTTTAAATATATCATTTTATGCTTGTTTTTGAATGTATCATTTTACTTCAAATGTAGTACTCTTAAAAAGTACGACTTGTATTATCCATGAGTATAACTGGGAGAAAATTAATCAATCTAAATAAATAAAAATTTAATACATGTGTTGTATTACATTTATCCTTTAAAAATGAAAAGTTTATAGTTTAAAGTATAATATGGTTTTACTTTATAGGATGAAATAAAAATATAATAGTTACAACACCTACATTAAAATATGCATGAGATAGATAAAATAGAGTGTGTTTAGAAAGATAAAATTAAGAATACATATTATTCATGCAATCAAGAGTATGAACACATATATAGTGTGAAAGTTTTATATATAACAAAAACATTATTAATCGTTCTAACACAAATATAATATTTATTTCCAACAATCTTATCTTATTTGACGGATCCTAATAAGTTTAAATGGCCACAACATGCGTATTAAAATGATCACTACAAAGTGCGTATTAAAATGACTCATTTTAAAAAGTACACTTTATCAAATGCTTGCAAAAAATATATTATTTTAAAACGCACATTGTATCAAATATTTATTTTAAATGTACCATTTCAATATGCATATTGTATAAAATATTTATTTTAATTTATTATTTTAATACATACGTTGTATCAAATGTCTGCTTTAAATGTATCATTTTAATGCATACGTTATATCAAATATTTGCTTTAAATGTATCAATGTATGTTTTAAATGTATCATTTTATGTTTGTTATTATTAAATTATCAAATTGATAAATTAGAAATTTTCATATACTTCACAAAATTCCTTTTATAATAATCACAGTTGATAAATGCTTCTAATTAATTTTTTTGAATTTTATTTATAATACAATTTAATAATTGAAAACATCACTCCACTAAAGTTACACATGTTAATATTTTTCTAACTATTTTCTTCATTATAATTTTTAGAAAATTCAATCAAGAAAAATAGAAGAAAACTGCTACTAAATTATTAATGAACATTTTGTCAAAAGTAATTTAATAATAAAAAAATTATAAAAAAATTAAAAATAAAATATCACCAACAAAAATATAAAATCTAAAACTTAGAAGGGAAAGTTTAAAGAAAAGAGAAAAAAATGGTGGGATTAGAGAGTGACCCAATGGAACAATAATTTACAAAATGGCTACTATATTGTTTTACAATATAGAATGTACTATTTTACAATATAGTATGTAACGTTTCACAATATAGAATGTAACGTTTCACAATATAGAATGTAACGTTTCACACTATGTACTGTTTTTGTTTCAAGGGTTTTCAAAATGCTAAACGAAAAATAAATAAATAAAAATCAGCTATTGAAATGAATGATAAAAGAGGAGAATGATAATAAATTAGAGAGGAATGGAGAAGGAATTGATAGTCGTAAAAAATGAAAAGAAATGAAGAAAGTACTGGAAAAGGGGAAGAGAGAGAATAAAATAAATGTGTGGAGGAGAAATGAAGAAAGTACTGAAAAAGAGGAAGAGAGAGAGAATTTAATAAATGTGTGGAGGAGAAATGAAGAAAGTGGAGGAAAAGAAGAAGAGAGAGAATATAATAAATGAAAAGGGCATTTCTGTCTTTTTGACCGACGCGCTGACGTGGATTTCCACTCACGTGCCTCGGTCCCTCTCGGTCCATGACTTCATCGGTCCATTTAAAGCCTCCCCTATCAAATATTTCATACATCTACTACCAGTCTAGTACTCCATGATAATACTGTTTACAAGCAACATGATTGGATATATGTTATGCGTGTCAATTCGTCTCGTATCCAGTTTATCGGATTTTAGTTGATGGGTTTTCGTGTTAATACCATTCAACTCTAATTTTACCTATCTAATTATTTGTGTTGACCCATGTAACTTCCGAACCTGCCAACCCTAACCCATTAATATTGTGTCAAGTTCGCATCTTGCTTTCGTACTATGTCAAAAATTGTCAATCCTAACTATATATATTATTGTTGTCAATGTCAAACTTAACTTCTTCTTATTCACATTCAATATTTGGTTGGTGGAACAAAAAGTTTAGATCAGCCAATTGAATGAATAAACGCAGTAACGGTTTTACTAAACGCAGTAACATTTCCCTGTAAAAAAACTAAAATGCCCTTGGCACAAAAAATTAAAAAAAAAATTTTTGAGGCATACTATTCACCCACGGGGGTTACTGTTCACCCACGGGTGAACAGTAACCCGAGTGAAAAAAGTGAAAAAGGAACCCACGTGGGTTGGGGAGAAAAAAAAAGAAAAAAGAAAAGGGAAACATTTTCCCCTGGTTGCGTCTATAAATAGGCGCAACTAGAGGAAATGAAATGCAAGTGAGGCTAAGGAAACCCTAAATTAGCTAAATCGCATAAAACGGTTACTGCGAGTACGATCGACTAAAGGTTAGTGCCTCAATTTAATATTTATTTCGGTACTGTTTTATTTGTGAGATTATTTTTTTGTTTGATTAATTTAGTTAGAGGCATACCGAAGTTTAGTTAGAGGTTATAATATGTCCGAATTTGTTAGTATTGAACCCGAAAATAATATTTTTTTCCCCGAATTGTCGTAGATCCGGCAGATTGTTGCCGGAATGGAATGAAATACCGGCGGTTGCCGGCGGAATTTTCTGCCGGAATACCGCTGGACTCCGGCGGTATTTTCGCCGGAAAATACAGCCGTCGAGCGGCGGTATTTCGCCGGAAAAAAAACTGGCCGGCGGCAGGCAGTATTTTTCACAGGGCGGCGGGATATATCCGAATGTTTTATGCCTGAAACGGGCGACTTTTGCGCCAATACTTTAAAATTTCTGTAACTGTAAACGTGTTCTCGTTCTTTGTATGTTAGCAATTAATTTCGTATTGATACATGTGCATTTTTATGACGGCAGAAGCATTGAAGAAATTAAAATTAACCAAAAGCAAAAGCAGAAAGGATGACAATATGCTATTGGTTGATAGAAGCACTGAGGCGACATAGTCCTCGTCTGAGGAAGTAGGTGGCCGAATACATCCCACTGTATCCGAGCGGCAGAGGAAAGTGGCAGGAAGAGCGCATTGATCTTCTCGCTTATCAAATGCGACGAGGGAAAGTAACTTGATTACCGCAAAATTTCATTTGCTCCGCCATACATTGGAAATGCGGAGGACGAGGAAGCTAGGGAAAATGCGGAAAGATTTGAGATGGACATGTCCCTGTCGCAGGGGTACATGGGAGGGAACTCGGGGCGGTTGGGGGATGAAAATGAAGGGGAAAATAAATCCAACCGACGGAGGAGCGAAAAAGGCAAAGAAGTAATAGGCTCCTCGCGTAGGTCAGTGTCAGGGGTTGGGTCCGATTCTGGCTACCAAGGGGATGCCGGGTGAAAGGCTTACTGGCCTCTAGATGGTCCGATTGACGGTGGACCGTCAGATCCGGAGTTGCTACAGAGTTTTAAAGGTCATGTTTCCTACTACGTATGGCATCGACAGGTATCGTTTTGATGCTTTATTACATATTTCTTGATATTATTATTATTCATTTTTTATTTATGATTAATAAGTTGGGTTAGTAAAAGTGTTATGTTATTCATTCCGTTACATAAGAACGTGGTGCATTGCTGTGCCATAATGGCTATAACAATCTGCAAAAGTGAGCTTTAGACGAAGGGAAAATAAAAACTCTAGTTGACTAGTCCGGGTTGGCACATTTGTGTTGGTCTATGCATCCAGCGTTAGACTCTGCACTCTTAAGTGCCTTTGTTGAGAGATGACAGCCGGAAACTAATTCATTCCACATGCCATTCAGAGAGATGAGTATCAGTCTCCACGACGTTGCGTACATATTGCGGGTTCCGATTGGGGGTTCGCCAATTGGGTGGAAAATTAAGCCGGCAGAGATGAAGGAACTGCTGTTAGAGACGTTGGGGATTCATGAAGACTAGCTCGGGGATCGAGATTTTGCCACTGTCAAAATGTCCCTCATCCGCGAGCAATGTCTCAGTGGACAGGTGGATGCCTCCAATGCTGCCGCAGGTTATTTGCTGTGGTTAGTTGGGAACACCCTGTTCGTGGATAAGAAAAAAACCACGTCCTTGGGCACTTCTTGCCTTACCTTCAAGATGTAGAAAGCCTAGGCGGACTTGCGTGGGGTGCAGCATGTTTGGCGAGCCTTTATCGCAACCTTGGTCGGGCCTCTAGAGCGGACGGTGCCCAGTTAGGCAGGTGTCTGATTTTATTGCAGGTTTGTACGAATCGTTTATAAATTATTTCAGTCCTTATACCTGGAGAATAAAATGACTAATTTATTTTTCAATTTTTTTAATAGAGCTGAATATACGAATACTTTCCCACATTTAGTCCGGCAAAGCAGAGATCCTGGGATGCCGATTGGCCAGCATCGGCTAAGTGGCACATCGGAACCGGAAGGAAGCGCGAGCCTAACTGGGATCTGTTGAAATACAGACGTGCCCTGAACGGAATGAAATCCGAAGAGGTAATATTTCTATTTCATTTAAATTTTCTTATGTTTATTATTGTAATAGCCGACCTAGTCGATTATCCACTTACTATGTTTCACACGCACTAGGTCAATTGGCTTCCTTTTGGGCTGAATCCCGCAGGAGTGCACGCAATAACCTTGTATAGGGGTCTTATTCATTGTCCTGGGGTCGCAGAGCCATACATGCCTGATCGGTTCCTGCGGCAATTTGGATTCATTCAGACGATCCCTCACACAGTTTTACAACCAAAGAGCTATTACAGAGGCTCTGAAATAAAAATGTACTCCTGCGTGTTTGATACGAATCTTAAGATCCCGTAAATGTACCCCTTCCCCCAAGAATAAGGTGTTAAGGGGGATGGGGAGGGCTCATTGGGCCGATCAGACGTGCCATGAGTACCTCGAGTACTTCCTTCCGCGGACGCACGTTCGTGTTAGTCCTGACAACATGCCTGCGGATGAGGCAATGGACCCGAAACAGCTATCTGCGGTTGCGGTAAGAACTACAAATTTATGTTTTTTTCTGCTCATTAATTATATAATTGCGTCAATCTTTTTAACATTCAGTCGATATTTATTCCAAACGCAGCGCTTGCAATATATAGCAAGTAAAATGTATTATGCTCATCCTCGAAACCGGGATACCGTCCCAAGTGAAGTGAGGGAGAGTGCTATAGAGGAAGTGGCTCGTCATTTGGAGGATTTGATGCCGGCACTGTAGTACATTTAGCCCGAGTCCCATCTGTTGTAATCATTTATTTTAATCTCTTTTTTAATGCACTGTCTAGGGAGATACCGCAATTGGAATGATGTATAGATATTTTATTTAAATTCAGTAATGATAAAATGTATTACAACAAAATTTTGAATATGCGGATCTTATCTTTCGAGCGTAAAATCAAAAAATAAATTGATGTTACCGTTTGAGCTGTACATATTGAAAAAATATCATACTACTAACACTCAGCAGTCGCTTTATTCCGGAATGCACTTAATTTTTCATCCAAATGAGATTTCCAAAGCTACATTTGTTCTGAGGCCCGGCTACTCCATGTCGGATAGATTGGGGGTAGCAATACCTCCCCTGTCGTTAACAAAGCAATGAAATAATTTTGTCTTATTAACCCCATATTGATGAAACTGCTCGGATCAGTAGAGACGCCGGCCCCCCGCCACAGGAGCGGAAGGAAAGTATTACTCTCTGGGCATATAATGTAACCACCCTCTGGTATTTCGTTGCGACTAGTATTCCCAGAAGATGAGAATCAAACCAGAAATCCTCTTATGCCGGAACTACATAACAATCTAGCAGCCTGAATGCTAAATCGTAATCAACTGCCCCAAGAACGAATCGCCAAAAAGTAGCTTCATCCCGGAGTTCTTGGTGCAGGTCTCTACGCACTTGGTGCCACTGCGCCTGATCTGCATCGTGTATAAAATAGGCAATTACCCTAAAACCACAATATTTATCGGGCACTACATTAACGTGCCCGGTAATGTATTCGAATACGAACTGCTTCAGAAATACGGGAAGGTCGTAAGGCCACTCAGAAGCGTGGGGCTTCACAACCCTTCGTCTTCTCTGCCCCCTTGTGGATTGCCGACCTGCGAGTGTAAAGCATATTAAATTCAATATGTGTATATGTATTTAACAACAATGACATATTAAAAGTAAATACATATATTCGTAACTCGTTGTAGCGCATTCCTTTCGGCGTGCTCAAACCCTGATAGATCTCGTTGGGTTGAATTGTGTCTGGGCCGTCCCCTGTGTGGCCTACTAACCGGCTCAGCTACATCAACAGTTTCTGGATAAAGTGTCGAATGCACAACACCATGACCCTGTATATCTCAGCGCTCGGACGCGACATGACATCCAGAAACATTTCATGCAGTCGCCCTTCAGCGGTTTGCCTCTCCTCTTGAGTTTCTGGAATATCAATATCTCCCAAGTGCAGCGTCTTCCAGAAGGCGTCTACGTCGATAGGATCAATTGGTTGGTACGCGCGCACCAAATGTTGCATTTCACATGCTCATGGCAGACCGCAACTTGTTCGGAGTTCGCAACCACAAAGCGCACCGTCGTCCCCGATAAGGCCAACTCTTTTTGTATATTCGTCCTCCACCATTGTAATACCAGCGAACGACATTTTACTGTTCAAACGACTATACAGTAGGTAGTCGCTCTTCTGGTTGTTTTGCTGCGCGAAGCTTCCATTTTAATCCGAATTTCATCGAGGTGCAACCCTATCATTATATGAATGTCGTGAAAAATACTTGGAAACGCCTTTCTATCCGTACCAATAGCCTTCTTCACCTGTGCATGAGCACTCTCAAACCTGAAAGACAATTGACATTAACATTCTTCATAGAACATAATCCTTATATAAAACATCGCGTAATTATACAACGTACGAATCATAAATGAAATCAATAAATAACTTACATATTCGTTGTGCGCCCGCCGTAATGCTTTATACTTTTCGTCCAACAAGACACAAACTTTTCCTTGTGAGGATCCAACCATGTCTTCTTCAAGTAAGGAATAACATTTCTGAATCTGGATTTATTCCCATATTTAGTATAAATATAATCCACAGCTTCCGTGAACTGTTCATATGTCAGGGCTTTCACCACTTGCCCGCAACGATATAGAAAGACATCCGTCGTAGTTTTGTCGTTCCCAACTGACACTACATGTTTCTTGACATCCATTTCAATGTGTCTCCTACAAAGTAGGTGAATAGCATGTGGGAAAACTAGTTCCACAGCATTCAGTAATGCGGTCTCTCGATCAGTCATGACCACGTGGGGGAATATGTTTTCCTCGAATAAAGTGCTCAATTGCGCCAATCCCCAGTAATAACTCGGAGTAGTCTTATCCCTCAGGAAAATGAACACGATATGAACATACTGAGCTGCAGGTACATGAGCTACAATTTGCAGCAGAGGCATGTTATACCTGTTTGTCTTATACGTTGTATACATAAACAAAACGTACGGAAACAGAACAAGTAGAAGACGCGCCTTCTTGTGCGCAAAGAAGATGTGGCCCACTGCATTGCTTCCGTCATCGCCTGAGTATGCATAGAAGTATTCGTGATCATGCAGAAGTTTGAAAAAATACTGCATGTTAGTCATACCTCCCCTCGCATCCCTTTTACGTTTTGCTGATTCGTTGTAAACCTGTCTTATGTGGCTGACATTTTTCGGATCATCTGCGCGCAATTGGGCCAATATATGATTCGGCCTGATGTTAATACTGGATATTTCTGCAATCTTCTTCTTCTCCGCTTCTGTTAAACGTGTCTGCGCTGAATGCAAATTTCTCACTTCTTCTAATTCATGATTGTGCGTACCGTTTTTGACCTCCAACGTCCACTTTCCCCCATCAATTTCTCGTCCCTTCAGGTGAAATGGACAGTTTATCATCTTGCTGCTTGTATTGCTCCGTCTGCTTCTCACTTCCGGTATGGGTGCCTTCTCCCTAATTTTTTCTGATCTATCGCACCCAATCACAACTCTACCTTTCCTCCCTCTTGTTAGGAACAGCCCCAACATTTTTGAAGAAGAAGTAATTTTTTCCGTCATATTATTTTTAGCTGCTCGTGCTTTAACCCATGCAATCATACCTTCCTTACTGATGAACTCTTCGGTCGTCTGAAATATTTCGGTGTGGTCAGCATAAATGTCATCACTCTCAACGCGGAAATCCTTTTAACATAAAAAAAACCTCGTTCTGCATACTTAAACACAAAAATTTCGATTAAGCAAATACATTGCGCAGTCATATTATCGGCTAGAGCCAAAGTTCTGACACAATTATGATTAGCATAGGTTGGATGGATATTGCGACTGTCCCGGGGTTTTCTCCAGGGAAAATAACCGAAAAAAAGGCCCGCCCACCAGAAATACGGCCGGCTACCGCACCTGGTGTTTTGGCCGGAAATATCGCAGCCGGCCGGCGATATTTCAGGCAAAAATATCGCCGTCCAGCGGCGATATTTCAGGCAAAAATACCACCTGCCGGCGGCGGTATTTTCGCCGGAAATACCGCCGTCGTCTTTGAGAAATACCGCGGTTCGCCGGCGGTATTTCCAGCGAAAATACAGCCGGCGAACTGTGGAATTTCCGCCGAAAATACCGCCGGCGGTATTTCTTTTAAGAGATACCGCCTGCGAATGGCGGTATTTCCCCCGGAAATACCGCTGCAGCCGGCGATATTTCGGCGATTTCGGACGGGGAGACAGTCTCCCCGTCCGAAATATTGCAGAACTGGCAAAAAACGTCTGGATAATTCCAGATCCGGAAAAAAAATCTCCCTAATCGGTTTTTTTCCCGAAAATTAAAGTGAAACAGTATATACATAATTTATGCAAACTACTATAAATTAAAAAAATAAATACAGTATTACTTATAGTGTAATATGGATCGTACTCAAGTATACCGGTCATATTTGAATGAACGTGTCAATGATGAAATGGAAAACAAGTGTTTCTGCAGTTTAATGTAATAAATGGAAAACAACTAACTCTGAACGTTTAAAAAATATCCTGAACTTCACACCTTACTTATAGGTGAAAAAATGGAAAAAAAAAATTTATTCATAAAGGGTAATTCAGACTTTTTACAAGGGAATGTTATTGCGTTTAGTAAAACCGTTACTGCGTTTAGTATGCCTCAAAAAAAAAAAACATTTAAGTTGAAAAAAAGCTTTGACAATATGAGTCCGTGGAATGGAATCATCACTCCATTGTTAATTGTGCTGGCATTTTCAGTTTACTTGATTATAGAGAAACGGGAATTAATAATTATAAATTAAGTGATGATACATTTCTTAAATTCGTCTAATGAAATGGTGTATTCATAAAAGTATATAATAACTTTTTTATTAATTATTAACTTTTAGTATAATTGTTAATTATTTCAATACCTTAGATTTGAATTACAACAAATATTGTATATATTCAGTGTATCTCATGATTTTATTCGTGTATCAAACTAATTAAGATAAGTGTGATTAAATTATTAATCCCCTATTTTCACATTATGTTAGCCGAAAAAGAGTTTTGCTCTTTTCTGTCGTATGTAAATAGTCATGTTTAGATTAACTAAAAAATAATTGTATCATTATTTTCTTTCAATTAAACACAAAGGGTACAATTTTATTCAACAAATTAAAATTTTCAATGTTCATTACTCCCTTCGTCCCACTTAAATTTTAGAGTTACTTTATGAATCAGAAAGTGATGCCAAAATAAAGACTTTATTATGCAAAGTAACATTTATGATGCTTGTCACATTTGACATGCTACTTTTAAACCAAAATTTGTCACTCCAAAACGATAATTTTACCATAGAAATCAATATTTGTGATACTTATTAAATTTGAGAGTGTTACATTTGAACTAACAAAATTTTGAAGAAATTATTATACAAACTAACAATTATGATACTTGTTAAATTTAAAAATGTAACAGTTGAACCAAAAAAATGTACCCAAAACTTTATACTCCATTCATTTCACTAAAAGAGTTCACTTTAAAAAAAGATTCTTGTCTCATTCAAATAGTCAACTTTGGATTTGTTTACATTCCTTACTAATATAAAAATATAGCGTCAAATCATTTATTTTAGGTGTCGTACTTAAAATCCATAATAACTTGTATATTTTTCAAAGCAAATTTTTTTGAATGAGATGAAAAAATTATTAGTATAAAATTAATATTAAAAATTACAAAAACTGAACATGTGCACGATCGCATAAATGCACCGAGTGCACAAAAGTGCCTTTCTAAAGTGAATGGTTGTTTTAGCCTTTATAAGTACGATATAAAGAAATAATTTTGATCCTGTTTTCATGTTTAGTCATATTAATGAATGGCGTACTCGGTTCTTTCTTTCCAATTTCAGTAATTTGGTCTGATTTTCTTCTTTTTTTTTCTCATTGTCTTATGTAGGCTATTTCACAAGTACTCTTCAAATTGTTTTGCTTTTATTAATATAGTTATATGTATGATTCATTATTAATTTAAAGTTAAAAATTAGATGTATTAATTTAAAATTAATAAACAATTTATTTTATATGTTGTATTTGATCAAATATGATTTTTAATTTTTTCTTTTATGATAGAGTGAAAAAGTTCTCAATATTGGGAGAGTCTCATGTCTAACCGCCTAATGGTTTGACATGTCATACTTCAATAATTAAATTTAGTACGTGTGTTTTCTTTCAATATTTAAGTGGTAACACGCTATGCACGCACACCATATGTCCTGAGTTCGAGTAGTACCATCGTCAAGATTTGCGCATTTTTACACAATTACTTGCCAGGACTTTATGGGTCATTCTCCAGTCAAAATGTATAGTTCCTCAACATGGTGTGCGGAGGTGTCCCTAAATTGTGTCAATGGCAACAAAAGTGGTGTCCCTAAGATTGTGCTTTTAAGTATGACATCCATCCTTTAAAAAGTGTACTAAGTCGTAACTACTACCATGGATACAAAAATTCAGAAAATAGGTAAATGACTTAATTTATCCTTCATTGTCTTTCGAAAAATAGATAAGATTGAGGGAAAAGAAGATGACGGGTGAGTTTGAAACTTGATAGATTTTTTGTATTGAAATTTGTAAAAAGATACTTATTTAAAGACAAAAAAATTAGGTAGTTAAAAACTTATGACACTTATTTGAGAACTGAGAGAGTCTCTTATGAGACATTTTTCATTGTAATTGCGCTTGAGTATAGGTTCTATAATAATAATTATCCTCATGTGCCCCAATATGAGTTAGATTCCTTCCCTTTGTGTTGTACTCACAAAAATTATAAATAAGATTGTTCTATTGAAACAATGTGAGTATTAGACAAAAGAGTAGGAAAATCAACAACTATGTTTGAAATTAACAGCTTTTAATGCCATGAGAGCAACAACACCTCGCTCACTTATGCCCACAGTATGCAAGATCGATATTTTACGTGGGATTGATTTGGATGTAAGTTCGAGATCGATAGGATCGAGCCGTATGATCGTAAGATTCTACAAAAAAAATACTCTTATTTGAGCTATTATAATACATTTTATTAGGTTTAGATAAAATCAGATGTATGATTGATTTGGTATTTTGAGATTTGTAGCATCGTAAGATCCTATAATCCAGTTCGAAAGTTTGCAAACTACGCTTATGCCATGTTGCAAGAGGCATCCCTAGGCATTCGAGTCTTCTTTGATGTAGCCTACCACATGGCGACACGCGAGGAGAGCGACGGTTAGTGTTTTTGTCTGTAACGATGAGGGGAAGTGGTTGTGCGGCATGGCTCAGAGAATTTCTCATTTCTACTCTCCGGAGGAGGCCGAAGCCACTGTGGCTCTAGCAGCATTGCGATTGACTGCCCACCAGAGTTAGGGGGCTTGCTCACCCGTTTGAGACATCATGGCCACTCAAGGAGACCTCAACCCCGCAATGGGAACATAGTTGCTCTCGCAGATTATCGTATGGATCACGGAACACGCAATTGAGGAGATCTTTTGGATAGATTGCTAAATTTGGGCTACAAGCCCGTGTGACTTATCTTGGTGGTTCTGTACCCCTCTTTTTGTATCTCAATTGTTGTTGGACGGTTTCCACAACTATTAATATAATAACGCCGCTTTTCCCTCTAAACAAAAACTTTTAATGAATTTTAAATTACAACACCTAAAATAAGTATTTTTTTATATTTATATCTTTACTTTTAAAAGGTATACTAATTCTAAATCTCATATAGTAATAATATTCATAATGACATGTTCGTTCGGGGACATGTGATAAAATTGGAACGATACAGGTAAAATTAGCATGGTCCATGCTTAAGGATGACACGAACAAATAGAGAAAAAAAAAATTGACATAAAAACTAAAAATAAATAAAATAAAACAGAAAAAATTGACATAAAAACTAAAAATAAATAAAATAAAACAGACGCTTTCATTGGACAATTTTTTTAAAAAATTTGTTAATACTTTTTATTGAAATAGAAAGAATAAATATTATTATTTTTAATATAATATTTTGATCTGGAGTATCAGATTTTCATTGGCTTTTCAGAGTAATGGGCAGTAGGGTCTTAAAGTAAATCCAAGTTAGATCTTACCTACTCTTGTCTTCAACAATAATTATAATAAATGGAACTCCATGCATTTTGATGCTGATGGTTAGCAACGAATTAATGTATAAATATTTAACATATCCTCCTTATGCCACTAATCATACCATTTAAAATTTTCTTTACAAATAATTATAATGCAAAATGGATTATTAAAAGGTCACGGATTTGATTTCTATTTCTATTAGCATATGTGATCAACTTTTACCTAGGTTAGCAAGATCTTACAATTAGGCGTTTTTCTTTTTCTTTTTTCCTAAAGCTTCTATCATATTTAAGACATTTTCCGTCATATTAAAAGAGCGCAAGTTAAAAATATATATAAGTTATTATAGGTTGTAAGGCACAATAGCTAAAATAAATAATTTAATTTATATTTTTACTTATATCTTTACTTCAAAAGAAAAAAAATTGTGAACTAGCCATTATTATATTAGTAAGAGTATGCAATGTAAATAAATAAAAATTAAATTATTTTATTAATAGATATGACGATGTAAGGGTTGAGATTACCGTCCCTAAAATTAAATTTTTTTTAAAAAACTATTCAATCATTGAATTTGACTTTGTATGGATTACTAATGCAATTACATACTCAATTGTATATGTTAAATTTAATGAATGGATGGTTTTTTGATGGCACTGTAGTTTTTTTCGTAATGTACTCCCTCCATTTTATATGCCAAAACTACACATGATTACATTAATAAAGGTAATACGAATAAAAAAAATTTAAAAATAATTTATTTTATTAAAACAAAAAATATTTTTTAAAATTCTTCTAAAGAAAAGGGATAGTTGAAAAGTAAAAATAAATAAATAAATAAGTTAGATTGGTGAAGGGGCAAGGGCTTGCATTCATTGCATGGGATAGGGATAGCCTTCAAGGTGAAGGCCCGCCTCGCGTAAAGTAAAAGGACTCCACCCGGCTGTCAATGATGAGACTTTAAAATTAAATTCTGATTTTTTTATTCCTCTCTTTATCTTAAAATATTAAAAGAAAAAAAACAAACAAACTGTACTAGTTATTATTTATTATCATGCATTCCAAATTATACTGCAATTATGAGTATTAATATGCATAATGATAAAGTCGCAATCACTTTGCATAACAATGAGAGTGACATGCATTTATATGAAAAATGATATTTACTCAGTGATAGAACTCAGAGAATTCTCCAAAGGAATGATGTGGGATAAATACGGCAATAATTATTAGATATTTTTAATTGTAATTATTTAATTACTTTTTTTGATAAGTGATTTTACATTATTCAATGACAAAATTTCTTGAATTTTTCAATATGTATATCACCACTCGATTTATATTTACTGAATTTTTATAAAATATGCATTATTATTAGATAAATTATTCTCTCCATTATATTAGAAATGCCAATTTTATAATATTAAGTCTTACAAAGTGAATTTTATAATAAAATAGAGGGAGTATTATGTAAGGTTGGAATAGTATATCTTTTATGGTGATTAAGAGTGATACCTGTTATTTAAGTTTTGATATTGGTTTCAGTTTTGGTTTCAACAATACATTTAATATATTATAATTAGTTTTTATCATTTTCAATACAAATTTTTACTATTTAACTATACATTTTTACATTTCTAACACACTTTTTATATTATAAAATTATTTTTTCAAAACCAAAACTCTAACACACTTTTTATATTATAAAATTATTTTTTCAAAACCAAAACTCAAACCTTCTTAAAAAACAGACCCAAATATTCTTTAGTGACAAGAAATTACGACTAGATAAATATAAGAGAAGCATTGTTATAATTATGTCATGTAATTACTCATAAGTTAATGACTTTTTAAATAAAATTTTGCTCTCTAATTATTTTTTAATACATATATATATTTTTTAAAATTTATGGAACACACATATTAATGTATTAATAAACTAAAATTAAAATTTGTATTGGACGTGACTAAAGGTGCGTATATCAAGTTTAGTCGGCTGTTATAAAAAAAAAAAAAAGAAAGAGGATCAATGGAATAATTTTTTTGTGTTAGTGAAAAAGTCATATTTGTTCTTTTTTTAACCTTTTCTATTTTTACTAAGGGCCCGTTTGACAAAAATTAATGCTTATATTTGAATGCTTAATGCTGAACTATAATATTGAATTGATTAAGCACTTTACATCTTAATGCTGAAATATATTTTCTGAACCTCTGAATCATAATGCTTAATCACTCGATCTTGTTTGATAAATATGATGATCTTATTCCTGAAATTCTTAAAATATACATTTTACCCTTACGTTGAATTTTTTATATTTATATATACGAAATATCAAATTTTATAATAAAACATCAATTATGATTAATGAAAGACATCAAGAAACAAAATAAGATAAAACACGTTAAATTGAATAATTCAAATACAAAAAATAATTATTACGATTTATTAAAACCCTTAAAAATGAAAAATGAATCCATTATTGTAGTCTAAAATAAATTAAAAATTTTACAATAAAATTCATTTATGATTAATAAACTATATAAGTAATATAAAACATATCGTATGAATGTGATTTATAAAAACATGTAAATGATATAATTTATTAAATAAATTTTTAATACCAAAATATAATAAGAAAAATAAATTAAATTTTATTTGACAATATTATAATGAAAAAGTTTAAAATACGTGATATGCTAATGAAGAAAAAACTACAATTATAATTATAGTTAAATCGATATAAATAAAATAAAATAAAAAGGGATAGTTTCGCAAATATGAATTATTTAAAGAATTATAATGTAGAGCATTAAGCGATAAGCAATACGCTGACTTTTTTCGCTTAATTTTTTGTAAAAGAAATAAATAGTGCTCAAACGATTAGGGGATTTGAGTTTCCATTATCAAACACACTAAAAGTTATTATCTTTTAATTAAATAATTTTAAACATTAAGTTGGATTATCAAACAAGCCCTAAGATGATTGTATATGTGAGTCATAATTGATCTGCATTTAAAATGTAAAAATATTAGTAGAAAAATTATAAAAATAATTATTTATTTCAAGGTTGAATAATAAGGGTGTGTTAGATACTTAAAAATTGGCGAAAAAATAACTATACAAAATTTCTGCATCATGTACATAGAAAATAAATATAAGGATAAAATGTATAGATCATCACTTAACTATTAATTTTTATAAAAAATAACACTTTTTTAAAAAATGCTTTTTTTAAGCACGGATCTTCTCAAAACTCGACAGTCCGTACATGTGAGCCGTTATCTCACTAACTGCCCAAATATTTCAGGGGTCATTTCTTCATTCGGACATAGCCACTGTTCATTTTCTCCAAGATTTAAATTTTTTTTTTTTTTTCCTCTTTTAAAACAACAGCTTTGATCTTCTCTGTTTTGCAACTTCATCATCTTCCCTAATCAACCCAAAACCGAATTGTGTAGAGAAAGGAATTCAAAAGTCGGACACAAACCAAACTCAGTCTGTGCCTGTTCTTCGATCAGTATCGGACACAAACCAAACTCAGTCTGTGCCTGTTCTTCGATCAGTATGTACTACGGGGGCAATTAATTGCAGAAATGGTGGGAGCTTTTTCAGCGATCGAAAGGGCTTGGGATCAAGCTGTTTGCATAAACCCAGATAGGTAAGGTAAAGAACACGGTCCTTGGCTCCTGTTCGATGATTCTTCGTATGCTTGCAGAAATATTTGAGTTGATCTAAAGTACAACAACCCAGCAATTGACCCAAAAGCAAAAATAACCAATTGATTTCGTCCTTGTTATCCAGATCAAGCAGCAGCAACAACAAACCAGCCATTGACCCAAAAGCAAAAACAAGAAACAAAAGGCCAAAAAAAAATTAAAAAAAAAAAAAAAAGGAATAGGGGAATCGAGCAGCAGCAGCAACCCACTGGAATTGCGCCGCCGCCATCCCTATTTCCCGGTGGCCAAGTCTTCTTCTCCCGTCGGCAGCAGCAGCAACCATGCTTCTACTTCGAGCTGGAATCGAGCTGCCGCAGCAACCCAGATCTGGAATTGCGCCGCCACCGTCCCGATTTTCCGGTGGCCGACTCTTCTTCTCCTCTTTTCTTTTTCTTTCGTTTTTGTTTCTTTCCGTTCTCGTTTGCTGCTGCTTCGCCGAACACAAACATCAAGTGGAAGTCATCAATTGATTCAGAGGCACTTTAACAAATCAAAAGCCCAAAAGCCCCGACAAATTTGAGCTAATTGACACCGTTGGCAACTGTAAGCTAATTAACCAATCAATTGATGAACGCTGCTGTTTTAAAAGAGTAAAAAATAAATAAATCTGGGAGAAGATGAACAGTGGAAATGTCTGAAATGACGAAATTATCCCTGAAATATTTGGACCGTTAGTGAGATAACGGTTCACGTGGAAAGAGTGTCGAGTTTTGAAAGAAATGAAAGATCAGTGTTTAAAAAAGAACATTTTTTTTTTTAAGAATATATATTTTTTAAAAGCCAATAATTAAATGATGATTTATGCATTTCACCTTAAATATAATCACTTACGTAATCAGATACTCTCAATAAGAAAAAATCAAACATGATATTATTATGCAACCCCATACACCCCATACGTGAAAATGAGAAAATATAACAATTTTATTATTTTATGATATTTTTCAAACCGCTCAAAAGAAATTTAGCATTTTTAAAAAAATAATGAATGCCTATTTCAAAATCAAATATCAGATGATTTTCATTTTTATTTTTATTCCACACACTTCAAAATTCCCTCAAAATTACACATTTTATAAATGCTTTAGTAACGATAGACGGAGGAATTGACAATTTACCCAAGATATTAAGACATAATTTTACATTTTTAATAGGTTTACATACATTTCCCGACCCCATGTGTTTTTAAAATTAACACTTTGTCGCATGTGACTTTAATTTTGAAGGGGCTCATTATTAGCTTTAAAAATACAATTAAAAAAAAAATTGTTAGCTTTAAAAAAAAAAAGTTGTTCTGTCTTTTAAAAAGTATTTTTAAGGATTCAAATTTTCGTTTTGTCTTTTAAAAATTGTTTTTAAGGATTCAAATGTTGATAACGTATGAGGTAACATATAATTATTTAACCCTTTTTAATATATAAAAAAGAAACTTTTATGTCACTTTCAACCTCGAATTTTTATTTATTTATATATTTATTTTGAATATAATTTCAAGAAGTCAACAAAAACATTCCTAAAACCGGGCAAAATGTTTCAGATCCTTTGGTTCTGTTCTTCTTCAAAGTCCTCAACAATTAGTTAATAAATTAAACGGGGTTTTCGGTAACGCAAAAACGAACATTCGCTTAATGACAAACCGGACGTTTCTTGGACCATCCAACGTCGTCGTTTGCTTGCGAAATCAATCTGCTTCAGACCAACGACAACAAGAGAATCCTGGAATGTGACCGTCATGTAACGCTCCTTTTTTTTGACATTGCTACACAACTAACTAGGGTTTACAATTCGGGTCTTATTCGAGTTAGCGGGTTCCCGTGTCAACACCTTTCAACTATAATTTTATCCGTTTAATTATTTGTGTCAACTTATTTAACCCGTGAATATTTCGTTTTCGTATTGTGGTACAAATTTATCGTGTCGGATTTGGGTTGGTGGGTTCACGCGTAAACTTTCTCAACCCGAACTTTACCTTTTTAGTTATTCGTGTTATTCAAGTCGACCCATAACCCGTGAAAGCACTAAGGGTTAACCCTAACCTGCTTATATCGTATCATATTCGTATCGTGTCAGAGATTGCCAACTTTAATAAATGAATCTATTTTTGAGGGGGCATGTTATTTGCATGACACTTTTTACTAAACATATGACACTTTTTCTAATGAAAATACATAAATACCCTCACCTCTAACAAAATATTTCTTATTTTATTACTATTTTTAACAAAAATCCGCCATTGTTGCCGGCGAGAAGAAAACTTCCTCGGCGGCAACCTTTGCCGGCCTCTGGCGACCTTTGCCACTTTGCCAGGGGCAGGCTAAGGTTTCCAAAACCTTTGCCACAGGACAACGAAGGTTCGGAAAACCTTCACCGTCATGTGGCGAAGGTGTTTTTTTTTTTAATTTTGTTTTATTTTTAAAGTTTTTACGTTCCTGCAAACGGAAATTGCAGAAATTGGTTATGCAATTTCCGGTTGCAGAACCCAATTTCCTTTCTTTTTTCTTTTTTTTTCTCTCTCTCTTTTCTTTCTTTGTCTTCTCCAATTGTGCCAATTTCTATCGATTTGTGCCGATTCCGCCAATTAGCTTGAAGGAGCGCAGGAAGAAGGAAGAAGAATGAATGAAGATTAGTTAAGGACAATTCAGTAATTTCGCTTCAAAAAATTTGAAAAGTGTCATGTGAATAGTATTTCGGGTCATTTACATAACAATTCCGTTGTTGAGTATGTAGCATATTTAGATTCTGTTTTTTGTTTAGATTGTGTAGTTGAACCCTTGGGGTACATGTGCCTATTCTTTTTGATGAGTTTGAAAACAGTTTTAAAAATAGTTTTATAATGTAAAAATGTGTATTGAAAATGTAAAAAAATGTATAGTTAAATAGTAAAAAGTTGTATTAAAAATAATGAAAACTAATTATAATATATTAAATTTACTGTTAAAACCAAAACTAAAACCAAAACATAAAGAACATGCTTGTAATACAGTTAAGGATCCTTGCAGTCAAGTTAGTTGAATTCATACAGGAGAAGTGATATCCTTTAAAATTAGACTTATAAGGTCCCGTATTTGTGGTGCGTTTTGATTGTTTTAAAACTAACCTACTTGTGAATTTATAGTATTACAAATACATATAAGTTTTTTATGAAAAAAGAAATATGAATAACAAAAAAGTATATACTCAATGAAAATTATCAAAATAAATAAATAATTTGTTTAAATTCTTCATTTCAAGAGTTATATACTTACGGGTCAAAGCAAGTATTATGAAAATTCTAAACTACATTTAAAACTAAGCAAACCTCAATCTTTGAGATAATATTTTGCAAAATGGGTGAACTTGAGGGTGGGGTGGCATATATACTATGGGTCTGGCATAAAGTGGACTAATACCTTCATTGCCCTTCATTGTCAATACACATCAAAAATTCACTAAAGGGCAAAAAAGGGAAAAATCCACTTAATGCACTTTATGTGCAAAAAATCTGCACATATTTTGCACTTTATGTGCAAAAAATCTTAAAGAAAAGCCAAAACTCAGGGTGCCACTTTTTCAACACAATCACAAAAGCTTTTGTCATCATTCTCCCTCTTTATTTTTTTCAAATTGGTCCAATTTTTTTTGAAAAAAACATTATTTAATTATATTATTGATAAATCTAGTACGACCAAAACTACAAACGTAAGATGTCACGAGGATTAAAAATGAAAAAAATAATGACATGATAAAAGAGAGAGAGTAACTTAAGGAGAAATTGCAAAAGGTTGAGAGTCCCTATGGACCACTCACCGATAACTCACGCACTCATGTCCCAATCTTCTGGTCTTTGGATTTTTTATTTTCTGGCCTCGTATTATGGAGGGTGAATGTGTTTCAAAATTATAATCATTCCCTATTTGTTCAACATTTTCCAAAATAACAAATATATCAACTAAAAAGCAAAAAAAAAAAAAAGAAGAAGGAAGCATATGACGATTTGATGGTTTCGACGAGTGTATTCGAGTTTAATCTCTAATGTAACATATCCAACAACAACACTCTATACGATGATTTCTTCTCGTCTTTGATTTCAGGATATCAAACTTACAGCAACAAAGACCCTCTTCTTCTTGGCTTCGGTAAATGCAAAAAACACAATTCTATCTTCTGAAATTTCTCCTCTAGACTTTTCAAACCAATTACTGTTACGCTAATGACTTGCGTTACCTTCATGTTTGGCTGCAATCGATAACTCGATCGAGTTTGATGATGTAGTAATGTTTTTATTAGGTTTCAATTTGGGCCTTTCACGTTTACTTTTTTAGTTATACTGTTTTTGTAGTAATGAATGTTCAGATATGGTCTAACTAGTTTGTTAGAATGATTGAGAAATGAAGTGTACTTAGATAAATTTTTAGCTACAGAGTTATTAGTTTGTTTGTACATTGGTTGTCTGGGCTTTTTTTTTTTTTTTTTTTTGATAAATGGGATTTATTTCACTGTTTTTTTCATTGTGATAAATTAGATAGGAAGGTAGAGGACAACAGAAAAGAAGGTAGGGAAGAATAATATAGAAATTGGTATAAAGAGACTAAAGTCCCTTAAAAATAACATGTGAGATGCATATGTCTTTGTTGCCATTAGAGTTAGGAGTTTTGCTATCTTCGATGACATGACTACTACATTTTTGAAAGTATAGTCATGTTTTGGGCTAAAAAAAAAGTATAAGTAAATAACCGTGAAATAGACAAAGTATAAGTATATAATGGACCATTCACTCATATATTTATATTCAATATCAAATGTATGACTTGTCTTTATTACTCTCACGTTCCATTAGAAAAGTAAACTTTCACCAATATACAATTTATTATGAGTGTTAATATACAACATTTAAAATAATAATTTTGACACAATATATTCCATTTATATCCTTATTAAGTATGAGCTAATTGTGAGCCACACCTGATTATATTAGTAAGGGTAGAATGAGTAAAAGATTTGAAAGTGGACTATTCTATTTGTACAAAAAATATTTCTCAAAATGAATTTTTTTAATAGAACGGAGGGAGTATGATGTTTTCACTTAATTCACACCATTTAAGAAAATTGATAAAATGACATTATTAACCCTGTTAAATTTTTTATGTGATTATTTCAAGACATTATTAATTGTGTTTTTATTCCAACCTTATTTAATAATAAATCTGACATATTCAATCTCACAATCATATTTAGTGATGAAACTAATATGCTATACAAATTTTTAAATAAGTTATAATTCCAATGAATTTAAGTAATTTGCAAATTTATGACAAAAATAAATACTTTCTCATTTTCATTAGAAAGTACACTTTATTGTAATTTTAGTACAATAAAAGTATAATAAAGTGAATTTTTTTAATGAAATAGAGAAATTATAAAGTTAATAAATAAAGGTAGATATAGAACAAAATACACTATTCCTTCTTAAATTTCAAAAATATCATATGTTGAGATAAATTTTATAAGCTAAATCGGATAAAAATATAGAAATGGAGAAACACAGAGGATTCCCAATTCCCAAACAATGTCAAGCCATCCTACTTTATTGAAAATTGATTGTAATAGACTAGAATAATTTGTTTTGTTGTTATTAACTTATTAAGAAAAAACCAAAAGTTTTTGTTTATTTATTTGTTTGTTTTTCCCTTTGATAAAGGAGCCTCGAGCTAAGCATAGAAATGGCCTACATTTTCAACACAGACATGTTTGACTCCCAACCCAATTTGCATTCTCTTTACTTTACAAGCCACCCAATTTTGTCTTCCCTTTATGCATAGTAAAGTTGAAGTAAAGAAAGGAAAGAAAGAAACACGTATTGCCCTTTCAAATATGTATTTTACCATTCTCTCTTTCCCCTCAATACAAATTAACAGTATGCTCCCTGTTTCAAATAAATAACTAGCCATCTAAGCAATGGGATGATATGAAGCCAAGCTGAATTAAATTTTGAAGTGTTCATTATCGTTAACAAACTTGAGGTGATGGTGAATAAGAGGATCTTAAAACCCTCAAATTATGAGCTCAAACTTTAGAGATTACAAACTTTCAAATCGATCTTTAAGATTGTTCTTGTTCGTCCTGACCCTAAGCTAAGGCTCTGTTCTCTTGTGGTTTTAGTAGAGAATCATCACTTTTTTTTTTCCAAAATTTTACACAAAGAAACAACTTTACTTTTTCAACAATTTAAAATTAAAAATTTAAAATTCCCTCTAAATACCTACTCACATAAATTCAAAAAAAAATAATCATTACACTTTTATCTCTCACCTACACCATTTCCAAAAAAACTTCCCTCCAAAAAAAAACTTCCCTCTAATAAAATTTCCTCTACCAAAGCCACAAGAGAACAGAGCCTAAATACATCCAATCCCAAATTAACATTCCCTCCCCTCCCCCACCCACCCGACTGACTGTCCTTCCCTGACCAGTGAGAACCAAAAAAACACAAAATTACAAACCATGGCAGAGCGAGAGAAAGAAAATCCAGTCTTTTCTTCACTTATTCCCATCTTTCAGCTCTTTCTCTCCCATAATAATTCAACCCTGAAACTGAAGAAAAAAGAGTTGTACACTGTACAACATCAAATTGAGAAACAGAAGAGCCTTTGCCAACTGTTAGCCATGAAAAGCCACAAAGAACAAATCAGAATCAAACCTCACAAAAAATAGCCTTTCTTTTCTTCTTTCTTGCAGAATATACTGTATCGTTCTTCATCTTCTTCCTCTAATCCTCCATACTCAACTTCAATTTCTGCAACAATAAGAAAGTGTGGGGGAAACTGAAAGGAGAATGAAAATCCCACCTCCAAAAATGCTTTCTTTTTGTAAAAATCCCGTCTTTTTCATCATTCTACACTTATTAACTCACTGTTTTTTAAGCAGAGGTCACTCTACCACCACCACCGCCACCGCCACCGTCAACCGCCGCCTCCTCCACCAGCCCTTGTACCCTGTTGATAGTTATCTCCCGCCAACAACTCAACCTGAACCACCCTTCCCCTCCCCACAGCCTCAGCCTCAACTCGAGCCCAAGTACCCTTTTTCTTCTATTTCACCACCCGTTGCGCCTCAAAATCCAAACCCATTTTTTCCGTTTTATTTATCTCCACCACCTCCTCCTCCTCCTCCACCGCCGTCTTCCGCCATTGTTACTTTTCCGGCCAACATTTCCTCCCTCATTCTCCCTCGCTCATCTTCGTCTTCTGACAAACCCATCTCTCACAAGCTCATCGCCGTAATTATCTCTGTCTCTGTACTCTCTGCCGCCGTCATTGTCTTCGTCGTCGGATTCTTCTTTCTCCACAACCGCCGCCGTTACGACTACAAGCACCACCACCAACCACCTACCTCCAAGACAGACAATATTCGCCTCTTCCCACCTAATGCCACTCCCTCCGACAGCTCGGCCACCACTAAGAAACCTTCCCGGCCTCCGCCTCCGCCACCGCCGCAGCTCTCCCGTCACACCGCCTCTGCTTCAAGCTCGGAGTTTCTCTACTTGGGAACACTTGTGAGCTCCAGAGAAGTGACTCATGAGGTCAGTGATATCCCCCAAAGTCCAAAAGCTCACCTTCCTACCATTCCCTCAGCTTCAGCTTCAGCTTCATTACACTACCAAAGGCTGGGCTCGCCGGAGCTGCAACCTTTGCCGCCATTGCCACGTCATCAGTTCCAGCAAGAATTCAAACCGGAAATGGGTTCTGACAACGATGAAGAAGAATACTTTTCTCCGAGAGGCTCAACTGGGGAAAAGAATAGTCCCGGTGAAGAAAAGGAGGCAAACGATGGATATTCTCAGAGATCATTTGAGGCGGAAGATGGCCGAGTTTCGAGCTCAAACTCTTACCACTATTCAAATATACCCTCGCAGACTCATTCTCTAACGAGCAGTCCTTCAATCGTATTGAATTTGAGCCCAAAGAGTAGTATGAGATCGGTGTCACCAGATTCTGTAGCAAATTTTCCAGCGCCGCCTCTGTATATTCCTATTCCTCCTCCGCCTGCCCGGGAGCCCCCAAGATTACGATCATCCCCACCATCTTCAGGAGACACGAAAAATTCGCCCTCGCGCGTTTCAGATAGTTCAGGGATGAATTTGGAATCCCCTGGTGAAATTTTGGGCTTTTCTGGTAGGTTTGGTGTCGTTATTGGGGAATCAATGACTCCGCCGCCGCCCCCACCCCCGCCGCCACCGAGACTTTGGGATTCTCCGGTGGTGAGTGCAGGACCGCCGGTGTTGCTTGCACCTTCTAGGCCGGTTTTGGGGCAAAATGCGGGGAATGGTTTTGCCAATGGAGAAACGGGGGAGGGAAGAAATGAGAGTGGTGGTGTGAAGCCCAAGTTGAAACCTTTGCATTGGGACAAAGTCAGAGCAAGTTCAGATAGAGCAATGGTTTGGGATCAGCTCAAATCTAGTTCATTTCAGTAAGTTAAACATCTGATCACTTGTTGAAAATATTTCATTAATGATACTTTTGCCAGTTTGATGATTACTTTTGAGTGGATTTTGATATGTTTGTTCATCGTTTGTCACTTTTTTCCTCGTCTTTTCTTTTGTAGGTTGAATGAGGAAATGATCGAGACACTATTTACTGTCAATTCTTCGAATTCGGATCCAAAAGATAATGTTAGGCGTCCTTTGATGACGGCATTGAATCAAGAAAACCAGGTTCTTGATCTAAAAAAGTCACAAAACATTGCCATCTTGTTGAGAGCACTAAATGTTACCGTAGAAGAAGTTTGTGATGCGCTTTTGGAAGGTAAATAACATATTCTACATCTTTTGGATTTTCCAATGTTAATGTTCATATGCAGATACTCTACATTTGATTGCTTTAAATGTTAAAGATCCACCATTTATTCAAATGATGCTTAATATAATCACTGGACCGTATAAGATGGCCTGATATGATTCATATAGCACTAGCCAACCACGTAGTGGGCCAAAGGCTTTACCATTTGCCTGGAATTAAGTTTGTTCGGTTGCAATTGATCTTTCTCCTATTTTTTCAAATGAAAATAGGCAATGCTGACATGCTGGGAACAGAGCTGCTTGAGAGTTTATTAAAGATGGCTCCTACTAAGGAGGAAGAAAGAAAATTGATGGAGTTCAAAGATGAATCGCCATTCAAGCTTGGACCTGCCGAGAAATTTCTCAAGGCCGTGCTTTGCGTACCTGTTGCATTCAGAAGGGTGGATGCAATGCTGTACATTGCCAATTTTGATTCAGAAGTTGAGTACCTTAAGAGGTCATTTGAGACACTGGAGGTAAATTTGTGCCTCAAATTCTTCCAATTTTTGTTCTAGGAATCTATCTAATCTACTGGTAGTCCTTTGGCTATGCTAGTACCGCCTTGTTTTCCTCCTATTTGGTTGGTTCCATCTTCCAATTCATTTCTTCCTTTTATGATTTCAATTCTCATGACAATTTATGTGGTGTTCTGGGATTAGAGAGGTGTGATGATCTTTATGCTGTTCTTGTTAATTTTGGATCTTATGAATATGTTATTCCAAGCACATTGTTCATGGTAATTTTGCAGGAAGCCTGTAAAGAGCTGAGGAACAGCAGAATGTTCATGAAGCTTCTTGAAGCTGTACTTAAAACTGGAAACCGGATGAATGTTGGAACTAACCGCGGAGATGCTCAAGCATTCAAGCTCGACACACTTCTTAAGCTTGTAGATGTGAAAGGCACTGATGGTAGAACGACCCTCCTGCATTTTGTTGTGCAGGAGATCATCAGAGCAGAAGGTTCCCGTCTTGCTGGTGGTAACTCGAATCAAACTGCCGAAGCAGATCATCAACTTGCATTACAAAATGAACTCGAATTCAGAAAAATCGGCCTTCAAGTTGTTTCTGGCTTGAGTGGGGAGCTCAGCAACGTCAAGAAAGCTGCTTCCATGGACTCAGATGCACTTAACAACGACCTAGTGAAGCTGGCCGGTGGAATCGACAAAATTTCTGAGATTCTGAAACTGAACGAAGAGCTTCCCTCGACAGACATTAACAGAAAGTTTTCAGAGTCCCTAGAAGGGTTTTTGAAGAAGGCAGAGGAAGACATTGTTGCTATCCAAGCACAAGAGGGCGTTGCTCTCTCCATGGTTAGAGAGTTAACCGAGTATTTCCACGGGAATTCGGCTAAGGAAGAAGCTCATCCGTTTCGGATATTCATGGTGGTAAAGGACTTCCTTTCCATCCTTGATCAGGTATGCAAAGATGTTGGAAAGGTGAATGAACGAACTATAATGAATTCGAACAGACAGTTTCAAACGACGATGAATCCTGGCCTTCCCCAAGTTTTTCCAGGACTCAATGTCAATGGAGGACAGCAGAATAATTCTGATGATGAAGAACGCTTGTCATTCTCTTAATCTTTTCAACATTTAGGAGGAAATTCTTGTCACTCTTTTGGTTCCTCATTTGAGTTTCAGATCAAAGGGCAAAAATTGGAGCTTTGGCATGTATAAATTTGTGTAGAATATTTTTGGAAATGTTATCCTCTATGTAAAATAGCCAGGAAGTAATTATATTAATCAGGATATTGTGCTAGTTTCCAAATTAGTGGATTCAGAATCTCAGTGAAGCATTTTAAATCAAAAGGATGGTAATTGGAAAGGCAGTCTTTTGCATTTGGTCTCTGTCAGAATATTAACATGTGACTTGAGGTTTAAGGTTTAAATTACAAAAATAACTTTTGTTATAGTGGTAATATAAGGTAAGGTTACATATATCAAAATTCAATGGCTGGCTCCGCATATGTTAGTTTCTATGCACCTAACTACTCATGCTAAGATTCTATACATGGGAGAGTTTCTATGCACTGAGTTGCATTTTTATTGAAGTGAGAAAGAAGTGATTTTTGTACTTGCTTTGTACCATGATGATATGCTGTTATCTACAAAGTGGGAAGTAAACTCATATACTTCACTTCTTATTATAGATTAACAAATTAACAATACAAGGTAACCCTTGCAACTTTGCTGCTGAGAGTTGATCACACTTGAGCTCCTCTTAACCTACTCACTGATATTCAGGCCAAAAGCTTTCCTATTGTTTCTGTATAATGCTCTTATAGAAGTCGAAATCCCACCTGTAGAGAAAGAAGTAAACTGAAACCTCATCTTATGTTGAAGGGGTCGCGACTAAGTCTCGTTTTTCTTACCTTCAGCCATGGCATAGCTTTTGTTCTAAATCCTACATTTTCTCAGCATCCATACGTTCGATAACCCGTCTTGCTTCTTCCTCAGTAGCAGGAACAACATTCCGTATCTTCAGACCACTTCTTATGGCGTCTGGGCGGACACTGAATGTGAAGTAGAACTTGTTTGATACCTGTGTTGAAATTGGCATGAGCATGAAGGACATCAGCAATAACAGCCTTGATCCCATAATGTATGGTCAACTATATAGATGCATGTTCTCATTCAAATATGCCATGTTTTTTATTTAATAGTTTCTTGCCAAATCCTTTTAGATTTTTCCCTTTCCCTTCTTCTAATGCAGGAGAATAAATTTCTGTTCTTTTTGTCTCTTACACATATATCTTGGGTCTATCATTGAAGAAAGCAAAAGAGTTGATAACATGTTATCACATAGAATTTAAGAAAGGTGAAACAAATGGAGAAGTGTGGCCTTAATACTCTGTGGCCATAAAGTACCACACAAATTGAAAGGAAAATTTTACAGAACAGATAAAGACCAGCCATACTTTACGGTTTGGAGGTGGGGTTGGACGATTAAATATGAACATAAACAAAACAGTGAGGATAGTCGAAATGAGAATGTTAAGATGAATGTATGAACATATTGGGTTAGATAGAATAAGTAATACAAGTATGGGAAAAAAAAAAGAGAATAACTTCAATAGATTAAAAAAATGAGCTAAACAAGCCTACGATGGTTTTGGACATGTTTGTAGGAGATCCTTAGATGCCCCAGTATGTAAAATATATGGAGGCATTAACTAATTTTAAAAGGGGAAGGGGAAGAGCTAAAAATTTGGAAAACAATTATAAAAAATGACATTATTTTCAAATATAAATGAAACAACGTGTTTCATCCCTTCCTGTAGGGCGAGATATGACTCTTGTAGCCAATATCATATAGGGAGACAAAAACTTAGTTTTTGGTTGATGCACATACGTCAAACCATTTTATGTGTTTTTCTTGTTATCTCATCTATTGGTGTTACCCTTACTTTCTTTCTAAGGTGCTTATTGCCTTCATTTTTGTTTCATATCAACTGCCTAGAACAAGTCTACCACTAATAGTTCCCCTCAGAAGAAAGAGGTAACAAGAGAGAAACTGTGTTAAATACCTAAATTTGTTAAATACCTAAATTTGAAGGACAACATTCATTTCTAATTGACCATGGAAGTAGTTTACTCAATGAATAAGAAGCTAATGACCTTACCTCACTAGATCTATGCTCAGGACATGTGACATGAGCAACAACTTCCACATTGATCAGAGGCTGATCTGGATTCTCAAGCTCCGTAAACAAAACACAAGATTTAAAACGAAGGAAGTTCCCAACATCGACCTGCATTAGGAAATTTATTTGTAACAATTCATGAACTTCAGTAACCAATTTGTCAGAGTTATCAAAGAATATAGTGATAACATACAAGATAAAACAAAAACTTCACACCGAAAATGCACAAGGCTGGTTTTGATGCTAAAATTATGTCTTCACAGAATAGAGGGGGGAAACTACAACCTCATCACAACAAAAAAGAGAGAACCAGAAATGCAATCTTAGAAAGAAGAATCCAGGGACAATCTTAATCTTAGATAATAATGCTCATGGGGCACCAAAGAATATACTTGAATGGAGAGGCAACTAGCTACTTACAGGTTTTAAGAAATCGACATGGTCAACTTCAAAAAAGCATGGTGCTGTGCCAGCAAAAGTATAAGCTGTAGCATGAGCCAATTCAAAAGCTCTCCGCATTAAAAAGCCACCAAAAATTCGACCATGGATGTTCCTTTGTTGTGGCTGACAAACCAAAGAGTGCTGAAGGCATGTATCCCTTATCAGAATGCTGTCTCTGTCAGCTAAAGCTGGCATGTCAGAGAATATTCGTCCTTCAGCCAGCAACTCATTAAGCCTATTCACTTCCTCATCATTCTCGATCCCTTTCTTTTTGTCACCTTTCATCTTTTTTCTCAGTAGGTTTCGCTCTTCTGCTTCTTTCCAAAGTAATCTTTCCCTTTCTGTTTCAGGTGAGATCTGGTTCACAGGAGCTGATTTTCCAGTTGTGGAGTCACGGGCCACAAATGTGAAGTTCGCTGTAAGTGCCAGATCGTTTGAGGGGTTGTGGGTGTCTGCATGAATTTGGCTTATGTTTTATTATGCAGAGAAACAGAGAAATAGATATTGAGAAAAAGGTACAGATTCAGAACTCTCTTGAAGATATAGAAACTATAACCATTATATGGTCCATAATCCACAATAGTATCAATTGAGAAAATGAACTGCAGAAAATCCTTCTATCACATCAGAATATAGAATATCCCCTAATCAAGCATTAGGTATTTCCGACACTATCTTTCCCGAAAAAACTGTATAAGTTCACACTACAAAGAGTAGGAAGTCAGAATTTGTTCTAGGCTTTTTTGTTAGTAGAATCTGAAGCATACTATAATATCCATTAGATTAAGATGTTGGTTCATCCTGAGGACTTTCCAAAAGCCTTGGCCATTCTGAGAGTGGTCCCTTAGATAATAATGGGGAATCCTTGAAATTCCAGATAGACTCCTTTAAGTTCAATCCAATGAAAAAGTACAAAAACATTGGAATATGTTAATGTAATGGTGATTTAGCACCAGCACTGGAAGAGACTAAATGGAGATGGAACTCCAAAACGCAAGGGATGTTATGCTTTTAAGTTATTAAGGAAACGGACCAGAAACCCCAAATTGAAAATAAAGAAAAAACCTTGTGCAGACTGAGTCACTTCAAGTTGAATCTCCAAGGATGATCGTCCAACCCAAGTGACCACTCCTGTTATTGTCAGATCAGTGTCAACACGCATTGGTTTCTTCAGAACAATCTTGTCCACAGATGCAGTGATTAGTAATAAAGGCCTTGTAGAGCTATCGTTATTCGAACAATGCTGGCTCGAAGAAAACAATTTCAATAAATAAATAGTCTACCAAACAAGAACAAAAAGAGGAGACCCAAGAGCACAATGAATGAAACTACTAAATGGTCAATCCTTGAAAAATAGAAGAACTGGGAAGAAGCATGCATGAAAAAAAAGAAAGAATATAATAGGAAAGTTACATCCATGCTTTTGCTGCCAGTCTAGGCTAAAATATGATTTTCATATTCAAGGATCTTAAAAAGAGCTACCATGCTTCTTTCCCTAGACAATGGCTTTAGATAAAAAAGAAAAAGAAAAAGAAAAAGAAAAAGAGGAACCCGGGTGCATAGAAGCTCCCACATATACGGGATCCGATGCATAGAGCTACCATGTCACACTTGAAATATTTCTACTTCATACTTAAGTCACCTTGGAACAATTTGAAATAAGAATATAATATACAAGCAATTAATGGGATCACTTAAGAAAAGAGGACCATAAAGAGAACAGAATCAAACACAAGTAACAGTTAACTATCAACAAACAAATATCACTAAAAGGAGGCGTCACGAGTTCAACCTTTTACAATGCTTACTTAGTACATCCAAGGGAAGGATGGACTTGCAGTCTTGCACAAGATCCAAGACCTCACAAACCAGAAAAAGTGTTTGGAAGTAAAGCATTTACAAGCATAAATATAAACAAACAGATTCCACAGGTGAACAATTGGTAAGCTATTCCACATAAATCATTAACTGAGATACAGTTACAGTATGACTAATAGGACAAAAACCATACATAAATCTAACATAAGTTTACCAAATCCTGACTTAGTGAACTACTTAGACAACCAAAGAAATCTTAACTTCAGAAGAAATGGAATTAGCTAGTAGGAACATGAAAGTATGTAATCAATATGAACACATACAGACAAATAATCAATATGAACACATACAGACAAATAATCAATATGAACACATACAGACAAATGTTATATCAGGATGAACCATAAATTGGCCACTACAGACCTCAGCAACGAGGCTTAAACTACGCAATCACTACCTCTGAATGCAAAATAAAATTCCAATTCATCAGTAGTTGAATAGGATATGCATATTATGAAAACCAAGCAAAACCATAAATACATGATAACAAAAACAAAATCCCAATTGACTTCTTCAACTGCATTTTTTACCTTGAAAGATATGGTTCCAGCCAAAGCATCAAGGTCTTCAACCAATTTCCCCATCCTAACCTCATTCCATGGATTCCTATACCCCTGAGTATATAATCAGTGGAAAATTTATAAACGATACTAGTCCTGCTCTTTGATGGAGGTTTAGCTATCAACTCATTAGGCGAAGTAGCATCAGCTGTAACATTGTTCAGCCTCTCAAAAATACTAGACCTTGCTTCCCATAAGGCATTTGTGACAGGGGAATGGTACATCCCAGGCCATAAGCTAATTGGTTTCCTCATCGAATGTCCAGCATCAATTGGAGGCGAGATTTCAAATGGTGCACTCATTGTGGAATTCACAGGAATTGAATCACTAGAACCAGAATCCATTGATTTAGAAAAGGGGCCTGAAGATGCATCCGAAAATGACCTTTCTTGAGAAAATTTACACAACAGTGGACCATTTAAGATGATCTTGGATGTGGGTTTTGCTTTATTGAACGAATTAAGAAAATGGGTACCAAGAAATTCATTTCTTAGGAGCATCCTAGATGGGATATTGGTCCCATTACAGCCATTCTGGGTTCCACAGTTTTTGGCCCTTGAAGACAGATTTTGATCGAAAGAAACGATCTTGTTGACGGGTTCTGGCAGTTTGGACGAATCAAGAAAGCCAGTACGAATGAATTCATCCTTGAAGGGATGCAGAGAAGAGGAGGGAAGAATTTGTGTATGATAAAGAAGAAACCTTGAGTTCAAAAAGTAGGAAAAGAGTGAGAAAACTGAAGGATGATTCAACACATCCTTGCCTGAAGTTGGCAATTTGAGAAGCGAACGAGTGATTGGTTTTGTTGAACGTTTCATTTCATGGATTCAGAGGAAAGAATTTCATCCCAGAGAGAGAGAGAAAGGATGGATGCTGGTTTGATTTTGGCTATGGATCCTTTTGAATCTTGTGTCTGCCTGCAAATATATTTGTTTAATTTAAAAAATTGACAGGGCGAATTAATTTACATTTACCTCCCTGAGTTTTGATCAAATTATTAATCAGCCTTTATAGTTTTTAACATTTATCGATACCACCCTTAGTTTAGGGAAAATTACAATTTTGGTCCTATTTTTCCCTATTTTGTCAATTTTTGTCTCTATGACCGGTTACAGAAGGTTTTTGTTGATTAATTTATAAGTCAACGGTAATTTTATAAGTTAACAATATTTAAAATTTGTATAACAACTCTAAATAACATTTAACTTTGAAAAGTTACCCCTTTGGCATCAACTCCTTAAATCCAAAAGTACTGAAGGAACCCAAGAACTAAATCTAGTTCTGTTCTGACCATCATTTAACAAGCATGCCAACCAATTCCTATAGGGGAATTGGTCAACTAAGGAGAATTAAGATTCTCCTCAAGGTGAGATGATTACCATTATTATTGTGCATGCACTGATACAAGTCCAAATCAACGAGAGTCTTGTTTCTTCCTATATATATATATATATATAATACAAGTCACTTATGAAAAGGAAAAAAAAAAAGAATGCATATACATAGATTAATATAGACCAGCAGAGTTCCAAAAAGGGAAGCATTAATTAGCATTTCCATTTGATGCAAACTGAAGAACAGTAGAACACAGTATTAGGGGAACTCCTCATTTCACAGCCTCAAGCATCATTTTTACTGTTTTGGAAAGTAGAAACATTTTACAGAATAAAGTTAAATATTCGTCCAAATAAACTTTTGAATTAACATGAAACTGAATATAAAATATAATATGATAGAAACTAATAAAAAAAAAAAAAAAAAAACTAAGAAGCAGAAAACTTGTGCAAAAGAAAATTTCACTGACATCAGGCATACATACTACTACAATCCTGATCTTGAGGTAACTTTTGGCTTTCACCACATCTCTCACTTACTCTTTTTCTCTTCATCTGAGGTTTCCTTCTTGCTTGTTCTTCTCCAAAGGGATGATTTGGAAACACACCACCAAATGGACTAAATCCAACATTATAAGGTATCAGAGATGTTTTTTACAACCGCGACCAATAAAAATGCTATTCGCAACTGCGGCATCGGAGACGCAATCGCCTCCAACAGCATCAAATAAGCGTCTCTAATAGCCTTTTCTGTATTAGTGATAAGGGCTTATCTTCCCTATGCAACATTAAAGAAAAAGAAAACGGGGGGAAAAAAAAACACTCACAGACACACACAAGAACAATAAAGGAAAATTAGTGACAGAGTTTGCCTTACCTTAATGAAATCATCTTGAATCTCTGCTCAAATGTGTGCCTCAATGAACAAATTCAACATCAAGAAATTAGTTTTAGCAAACAACAAATCCAAGCACTATAGAAGGCAAGAAAACCGAAGCCCGGCCGGCCATGAGAAATGACCTGGATCTTGGTGGAACAAATTGAAAGGTAAAAGGAGAAAGTTTATGTTCCTTTCTCTTTGAGATCAGTCATGAATGATCACTAAAATATTAGGATACAAATATACATATAATAAATTAGAAGTAACAAATTACAATCACTGAAATATACATGTGTCCACAAAATCCTTCACAGGAAAGGATTCTTATCAAATTAAAGTAAGCCCCATCATTTTACAGTTAAAAACAAACAAACAGAATAAACACTTAACCATCCACAAATAGTATTAACAAAGTGATAAATAAAACACTTCCAAGGGCGAGGAGCTCCAGCTTAATTCCCCGACGACAACAACTGCTCAAGAACCAACATTACTTGAGGCAATTAATTATGTACCTACGGAGCCATCATCATCTACAAATAACAATAATTAAGGGATTCAAACAGCATTATATATGATTGGCAGAAGAATATGAAATTCTACAAAACAAATGAATCTGTAGATGGTAAGCTTACCCCAATCAGTTATTGTGTGACATTAATCTCATCCATTCTTCTCCAGTTTTGTTTGAGTACCGCTCCCTCAATTTATCACTTTTCATGAGCCTTAATTGTTTGAGGGATGATGCATTTCCAAGGATCCGCATCGGCAATGCCTCCAGGTTATCACTCGATAATCTCAAGGGTCTCAAGGTGCGGCGTGATTGAGGTAATAACATTCTTCATTTTCTCATTATCTTTTTCTTCACTTATGTCTTCCCAGGTTTCCCATTTATCTAGAAACAGGAACTGCAAAGTTTTCAAATTAGGAAATGCTACTGATTGAACACCTGCATCTTCAGGGTGACCTTGTGCCTGAAGATCAGATATTCCAAAGAATTCCCGACCTATATGTTTTAGGCTTCCAAGTCTATAAAGCCAGAGGGATTGGAGAGATAGCAACTTCCACAAAGCAGGCAATGATGAAATCAAAGGACACCTAAATAAAGCAAAATATGTTAAATTGTTGATGATAGGTTCAGCTACAATCCACTTGGGCAGTTGAGTTGTTGGATAGTTTCGAATGCGTAGCACTTGTAGATTTGGCACTGATTCTGGTATAGAAATATCCATCCAACTTTCATTCACAAAGCCTTGGTTCTGGTTCTCTCGAACGAAGACATTCCACCTATTCAAGTACTTGAGCTTTGCAAGATGATTGAAGGAGGCAGCGCTATTAACGGCACTAGGAACGAATGCGCCCATTTCACGAAGTGAAGTTAACTTCTCAATCCCACGTGGCATTTGTGTCAAGTTTTAAGTGCTCAAGCTCATAGCACTGCTCAACATTCAATGTTTCCAGATAATGTAAACTATACATTGCTTCAGGCAATTCCTTAAATTTATTCGAAGACACATCCAAGAACTGCAAGTGAATCAAATTTCCTATCTCCAGTGGCAATTCTGATAATCCACAATCATGCAATGTTAAGGATCTCACAGATTTTAAATTGCTACAGAGAAAAATGCTTCGCACCTTCCCAATGTCGAAGATTACAGAAAACTTTATTAATCAGCTGGTTTCTCCAAGCTTCATTGTTGCTTGACGAATTCTTTCTTTGGATAACAATCCTCCATTAGTTGTCACGTTTTGGAAATCAACCTCTTCAAATGCACAACATTCGATTTTTACGAAAAATTGTGCAAAATCATGAACTAGGTCGTGCATCTTACAAGAGTACACTATTTCATTCCCATCATAGTTCCAACATTCTTCTAACTCTTGAAAGAAAGATCGCATTGAGAAATTTTGAAGCATTCATAGCCCTTCTTTTCCATTCTATCATCACCTCTTTCACTAGAATGACTAAGATAACCTTGCGCCATCCATAGTCTTATTAATCTATCAACTTTTATTTCAGTATCTGTTGGAAACACCGCACAATACAAGAAGCATCGCTTCAACTGTGGGGATAACTCCTTATAACTTAAATAGAAGTGAGGGAAAAGCTCCAAAGCTGCTTCTTCTATTTTCCATATCTCACTATCTAACACTTCTTGCCACTCTTGAGGAGTGTTTTTAAATTGCAGAAGATCTCCCAAAGTCTTTGCAGCAAGAGGCAAGCCCTTGCATTTTTCTGCAATTCTCACGCCCAATTTTCTCTACTCTATCACACAAATCAGACCTCCTGGAAAGGGCTATCCGCTTAATGATTAACCAACAATCTAAGTTTTCTAGTAACTTTAGCCTATGCTGGTAATGGGTGTCCACTGCTATAGCCACATTTTCACTCCTTGTAGTCACCAAGATGATGCTTCCGGAAGCACCATCCTTGAGTGAATCTCTAAATGGTTCCCACTCTAAGTATTTATCAGTCCAAACATCATCAAAGACAATTAAGAATCTCTTTCCAGAAAAGTAATCTTTTAGAAGTTGAAATAGTGATTCCAACTCCGACACATTGTTAACATTACTCGTTTCTGAGTTCTCAAGAAGAGCTTTAGCAATCCTTTTCCTATCAAAAAGATCTGACACACATACTGTTGTTCCTACTCGAACAAAAATCAAATATTAGTAGAAATAATAATATAAAATAAATTAAAGTAAATAACAATAATTTAAATAAAACTAGTGGGGCTGAGGCGCGTAATCGCTATTTTTAGATGATTCAAGCGCCTCTGCGAAAGAATCCGGTGCAGCAAATCACTCTCTCTTAGCTTGTCACCCTAGGATTCAACAGCCAAATACACTAGCTGTACACCGCTCATCAGCCTGCACCGCTAATTGAGGGTAACTCGGATATACACCATGTCATTTTTGCCATATCTCTATAATGCCGTAGATTAACACTTTTAAACATATCTCAAAATATGTAAAGGAAATTTCTCTCATATAATATATAAATTAGATAAATAAATAGGATTGGAATATATTTGTAACTTATGAACATAAATATAATGCAATTACTCAAAATACATTTATGATATAAATAAATATTTTGTAACTGAAATTCTTCCCACAAAATCAGCAACTGATTTATTATTTTATTAAAGTACTCCAACACATACCCATGTTCTAGAATTTTTTCCCAAAATAATGTAAAAATTGGCTGAAATTCCCAAAATAGGGATGTTTTTTTGGAGTTTCCGGAACTCAAGAAATCGAGGATGGGAACCTCGATTTCTTAAGGAAAATTTTTTTTGCTTATGTCCCGAAGAAAGCGAGGTTAGCAACCTCGATTTCTTCGGAAACATTTTTTTTGTTCGGTTTCTGAAGAAAGCGAGGTTGCCAACCTCGCTTTCTTCAGGAAAATTTTTTTTCTTCGTTTCATGAAGAAAGCGAGGTTGGCAACCTCGCTTTCTTCAGGAAACGAGGGAAAAATAGAATTCCTAAAGAAAGCGAGGTTGCCAACCTCGCTTTCTTTAGAAACCGAGAAAAAAAAATTTTACTGAAGAAAGCGAGGTTGCCAACCTCGCTTTCTTCAGAAGCTGAAATTTTTCGGGACACATATAATTTCGGTTGGCAACCTCGCTTTCTTCAGTAAGACAATCTCGCTTTCTTCATTGTACACAGCACAACAGCAGTAGAATGAAACTGGAAATATTGCATGTAAAGAAAACAAATTTACAGCTGCAGACAGCCACTAAACTCCTCCAATGGTTCAATTAAGACAATCAACATATTTGACACTATACAAAACAACTTAACATCTTAGTGAAATAGCTTTCTCATGTCATTTGGTAGTGGAAATGGCCAAATAGCCAATAGTAATTCTCATCAAGTTACTTTTGATAAGCTACAAGTATGCACATAAATTCCGGTGGACAGAGCATTCATGCAACGTTCTTCAGTACATTATCTATATTTGGCCTTCACTCTATCTTTTACATCTCACTGCCTCAAAAAATGCAACAGATAACGAACAAATCCGACAAACAATGAACCACTAAGATAAATTTTCCAAATTGACAAAATCAAACAAGCAGTGAAATGCCTGAGAATTACTAGCTACATAAGCTTCCATGTACAGCAATGTAATTATGTAGATTATGGCTACACTATAAACACATCAGACAGTTTCTAAAGAAAGCGAGGTTGCCAACCTCGCTTTCTTTAGGAATTCTATTTTTCCCTCGTTTCCTGAAGAAAGCGAGGTTGCCAACCTCGCTTTCTTCATGAAACGAGGAAAAAAAATTTTCCTGAAGAAAGTGAGGTTGGCAACCTCGCTTTCTTCAGAAACCGAACAAAAAAAATGTTTCCGAAGAAATCGAGGTTGCTAACCTCGCTTTCTTCGGGACATAAGCAAAAAAAATTTTCCTTAAGAAATCGAGGTTCCCATCCTCGATTTCTTGAGTTTCGGAAACTCCAAAAAAACATCCCTATTTTGGGAATTTCAGCCAATTTTTACATTATTTTGGGAAAAAATTCCATGTTCTAAGTTGGAAATTTTCCTTCACTCTATGATCATTGTAGAGAAATTGGGCTAATGTGGTCTTACCACTACCCCCAGTCCCAACTATTGAGATAACTTGAGATTTTCAATAATTAAGGTGAGAGAAGAAAGGAAAAGGAATGAACTGAAGCATGTCTGAAATACTGTCCGATTCGGACAGTATTTCGGACATGTTCCAGTAAACAGCTGAAACTGGAAAGTTCAACTTCTGGGACTGATGTATGTCCGAAATACTGTTCGATTCAAACAGAATTTTGGACATGTTCCAGTACAAGTTTTCTTATTCTGAACAGTTGCATCACTTCACGAAAATGGTGATTCTGAACTCAATTCTTATCCGAATTCAGTTCTGTTTCTTCCTACCTCTTCGTAAGAGTTATGTCTATTGAATGACACCCTTTGGAGGTCTATATATAGGCTCCTTAGGACATGATTTACAGATATGAAATCATTCTCAATTGTACAAGATATTCTTGCACTTTTCACTCTTGTTTCTGTTCTGTTTAAGTCAGTGCAGACTTACAACAGATATCTTCATCTTACCCCACAAGGATATTAGTTCCGAAACTCTTTGCACACTAAAGAGAACTAATAAAGTCTAAAGGAAAGTGCTTAGCACGATTTGAAGAAGCAATTTTCTTTTGTTACCATTTGTAATAGATTAATGTTTAGTTAGAATAAACTTTTGTTTTCTTATTGTTAGTCATTGTTGCTATTTATGGACAATATATCCAACAATCTTTAGTCTTTATTACACACAAGGATCAAACTTGAGAGGTTTGATGGTGGGAATTTTGTTCGATGGAAGAAAAAGATGCATCGTCATCATGTTTCTTTGAAGATCTCATATGTTCTGAAAACTCCCAAGCCGCAGAATGATGATGATGATTCGCTGGACCAGTCACGCAAAATAAAGAGATGGGAAATAGATGATGCACTCTACAAAGCACACATCATGAATGCAGTTGGTGACAACTTGTACGATTTCTGCTATTCAATTTCTATAGCTAAGGAATTGTGGGACAAACTGATATCAAGGTACATGCAGGAGAATTTCAACACGAAGAAATTCTTATTATTTACATTTTCTAAATTTAAGATATTAGATAACATGCCTAAAATACAACAATTTGCTGAAATCAGAAAAGTGATGAATCAATTTGCACAACATGACATGATTATAAAAGAATCAATGGTTGTGAGTGCTTTGATTGATAGATTACCCCCTTCTTGGAATGACTTCAAAAGATATTTCAAAAGTGGAAAAAATGAGATCAATTTTGAAAGTCTTGCTAATTCTCTTCGTGTTGAGGAAGAATTAAGATTGCAGGAAAATTCTCAAATAACTGAGAACATGCAAGTTAATGACAAAGGCAAGGAATATGAAGTCAATGTCATTAAAGGAGGACAAAAGAACAAATCCAAGAAAAGGGTCAAAGATGATGGTCCTGGCACAGGCAAAAGGAAAAGTGGCAAGTGTTTTCGGTGCAATGAAGTCGGACACTACAAATATGAGTGTCATTTGCTAAAGAAGCAAAAGAAAGAGGAAAAATCCTTTGGGGACATTCCTGTGGAAGCACTTATGGCCAGGATTTCCAATATCAAAATTTGATCTAGACTTGTCTTTGAAAAATGGCAGGGGTGTTCTGCTTGTGAAGGGAGAATTTATGTAAACAATAATGTACTTGTAATAGCATATGAAATAATAAAGTTATGTTTTAGAAACATGGAAATTATTGTGATATGCTTGCTACCTTAATGCACATTGTAAATTATGATTATATAATTTGATTATACATAAATTTAAACAAATTTCACTTGAAACTCTAAAGTTGCAAAAACTTGAGTATAGATGCATGCATATTGTGAAATTATGATTACAAGATTTGTTTAAATTATGTAAGTAGTTGTGCATGTCATATGTTTTTGGAAAACATGTGATCATTTATAATGGTTGTTTAAAGGCATGGTTTCCTAAGAAAATTAAGGTTGGTTCATGCATTATTGTTCAAATACTTGAAGACATGAGAGTTGTATACCAAACTTGACTTGATTACTAGTTTTGATGAACTAAAATCGCTAATTACAGAATTTTGCATTATTCTTAGTTCATGTGAGACTTCATAAGTAACAAATATGATTGTATAAAAAGCATGTGTTAGGTGACAAAGAAATAACATGATCATGCTTTACCGTATATGTTGTAAATGAATGGATAATTATTTTCATAATTAAATTCATGATGCACGAACTGAAGTTTTAAAAGTTCCATGTTAATTTGTAAATGTATGTACAAATTTTGCAGAATTTGAACTAATTGTGACATATTCATTAAAGTGTGTTTTAATGAAATGAATAAATGCAATTTTATTGCTTGTATGATCACATAATGTAGATGATCCTTTGGCAAGGAATCGTCTATAGATTGCTGTACAGAAACATCAACAAAAGTGGATTAAAAGTCCAGATTAAAATCACTAAATGGTGAGATATTAATCTATAAGATTAAGTAACCATTGGAATAGTGATGTTAAGCACTAAATAAAAGAGTTTGGTTAAGCCAATTAGACAAACCCTCAATTCATTTCTAGTTAACCACTAGTTCTGAATTCAATGTAGCAAATTGTCTAAATGGTTGGAACACTGATAGTGTTATTTACTCGCTAGAAAGTTAAGGTTGAACAAATTGAGTTCTTAACAAGTTCAAGATAATACCAAATATGAGAAATGCAATAACGCTGGAAATTCTCATATGGCGGGGGTGTTTTGAAACTTGCCTATATGGATGCTTTGTGAAAAATTCATAAAGGTTCTTGGATGAAACCTTGGATTCATGAATGGGATTGAGACACATAGAGAGTATGTGTTGTTTACAACATGTAGCTGAGAAGTGAACTTGTGTGTGATTACATTAAGGCTTGTCAATGGACTGTTGGTTCAAAGCTTGTCTACCAAATTAGTTCGACAGGTTTGCAAGGTGTTTTCACTAAGGCGTTGGTTCAATCGAAAGAAACCAAGGCTGATGCATGAGTTATCAAGAAAAGTTTTTGACTTTGAAAGGTAGGCAATTTTCCTAATCATTGGAAAATGGCGGGGGATTGTTGGAGAATTTCCAATAATTAAGCTGAAAGAAGAAAGGAAAAGGAATTAACTGAAGCATGTCCGAAATACTGTCCGATTTGGACAGTATTTTGGACGTGTTCCAGTAAATAGCTGAAACTGGAAAGTTCAACTTTTGGACTGATGTATGTCCGAAATATTGTCCGATTCGGATAGCATTTCAGACATGTTCCAGTACAAGTTTTCTTCTTCTGAAAAGTTGCATCACTTCACGAAAATGGTGATTCTGAACTCAATTCTTATCCGAATTCAGTTCCATTTCTTCCTACCTCTTCGTAAGAGTTGTGGCTATTGAATGACACCCTTTGGAGGTCTATATATAGGCTCCTTAGGACGTGATTTACAGATATGAAATCATTCTCAATTGTACAAGATATTCTTGTACTTTTCACTCTTGTTTATGTTCTGTTTAAGTCAGTGCAGACTTACAATAGATATCTTCATCTTATCCCACAAGGATATTAGTTTCGGAACTCTTTGCACACTAAAGGGAACTAATAAAGGTTAAAGGAAAGTGCTTAGCACGATTTGAAGAAGCAATTTCCTTTTGTTACAATTTGTAATAGATTAGTGTTTAGTTAGAATAAACTTTTGTTTTCTTGTTGTTAGTCATTGTTGCTGTTTTCGGAAGATATAGCCAACAAACCTTAACCTTGTTTTCTGCATAATGATCAACTTGATGATCAATACTCTTATTCTCAATTAGCAACAAGTGCTTGAGCAGAGATTCCTTATCGAAATCTCAACCACACACCTTTGACTCATCGGAGGAGATAGTCATGTGGTGTTGATCAAATATTGAGTTAGAATCGACATGTTCACTAATTTTGAAAGAACTAGTAACAAAGGAAAACTGATTAGCCTCTCTCCTTAATTTTTAAGGCAATATCACTACGTGCTGGAATTTGCTTAAGACGAGCAGAAAGAGATGGGATAAAAGAGCACACCTTTTTCAAAAGTATTGGCATTCTTCCAGCTTTTACCGGATGACGATGAAGATCCTCACTTGGTTTCAGAACTTTGAGATTCCATTCATCCAAAACATCTTCCATTTCGTAAGTAATATCTTCGAGCTTTTCCAGCCAGACGCGAACATCGCTCTCCTTCAGCCTTCTCCTCTCAGCATCATGCAACACTTTCTCAATTGTTTTCAGTTTATCAGAGAGATTTCCCACCTCTTCCTCGACACCCATCACCAAGTTCACCCTTTTCTCCAGTTGCTTCATCATAACATCGCTCAACTGATCTACTATTTTGGAAACGAAAAGCTCAGCCATTATAGAATATGTATAGGTTTGGATATTTTGGTGTTTGGTTTTGCTGATGAGATATGGATGTTTAATAAAAGGTTGGAGTATATATAATAAAATGTTTACCAAATTTAGAGTTCTTTGCAACCATCCAATGTATTATATTCTTTCTTTCCAACTGTAAATTAGAATTGAAAAAAGCAAGATTCTTATGCAAACTTTAATTGCAAATAAAGAACCAACACAGAATTTATTTGTAAGCTTTCATGAGTTAACAAGCTAGTGTTTTTTTTTTCTTCTGGAAAACTAAAAAAATTTCATTTATAGTTTTAGAAATCATCCAACAACAATTGATAGAAAACCAAGTAACAGTCAATACAACTAATTACAAAATATTTAATTTGATAATTATCAAATTTGAACCACAACAGTGTACATAATTTACTAAACTATAAATTTATATATAGTATAGATCTAAACATAGTAAAAACAAGTTAACAAGCTAGTTATTTTTTTGTCAACATAAATTTTCAACGAATTTTTCTTTTTTAAAGGAAGATGAACTATATTTATATATTAAAAGAAATATTTTAACTTCAGTAAGTAGTGTTAGATAACTGCTGAACTTAAATTTGTTAAATATAATTTAGTCCTTCATTGTTAATTAATAAATAAATTTTCTGAACAAGGTTGTGCGGTTAGTAATTAGTTTTTATTGATATATATATATATATATATATTCTACATAAATCTAATAGGAATGATCTCTAAAAATTGTTTTTTGAAAGAAAAAAAATGTTTACCATTTTATTCATGGACAAAAAAGCATTTGAAAAACTACTTTATGCAAAATGTTTTTAAAAATAAAAAATATATTTGAATTAACTTGGTTTATATGTGACGCTACTAAATATAGGCAAAGACTACAGTCCATTCATAGAACTATTCCTTCAATAAATAAATACTTATGCAATTGCATCAGTAATGCATCAGAGACCATTTGAAAGAATGGTTCCGTAATGGAACTGTAGTATATTCCTTAATTAAATATATGTGCTTGGAGTTGTTTATAGCAAAGCGATTCTTTACAGAAAATAGAGAAATCTAAAAAACGATAGAAAGAATATAAAATTTTCCTAGTCCAATTATGAAGCAAACCCTTTTGTTATTCAACTAATTAACTAATGTTTTCCCAAAGGATATTCAATACCTTTACCTAAAGCAAGATTCATAGAATCGTATTCACTATTTGTATAAGCAAATGTTGGCTCAGGTTCCTCTATTACATTTTCCTGTTACACATTTTAATAACTTAACTTAAATATTATTTTTAATTTTAATCTTTTTACCTGTGATATTCATTGGCATTATATTAAAATTTTTGACTAAGGGTTCACCTATTTTGGTGCAGGATATATTTATTTTAATTGAATGAAATTAAAAAATACTATAAAATTATATTAAAATACAATATTAATGTAAAATATAAAAGACTTTATATTAAAATCAAGAAGAATGCCAATGAATATCATTGGTAAAAAAATTAATATAAAAACTAATATTTTCCATGATTTATTAAGATGTGTAACACATTATAAGAATATAGTATTTACTTGGTAACGTGTGTAACCATGCATATATTATATCCTTCCTTTTTCAACTGGGAATTAATTATGATTAAAAAGCATGATTTTTATGCAAAACTTTAATACTCAACTGGCAAACTGATTAGCTCTTAATATTTGTTGTAGGCCTATTCGTTTTGGTTGGGTTGAGTTTTGATTTGAAAAAAATAGTTTTATAATGTAAAAAGTGTATTGAAAATATAAAAATATATAACTGAAATAAAAAGTTGTATTGAAAATGATGAAAAGTGATTATAATATATTAAATTTACTGTTGAGACCAAAACTGAGACCAAAACCAAAACTTAAAGAACATGCCATTAATAGAACGCTAATAATATAGTTTAGAAAAGAATATACATGCCCATAAATCATTAACTTGGGAATCAATTACACTTGTAAGAACTAAAAACGATAAATCCATAGTCATCTAGAACTATGCGTATCCAATAGTAAAATATAGTCTTCCGTGAAATTGATTCAGAGTGATCATCTCTAGGTACTATTCACATGAATAGTATTTGTAATATACACATGGATAGTTTTGGTACTATTCAAACTGATACAAAGGAAGCAGGAAAAAAAAAAAGTAACTTAAAACTAAATAAGTACGGGAAAAAAGTAACTCAAGAAATTATCTCAAAACCTAAATAAGTAATGTTAAGTCTACTTACCACTTGGCTGCAACCAGTGAAAATTACCAAGAAGAGCCTTCTTCAAATTATCTCAAAACCTAAATAAGTAATGTTAAGTCTACTTACCACTTGGTTGCAACCAGTGAAAATTACCAAGAAGAGCCTTCTTCTATAGTAGTGAAAATTCAACGATATGAATTAGTGACCATCAAAAAGTAAACTCTTTCTTTGGAGATTGAGCATGTTTGGCAGCTCTTCGATCCTACGGAAAGAGAAAAGAAAAAGAAAAAAAAATAGAGAGCAGAATTGGAGTTAAGAACATTTGGGTGGAAGCTAAGAACATTGTGTTGACAGTTTGCTTTAGTCATGTTCATGCAAGTCTTGTGCGTTCTTTTATCTAACGTTTGATGGTTTAGAAAATATTTTTAAAAAGATAGAAAGAAACAATTGAATAATATTATTGTGTCATCCAAACTAATAGCACGTTTTGGTCAATTTCGATACATCCCCATGCCACTTCCACAGAAACACACACACACATATATATCAATTTTTTAAATTACAAATATTTTTTTAAGGATGAACCAAAACAAAGCATTGGAAAAAAAAAAAAAAAGAAGTTAAAGTTTGCAAATATTACAATGCACCATAGTTTCTCAAATTACATAACCTTATGTAAAATTTTCAAACTACTGATATGTGTCCTTTAGCTGTTGAATTTTAGAGTTTATTTGTGACAAATTTTACGGGTATGTGCTAGTTTTTGTGAGATAAATGCAGGTTTTAGAAAGATAACAAATAGAGAAGAGAGAGTACAAAAATGGTGAAAAAAAAGAGCCATTTGGCCGCGGAAGCAATGAAGGAGGCAGAATGGTGAAAGAAGGCTTTGAACGTGTTTCATGCATGCAAATTGTGCAATTGGCCCAAGGAGTAAAAGAATTATGTTGATGGAAAGCCAGCCCAAGTGCAGTGAGCCCATCATTGAAGGAAAGCCCGAGGAAGGATTAGGCAAATTGCCTAATTAAGTGCTGCCACGCAGGAAGTAATATGAATGGAGTTTGGATTCCAATTTTATCAACAAGTGGCGTGCAAGAGGAGTGTTTCTTGATACATTAATCCTTCTTTGTTTTGGAGATTGTTTTTAGTAGTTTCCTATATGGAAAATAGTTTTAGTAATTTCCTATTTGGATTAGTTTCTACTCTCCATTCTACACCTATTTATAGGGATATAATTGAGGGGAGAAGGACACGTTTTTACAGTAGAGTTTTATCTCATATTTTCACAGCTAGTTCAGAGCAAGTAGTATTAGTTTTCTATTTCTGCGATTTGAGGATTTCTGTCCAGGAGAGGTTCCGTTAGCCTTAACAGGTGGTAGCTTACTCATGGGATTATTTTCAGATCATAATTCAAGTATTTATTCCTTATTTATTTTATTCTTTTCCGATTCTTTGCAGTATGAATTCTAATATAATTATTTGCATCGTTAGTTTGATTATGAGTAGCTAAATTATATATTCCAGCATAATGTAATAGCAATTAATCCGGGCATGTTATGAAACCGAATTGTTCTTAAATTAAATTGCATGTGTTCCTTCTTATTCTCTGCTCATAACTTTGATTAAATAACATAATATTTATTGGGCAAGATTAATTAGTGGTAAAGTTACCTTCAGGTAATAGAGAATACGGGGTTAGTAATTCTTAGATGTTAATTCAATAAGAATAACTAAAATTGGGTTTCCCTAAATCTTAAGGATGTTAACTTGGTTAATAGGTGTCGATGCCTTACGGCCTGTTCCTTGTTAATTAGAGTAGCAATTATGTCTGTGCGGATTCACGGTAATTGTCGACAAAGTAAGAGGAGATTGGGTTATGTCTATGCGGATTCACGGTAATCTATAACTGGTTGATGACATGCTATTTAATATATTATTGAGTTAATGATTAACATGCACGTGATTATTGTGATTTACATATTGCTGAATACTTTGTTAAATTGATTAAACTCTTTCTTGATTAAGTTGTTATTTAGTTTTTACTAATCTTTTGAAAAGTCTCTCTGAGCAAACTAAGGTGGTTTCAAACCAAAATAGTTTGGAGTTAATAGGTTTTGTGTTTTAAGCAGCCCGTTCCCTGTGGGATCGACCCTGTTATCACTGTGTTACTTTTAACTATTTGTTGCAGGTTTATACAGTACTTTTACTGTATTTCATAGGGCTAACGACGGTCTTACTAACTACTAATAGAGATCACTTGATATTATGGCTAAACTATGGGAAATGTATTAGTAATATTGGTCAAATTAACTAGATGTGAGATATTTTAAATATAAACGAAAAGATCAGGAAACAGAGATATCTCTAGATTACTTCCACGAGAATGGAGCTTTACTGATGAAGGATCTGATTGCTACTTTTGGTCCCAGATACAATCTTCCCATTCGAAGTTTCACTCCTGAACAAATCATCAAGGCTACCAATGATTTTTCTGAAAAGTATATGCCCACGACGCTGGGATCTTTTACAGAGGCAGTTTAGTTTTAGTAAAACGTTGTTCCTCTTACAGACTTAACATGACTTCACAAATGAGCCACCACAAGAACGTCTTACCTCTTATTGGCTGCTGTCTGGGGTCGAAGCTTCCTGCTATGGTGTATGATGATGCTCTTGACCATCAATTTGTTAAGGAGCTGCTGCTCAGCCCCTCGGGCAAAGGGATTAATGGAAAGGTGATTTCTTGGGGAAATAGAATAAGGATCGCCAAGGATGTTTCCAGCGTCTTGATTTATCTTCATAATGCCTTTCCTACGCCCATCATTTTTAGGGATCTCAAAGTGAGAAGAGTGGTAATAGATCGTTACGGAGTGGCTAAACTGGTTGGATTTGAGCATTCTATATATCTTCCCCCGGGAGAACTAAGGGCTGAAGACATGGTGGTAGGTACATTTGGATATATAGACCCTGAATATTTGAGTTCATCTTTCGTTACTGAGAAGAGTGATGTTTATGGCATGGGAGCGCTTATGCTTGCTCTGTTTGCTGGACATTTTTCTGCAACAATTGAGTGTGCTAGAGAAAGATCAACCAGCGTTGATGTTGATGTTGATGATGAAATAAGAACCCCAATCAGAGTGGATATCGGAGATTGTCGACACTTCACTCAGGACAGTCTAGATTCAAACAATTTATAGATTCTAAGATTTTCGAAGAGGACGCCCAAAATGAGAATCAGAATCAGATTTTGGAGAATTTGCTAGCTTTATCAAATCTTGCTTTGAGATGCACTGAAACAGAGGGAGAAAACAGGCCTGAAATGATTGATGTTGCTAAACAGCTTTCCCAGATGGACAAGTCTGTTAGTTCTTGATGTGTGTCTCACAGTTATATTTCTGGTTGGCCACTCCGAGGAATAAGTTGCTACGTATTGGATTTTGCTAAAAGAATATGATGTATATATACTACTCCGTATTTCTCTTATATATAAAAGATGCAACATTTTGCGCCTAGTTTGATCTGTCTGCATTAAGTGGCATTAGAATTAATAGTAATTTTGATGATCATCTGATCAAAGCTATACTTAAAACTGCATCCTTGCAGGCAACTTTCAGATGCCAACAAAAGCTATCATAATGGTCCCTAACAGGTTCCCAGGACATGGTAGAACTCATCCAGCTTTAATCCATGTATCACTGCCCAACAAACTTCTGGGAAGAGCTCCTGTTACTGTTAGTACCACCCCACCAACCGAATTCAAATTAGCTGAAGAGAATGATTGTGTAGAAACGAAATAACAAGGAAGAAGTTCATTTAACGGCTGGTTGAATGGAAGAGGCTTGACAATAATTGTTGCTCTGGTTCCAATGTATTGGTGTATAGTCAGTTATAAATTGCAATATTCAGTACATACCTTAGGGTCGATCTAGGACGTTCGCTTGTGTTTGGGTTTACAAAAATTGAGGATTTAGCAAACTTAATCTGTTGTCCTGCATAAGTAACATACATATTTAGCATGAAAGCCATCTAGAATACTGTTGAAGGGGTACATTGAGTAAAGAATTGGAGTTGTCAACATATATAAGGTGTGATGATGCTTCCTGCAAAAATCCCAATGCCTTGGCAAGTTTGAAAAATAACAGATAAAGCTGACAAGATAGTTTGTTGACAAAGGATAAACAAGTATGGTGATAATGGGCATCCTTGTTCGTAAATCTCTTTTAGTCCTTTTGGTGAAAAATACTTGGAGTTCCATAGAAATGCAAATTTCTCTAAAACATTTTTGCTTAAAGAAATATTCATCAACCTTTGTCATAGGCTTTACTCCTATCTAGTTTGATGGCTGGCAATTAGGGCTGTAAAAAAAATCCACCAGTCCAAAACCCGCCCACAAATAAAATGGGTTTGGGAGGGTTTAGATTAAAAAAATTCATGTACGGGTTTAGGGTAACTCATCGGGTAACCTAAAATTCGCCCAAATGACCATTCATCGGGTACCCTCTTTTTTTGAACTTTGCAACCTAATCATGCTTTTAAATAAGATCTTTGCTTTTCATTTTTTTAAAAAATAACTTTTTGTTCCAGTTGTTCAGTTTTGGTTCTTTTTCTTTTCTTTTTTTTTCCCAGTTATTTCTCTAATTAATTATTTTGTTTTACTTGAATTTTTTCTTCGCATAAATTTTTTTAAATAAGTAAAAAATAATTTTGAAATAATAATAATTTTGATGTTGCAAAAAATTCTATAATTAATTTTTTTTTTGTTTTATTTGAGGATATTACAGTTTTAACTAACTTGGAGAAACCAGTTAGTCTTAGGAGAAGGCAAAAGCTTGTTGTACTGTGTAGAATATTGTTACTTTTGTTACCAAAAATCAAATTAGCCTTCCCCCCCAAAAAAATGCTTAGGGTGGTGGGAGTAATAAACCCAGAAAAGCAGGTTTATCACGCCATATCAGCGCCACATCAAAAGCAAAAATCCACCCACTTTTATAAACCTACCCCCAGCAACAATAAACCCAGAAAAGCAACTTCATCACGGATCCCACTAATAAATAACTCTATACACATTCATTTATACCTTTTTAATTATAATTTACCAACTATATTTAATTATAAATTTATTTTAATTTATTAAAATATTTAATTTCGTAAATTACATAATTCAATAAACCACCAGAAAAAAATTATATAATTAGTAAAATATTATATAAAGGACGTTACATTAAATAAATAAAAAGTTATGAAAGAAATACACTATTGCCGAAATAAAAAAAGCACATCAAATATTGAAAAATTGTATGATTTGGATGAGGAGTAGAGAAATATTAGAATTGATAGGTATTTATAGAAAAACAAATAGTAAAAAAAAGAATTTAAAACAAATAAATTAAAAAGATCCAATGGAAGGCAAAAAAAAAAATGAAGGAAAAAAATGAATTAAAAAAATTGAAGGAAAAATACTAACGGCTATAAGTTGAATTAAAAAATAAAATAAAAAATAAATATTAAAGCCGTTCAACGGCTAGCAAGAAGGAAAAAAAAATAAAAAAAATAAGCTGGTGGCAGACACAGCAGTTCCTCCCACTCGCGAGTGGGAGGAACTCGCTAGGGGAGTGCAGCTCTGGTAGGTGGGGCCCACCAAAATCCACAAACCCAGCTTCTGTTTTCAGAAGCTGGGTTTGTGAGGTGGCAACATGGAGTGGTGGGTTGTGGGTTTTTGTGGATTTAAACCCAGCAAAAACCCACCACTCCCACCACCCTTACTAAGCAACCCCATGATGGTTACCAAGTAACCATCAAACTTTGAGCGCCTCATAATCCAAAAAAAAAACATTGGCTCTGCAGCCATCTTAACCAGGCTACTTGCTGCTTCTTGGTTAAGATTGCTGCAACAATCTTTACCAAGCAACTTGCATGTTGCTTGGTTAAGATGGCTGCAGTGCAGCACCAAGTTACTGCGCACTGGTTAAGATTGAGGCAACAGTCTTTACCAAGTAACTTACTTGCAAGTTGCTTTGGTTAAGATTGTTGCAGTGTAACACCAAGTTACTTGTTGTTGCATGCTGCGTAGCACCAATCAACTTGTTGCTATGATGCAGAGGTAATTTTACCTCTTGCCTTTGCAGTATGCAATAATTATTAAAATAGTGTTGAATGTTATATTTTTTATGATAGTAATCTCATTTGCTTATATGGTTTTTTTGTTTCTTCATTTCTGTCTCATCTAATTGTTAAGGTTTACAAGTATTTTATGAATGCAATGTTCTACTTTGAAGAGGGATGACATATATGCTTTTGTATTGTGCCACACACATGGAATGAGTCCAAATAATGATGGACAAATTTTTCCAACAAATCCTAGACACAATAGCCAACGAAAGGATAGGAGAGAGAATTGAATGATGATAACGATCTAGAACTAGACAACCATCCAGTTGAGGAAATGTATTTTATTGATAGTGATTATGAGCTACATGATGAAACTGAATTGCAACAGATTTTCTTAGAGAATGATGTTGAATGGGAAAGGATCCAAAAGGAACTTCATGGTCATGGTAATTCTAGTACAAGTGCTGAATATGAGAGTTCAGATGCAGATTGGAAAGACCCAGGGGATGATATAAGCTCTGATGAGTTTGTTAGTAGTTCAAGTTTAGCGGATGACAGTAGTAATGAGAACAAGGGTAAATATTGTAAGAGATTTATACCAAAAGGTGACAACACTGCATTTGAGCTTGGCTTGACTTTTGGCAGCAAGGATGAATTTAAAACATCATGTAACCATCATGGGGTTGTACATGGAAGAACTGTTAGGTTTGAAAAAGATGACAAAAGAATATGCAAACCAGTTTGTCGTGGAAAGGATTGTGGTTGGGAAATTTGCTCACAATTCAGATTGAAATAGCGAAGTTAGCAGCTCTGGTTGGTAACCAAACTCAAAACCATGTTTTGAGACTAATTTTGATTTTATAATAGTTTTTTGTCATTCCCAATAAGCATTTTTACATTTCTAATAAATCTTTTTACATTTTCAACACACATTTTTATATTTTTAATGTAATTTTAATATTATAAAATCAAAATGAAACTCAAAATCATATTTTGAAACCTCTTCCACACGGGGCCTAAACACACTTGTGGAAGAACCTCCAACCATGGTTGTGCCAACTCAAAGTATCTAAGCAAGAAATACAAGACGACATTCGTATCATGCCACATATCAGGGTTGAAGAGATTGTAGAAAATGTGCACAACGACTTGGAACATCACCATCTAATCAAAAAAAGCAACATCAGGAAGAGAGCAATTGAGCAAATTGAAGGGGATCTAACAAAGCAATGCAACAAGTTGCATGATTACTGCAACGAATTGCTATGGGCAAATCCTGGATCCCCTGTTTTCTTAGACACAATAGAAAATGATGATGGAGATGATATGTTTCATAGGATATATGTATGTTTTGATGCATGTAAGAGGGGATTCAAAGACGTTGCAGACGGTTAATTGGGCTTGATGGTTGTCATCTAAAGGGGCCTCATAAAGGAATTTTGCTCATTGCCATCAGTATAGATGCTAATGATCAAATCTTTCCATTTGCCTATGCAATTGTTGAGATTGACAACACAGATTCTTGGACAAGGTTTCTTAGAGAACTACAATTGGACTTGGACATCAGAAACTCTTCTGGTTGGACATTTATAACGGACAAGCAGAAGGTAGTATTTAAACTTCTTGTCAATTGTAAAAGTTATTTATATCTCCTAACTACTGCACTAAGAAAACTTGTTTTTTTATTCATGATTATAATGGCTTGAAAATGCAATCAAAACCTTATTCCCAAGTGCTGAGCATAGGATGTGTGTTTGGCACATGTATAACAATTTCAAGAAGCAACATTCAGTCCTCCCATTAAAAGATAAGGTTTGGGCAGCAACTAGAGCCACACATGAGAAGAAATTTATGGCTGAAATGAGTGCTTTGGAAGATATAAATGAAGACGCACTTCGTTGGTTACAGAACCACACAAACTCAAAAAATTAGTCCACGGTTTATTTCAGAACTAATGCAAAATGCGATATACTGGTGAACATCTGTGAATGTTTCAATAGGGTTATCCTTCAAGCAAGAAAGAAGCCAATCTTGAGTTTGCTAGAAGCACTTCGATTCTACATAATAGAAAGACTGCAGAAAAAATGAGAATTTATACAGAGGACGCATGGAGGTATAGGTCCTAAGGTTATGAAGAAGTTTGAAAAAATTAAGATGAGAGCAAATAATAGTATTGCAAAACTTGTTGTGGAGAGATGGAATACGAGATTAGATGCATTTATGGAGATCAATATACAGTGGGCATGCGTGACAGAACATGTGGCTGTAGAAGATGGAAATTGACTGGTATACCTTGCCCGCATGTTGTCTCAGCAATTAGTACGACAGGAGAGGATCCAGAAAATTTTATACATCCATGTTACAGTAAGGAACATATGTTAGATCATACCAGTACATGATTCACACAAGTAATGGGCCTGACATGTGGAGAGTAAAAATAAGCCTAATATTTTACCCCGACAACAGATCAAACTTCCAGGTAGGCCCAAAAAAGCTCGACGGAAGGATCCAGAAGAGGTGAGAGAGAAAAATAAAAAGAAAGGAAAGGAATGCATAAATTATCATGGGCAGGAAGAATGACCTAAAAGTGCAGGATCTGTAATGCAGTTGGGGCATAATTCAAGAAAATGTCCAAGAAGAAAGCAGATGAATGAAAACGAGAGAGGTTGTGATGAATCAACTGAAGACAATATGACTAGAAACAACAGGGGACATACAAATGGGAGCCAATTTGAGTTACAAGATGGTGCCGGTGGGGATTCGAAAACACAAGGCTCAACTATAGTAAGTGTATAATATGATACAATATCATTTGCGGATCAATATGAAAATTTACAGCCTCCAATTTGAATCAAGAGACCACAGCTTCCACTAGCAACACAAGAAAAGTCTCAGAGGTGATTTAGTTCATTCTTCCATATTACATTGTTTCTAACTTACATTATCTTACTCCATTCCTCTCTGTCTTCCTCAGGCTAGACAAAGGTGCAGCTTGTGTCATTGTCACGGTCATAATAGGTCAACTTGCAACAGCCCTATTACATCTCTATTTTGTATCCGTGGAAGTGCAAATGATGAGGATCAAGACTCTTGACTTGTTCTTTATTTCTTTTGATATTGTCATATCCTGAACATGGGAAAATTAGCATTTTCTTGCTTTTAGGCACTTCTTTATGTTTTAAAAAAATGGAATTCAGCCAGTTGCCTTTTGGTGTTATAATGTCATCGTTGTATCTGGGCAAACTGAAATTCAGCCAGTTGCCTTTTGATGTTCCTCAAATTCTTATTATAATTTAACTCTTTGAATAGAAGGACTTCAACATTTCTAACATTGGTTTCTTTAGTTGATGGTAAGCTGAATTTGAGAGATTTTCTCTATACTACATGGCAGACCATGTTCCCTGGTGGTAATGTTGATTAGAGCAGTGAATGCAAAAAATTTTCTTTCTTTGAAAAAGCAAGTGAATGCTTTTAATTTGGCATGCTGCATTTTTAGTTGAATGGTTTAAAACATTATTTGGTTTTGACAGGTGAGAATTATTCCAATGGACATATTATATTTCTATGATAGGCACAAAATGATTACAGATGAAAGGGTGGCTGCTGCCAAGATAAAATTAAACAAATAATGTTGAAGAAACCAACAAATTCCTCATTAAGATTGCAAAAATCAACCAACAATGCTCCAGTAATGCTCCAATACTTTTCTCATATGTTATTGCTTATTATTCATATGAAAGAACATCAACCAAGCCAAACTTTAAGCATTCGCTAGTTAGGAAATGAAAACACTTTATATCCTTCATTTGCTGTCACTCAACATACAATCCATGTAATATGGAATGATCGACAAATGAAGACGACGAAGCCCACAAATCAATACTTGCTTAAGGAGTCAGTTAATTAGGAGAATTTGCGTGCGAATTGAAGATGTTGTTGTCGGGTGCTCTGTTATTCCCCTGCAATCTGTATGCCTTATAGATTGCAAATGGAACCTCAAGTTGTTCTCAGGATGGTGTGAGATTTCGTAATTTTGCCTTAAGATTAGCTGTAGGATTGTATTTTTGTAAATTATTTTAATTTTTCAAAGTATGTATAGTTATGAATTTACACAATTTTCTTCAAGGAATTGTATTTAATAAGAAAATTTATTTAAATTATGCAATCATAATGTTCATTAGAATTATATCAATAAGAAATAAGATTAGAATTAGGTTTAAGTAATAAAACAATTAAGAATAGGAATAAAGGAATTAAGAAATAATTGAAAAATAAAAATAAAAAGAGGCAATTGGTTTTTACTGATTTAGAATCAAGAAAAACTGATTAGCTCTAGGGAACAATCAGTTTTACACGTTTCCAAACGGGAAAAACCGACTGTCCAGATAAAGGAAACGGTTTTTTTCGATTGGAAATGGGAAAAATCGATTCTTGTAGAAAAGGGAACCGCTTTACCGATTCCAAATTGGGAAAAACCGATTTCCACCGCTTTTGAAACGATTTTTTCCGATTGTAAAATGGGAAAAACCAATTTTCACCGCTTTCGAAATGGTTTTTTCCGATTGTAAAACAGGAAAAACCAATTTGTAAAAATAGGATAAGGATCCACCGACCTCCCAACCGGTTGCGACCAATTCGGAAAGGGTCACAACCGATTTGACAAAAGAAGAATCGGAAGAATCGGTTTTTACGGATTCCAGGAAGGGAAAAACCGATTTGAACTGGTTTTACCAAGTCCGAATCGGTAAAAACTGATTCGTGACTGAAAATGAAGAAAAATTAAACTTGAAGATAAACACGGGCTGTTTTGGCGTTATAGGCATTTGCTGCCTATAAATACCTCCTCCCTCCTTCATTCTTACACCATTTACCTACCAAAGTGCTGCCAAACTGAAAACCAAACCAAAAAGAAACCATAAAACTAAAGAAGAAGAAGAAGGAAGAAGGAGAAGGAGGAAAGAAGGAGGAGAAGCTTGATGCTTGACCTTGGAGACTAGGAATCAACACCATCGTTGGGATTCGATACTAGGAGGAGTTCGGAACGTACCGGTACGGAGATTATGGAATTTTTTTCGATTAAACTTAAGGAAACTATTGCATATTTCATGATTTTTAGTTTTTCTTGAAATCTTAGATTTTAATCTTGTTCTTTCTTGAATTCATGGCTTGAGGATGTTAGGAATACTGCCTATATGTTGTTAGGTTGGATTTGGCACAAAAAGAAGCAAGGAAAATGGAGAATTGATGTTTTAGAAGAAAACCTGAAAGAAAACTTGGAAACCAAGTTTTCAGGGCAAGAATCGGTTTTTACCTATTCGAAATAGGTTAAAACCGATTCCTGCCGAGGGTAAAAGCGGAAAAGCCCATTTCAATCGGTTTTAACCTATTCCAATCGGTTTTGCCGATTTTTAAATCGGGAAAAACCGATTGGGACGAAAAATGGCATTTTTGGAATTTTTGTATAAATTCCTATAATAATTTTGGTTCGTAAATAAGTAGAATTCATGTTTTTTGGAATTAGAGAGTTATAGACTTAATTTTGGAATAATTAGGTTTGACGGAAAATTAAGTTTAAAAAGGAAAGTTGGGTTTATACGAAATTCGGCTTTATTTGGAATATAATAGAAACTAAACCTTTTCGATATTAATAAATTGTAGATAATTGGGAAGTTAGTGAGTAAGCATCTTCGGACCGAGGTGAGTTTATCAATGAAAATGGATGTCGTTTTTAATGCAATTAATAATTGAATTGCATTGAATCTTGTTTGCGACATATTTTAAAATGTTTGTTAAAAATGCTTTTTGTTTTATACTGCCAATTGTGCTTACTTACCGGCTGGAATGCATACGTAGTTGCTATGTTTTAGTTGTATTTTTATTTGTGCACTGATTCAGTTATTTGAGCATAAGTCTTGTCGATCACACGAGCCAGCATCGGGTTTGGTCGTCTGGATTATCTGCGTTCCTGATTTTGAAATCAGCCCAGACTAGTGAGGCCCATATCAATAGCCCATATCAATATAAGTTGTAGGGAGTTGGCTGACGATGTATTTATATTCAAATTAAGATGAGTTGGTCTGTCGCTTGGCATAGATTGTGAACGCCTCTCATTCTCTGAGGTGAGTTGGTTTGTCTTCATCGTTCACATCGAACGTTGGCCACCGCCATTCATCCTCTTTATTATATTTCAATTGAGATGATTTGATCTGTCGTCTAGCGTTCATGTACACGCTAGCGGCCGCCTTTCATTCTCTGAGGTAAGCCAGTTTGTCGTTATCGTTCACATAGAACATTGGCGAACGCCACTTATCCTTTTATATGTTCTCTAAATTCTGCATGAGTCATGAATGCTAATTATTAAGATATGCCTGAATTGTATGCATTTTAGGTAAATTTTACAACTTGGTAAATGTTTGCGAAAACAGTGGACTCTCACTGAGCACGGGCTCATTCCATTTTCTATTTTCCTTGTTTTTTGTTTTTTAAAATTGTATAGCAGATCCTTGGTATGTGAAGGACTTTTCTCACTATTATCAATATTAGGATGGGACTGCTTAAGGGCCGGACCTATTATATATGTTTGTTCAGAATGTACATAAAGGAGTTGTGTTTAGCCCTGCTTCCGCTTTTATGTTTAAGTAATGGTCTATGTACATTCAGGTTTGGCTGTTTTAATAAATAAGAGAAGTTATTATCATCCTGCTCTACATATTCTGAGTCCTGGTGCGAACCAGGCAGGCCTCCAGTGAAGCCAACCCCTTGTATGCGGGGTGGTGGATCTGGGGTATCATAGATAGCATTTTCTGATGGACAACTATTAAGGAGTATGCAAAATGATGGAAGGATTGACCTGCAGCAAATACCAGAGGAGGAGGCAGAGCAATTTCCATCTCCAGTAATGGTGGAAACGTTGCAATTCTCTGGCAATCTGAACTTCCTTAGCAGCTTCTGGGGCGGCATTCTATCCAGCCTTAAGTACTTGCAACCTTCTTCCTCCCCTTCTTCATGCTTCCTCTTCCCATTGCTTCGAACGACCAATGTGTTCTCGTCCTCCACAGTCACCTGAATGTTGGATTTGGAGAGGCCGGGAACATCCATGTAGAAAATGTACTCCTAGGGGAATCAAGAATGTCCACCGGGATCGAACCCGTTCTAGCTCCGACTCCGGCTCCCCTATTTCTGCCCCTATCACCGACGTGAACAGTGTCATCAACGCCGCGAGAGTTGAGGCTATCAATTTTTCGAGGGTTCCCGGGATAGCCAAAAGATGGCTCATTGCATATTCGCCACTGTGCTCATCTCTTTCTGAGAACAAAAAAAAACCCTAAGAACAACAGAAAACCGGCGAAATAGTACGGTATTGGGTAATTCTTCTTCTTTTGCTGCGCAAGATTGAAACTTGATAAATAAGGATGGGAGAAGGGATGATAAAATTAAGGTTAGGACAAGTTTGCCCTTATGGTGTGAGATGCACGAGATTGATTTTAACGGGTTCCATCAGATTAAATGGCAAAGGATGAAAAAGATCGAAAATGAAAAATAAAGGACAAAAAAGATAATTTTCAAATGTAAGGGACCAAAAAGATCACTAGGCCATATGTAAGGGACCAAATAGGTGTTTACTCAATAGTTATTTAATGTAAAAGTGTATTGAAAATGTAAATATGCTTAGTAAAATAGTAAAAAGAAATGGACAATAATAAAAATATATTATAATATATTAAATTTACTATTAAGAAATAAAAAACAAAACAAAAACAATGAAATCGAATTTGATGTGCATAAAATTAACATTCCCATTGGGCCTAGCCCAATGAATTAATACAAAGGAACAGTAAAGGATAAAAGAAGCCCGGATCCATGTTTAGGTCGGAAAGATCATACAAACCAAGTCTCTGCTATAACTTTAGATCGGATATAAAGGCTCAACTCGGTCCTAAAAGACTTAATAAACTCATGAAGGTTTAGGTCGGAAAACATTATAAACCAACTTGGGAATCTTAGATCGGTAAAACTTATCATCTCAGATCGGTCAAGATTGAGTCAGAAAAAGTACAATTCTACTGGAGAAGCCCAGGTCGGTAAAAGCTTAAGAGAAGTTAGATTGATCAACAGTAGTAAAGCTCAGACCGGTAAATCTCAGACCAGTAAAGCTTAGAACGGTAAAGCTTAAGTCAGGCAGAGCTTAGGTCGGTAAAACTTAGGTCGGGTTGGGATAAAGGTGACATTATCATGACAGTTAGACATCATGGTAGGGCCATGAATTTAATATATGCAGGAGCCATAATGACAAAGGAGCCAAATTAGATCCGGTATTTCAGGAACGGCTAAAGTCATCATAAAAAGGAGAATAAGTGGAAGTACAGGTCATCATGACTCCAACGGAAATATCAAGGTGAGCCTATAAATCTCAGTCACCAGACTCATTTCAAGTAAGCCATTCTTGATACAATTTCTCTTAAACTCTTGGTCAATACCATTTTCTGCTTACATATTGCTAACTTGACCGTCGGAGCCTATACAGGGGGGAAAGCCCCGCTCCTTTTTCTGATTATCTATCGTTTGTCACCAAAACAGTGCAAATCAACCCTCTTCACTATCTTTGCGGATCAGAGCTACCTTAATCAGTCCCAGCTAGTTCCATATTATTTGCAGTGAAGCTTTGTCCGAATTGGGTCTTTTTGCTGTTCGTGAAGTTTTTATTGGGCTGCTAGAAGCATCATCCTGAAGTGTATCAGATCCAGTCGAAGCATCCATACGCCGGACATTTTTACGTCACATCAACTGGCGCCGTCTGTGGGGACGATTTGATCGATTTTCTTCATCAAATTTTCTTCACAATCAAAGAAATTTGTTGAAGTCATGACGCAAGAAGTTCGGGAACGGATGTTTCTTCTTTCAGAATAACAGTTTGCACTAAGGAAATAATTCTCCAATTAGGTACAGTTTTTTGGGACAATTAATTTCTTAACTGACACATAGAAATATAAATTTGGTTAGCATCAATGAATCGATATCATATCATATACATCTGGGAAGGCCTGGTTTTTGAACCGCTTCCAAGCAGCATACCATGTACATCTGGGAAGGCCTGGTTTTTGAACCGCTTCCAAGCAGCATACCATGTGCATCTATCTGGTTGTTAACATTTTAGAACGAGCACGCTTCAGAGGGCATCTTCTGAAAAAATTAAAAATATGTCCTGAAACTGTATACCATGTGTCTCTTGTTTATTGGTTGTATACTATAACTCTTGTTGCATTTCTTGTTCTGTGTTGCGCATGAATATCGAGAAATGAAAGAATGGCAATCAGAAAGACATTCTAGAGGATGAATTCAAAGACCGATCTAGCAGAGGATGACTTCAAAGACCGATCCAGCAGAAGATGACCTTGGAGATCGATCCAGCAAAGGATGACCGTAGAAGCCGACCCAGCAGAAGACGACCTAGAGGGTAGACCCCAGCGGTGGATGACCCCAAGAGGCAAAACCCACTAGTGGACGACCTGGATTAGTAGACAACCCCATCAGTGGACGACCTGGAGGATAAATCCCCCATCAGTTGACGATCTAAGGGACGACCCCGGGACACGCATTCAAATCATGAAGTCAGGTTAGACACTCTGAGTAGGACATGGAGGCCATCAGGTACGGTCTATAGGACGATAAAATATCTTAGATGCTCAAGTTACTATGTTCATTATTCAGTATGTATTGCGAAAGACACGGTTGGGAACCGCTTTCACATCATGATTTTCATTATTACTGAAAGACACGGTTTGGAACCGCTTTCACATCATGATTTTCATTATTACTGAAAGACACGGTTTGGAACCGCTTTCAAAGAACGTGGGACATTGTTAGACACGGGTAGTTCTAACAATATAATTACAACCAAGGCACTGGCTGGTTGTCAATTACACAAGGCACAGCTAAGTCCAGTTCGGACACCATTGATTGGCTTCGGCAATCACCATGTTATACTCACAGGACGGTTGAGTATTATACCAGTAACCATGATAGCTGGCCAGCTACTACTCACAGGAATCATGTGATCACCTTACCATGTATACCTTCCAAGGCTCAAACCGTTCTTAAGCCATGGCTTCAATTTTGCATATGTTTTGTTTATAATGAATGGGATGGCTCCTATTTGTTAACATTAAACAGGCAAGGCAATGGTACATAGGCAAGTACAATACATTGGACGGAACAAACCATGTACAGGATCAATACGTTGACCAGGGCAAGCCAGGAACAGGGTCAATACATTGGACGGAACAAACCATGTACAGGATCAATACGTTGATCAGGGCAAACCAGGGGCAACGTCAATATGTTAGCTGAGACAAACGTAGGCAGGATTGTGTATATGGCCGAGACAAATCATAAGAAAGCAGTTGGCTGAGACACAGGAAGGGATAGCATTTGACCGGATAACTCACCAGAGTCAAGGTCATACAAAAATTTATTAAGATGCTTACAAAGGCTATCATTAGATCTTCATGGCTAAAAAGGACGAGGAGAAAACATCTTTCATCGCGGATAAAAGGTACTTATTGCTTTATTACTATGCTTAATTACATTTCAGCATTTGGTAGGATCTCCAAAAATCAGTTAGGACGGAACATGAAAGCCTATATTGATTAATTGCTTGTTAAAAGTAAAAATGACACTGCCTGTTTGCTTGACTTACGCGAAAACACTAGAAGATCTTGTTCAATACCAATTAAGGATATATTCGAAAAAATATGTTTTTGGGGCTACTTCGGGAAAATTCTAAGGTTACGTGGTTTCAAAGGGGGTATCTCGGTTAATTACAAATACATCCGCCTAAGTAAATTCGTTAAGTACCACAGTTAACGGGAAGAATAACAGTTTTAGATCGGTTTTTAGCTCGGTCGGCTGAACAAATTGCTCTTAACGATTCTTTGCCATCTTTGACCATACCTATTTATGGAAAACAATTATACATATACATAGCCACTACTACATCTGTAATTAGCTCGATTTTATTTAGAGGAGATAACCGGGTTCAAAGACCCATCTATTTTGTTAGCAAAGTTTTGCAGGCAGCTGAAAAGAACTATTCTAGCTTAGAAAAGCTGGTCTTGGCTTTAGTTCAAACTACCCGGCGTCTCCGACCTTATGCCAATTCTCATGGAGTTACCGTTTATACCGATACATTCCTTAAAGCCATCTTACAAAAGGCAGGAGTCTCAGGTCGACTTACCAAAAGGGCCATCGAATTAGGGGAATATGGCATCACCTTTGCATCACAGCAGTCAAAGTACAGGTGTTGGCAGATTTCATAGCTGAAGGAGTATCAAACAACCAAGAGAACATATTCAGCCCGTCAGAAGAAACCGATTTGCTTTTAAACAGAAGGTGACGGCGCATGACTATCAACGTGGATGGTGCCTCAAGCCAGTCCGGATCGGGTGCGGGGATCATCCCCATCAGCCTAGAAGGAGAAATTCACAATTATGCTCTACAATTCCGCCGAACCAGCAATCTTGTCTATATAAGTAAGGATCAGGATTGGAGGTTTCCTATATGGCAGTACCTACAAAATGGCACTTCACCAAATTCCCGAGAGGAAGCACAACGAGTACAAAGGAAGGCCGCACACCATCAGATAATTGGAGAGGATCTGTATAAAAAGGGGTTTCTTGATGCCCTCACTAGAATGCCTGGGATCGGGAGAAGCAGAGGTCATGTTAAAGTACATCAAGAGGATTGCGGGTCTCACATTGGGGCTCGGGATTTGGCCAAGAAAATATTTGGGGCTAGGTTTTATTGGCCTCGGCTATTTCAGACAATGGAACTCAGTTCGAATCTAAGGAGTACCCAGCCTTGTGTTCAAGACTTGGCATCACCCAGCGTTTCGCATCGGTAGTTCATCCTCCAGAAATACAAAGTGGAGCCCCGCGAGTTATGCACTTCGAAAGGGATCAAAACCATAAAAACTTGGAGCTCAGCTTGATAGAAGAAGTTTGGAACACTGCCCATGTTACATCAACTAAATTATAAAGAAAATTTAGTTACACTAAGCTGCTTGGGTCAAACATTGAGCTTTTGTTACAGGAGATTTAGTTCTACGAAACCAGGCTATCAGCAAAACACAAGAACAGGGCAAGTTATTATTGGGAAGGGCCTTATCGGTAAAAGTCAAAAGTCGGGAAAAAGATTAAAGACAACGAAAGGAAGAAAAAGGGAGTTTCTATTCCATAAAAATCCAAAAGTACAAATCCGATCTGGGAAATTACAAAAAGTTTCTTGCTCGACATCAAGAAGGAGGTGCTTGGGAAGTCGCTTCGTCCGCTGTTTCCTGGGGATCAGTTTCCGGTTCGTCATTCTTTTCCGGAATAGGAACACCGATGGCTCGGCACTCCTGTTTGATCCCCTCAACCAGATCAAATGGATCGCGACCTTGAGGAAGCAAAGTGTTTGGAGCTATGGAATCTTCAGGGACATCCTCTACCGATCTGGAAGCTTTTAGTTCGTCCCAGCAGAGAGTATACCCGCACTGGATTAACTCAAAAAAGCGCTTATTCATCAGCTCCAGCAGGGTCCCCTCCTTAAAAGATTTCAGCTCAGCCTGGCGAGCCGCTTCGACCTCCGCCGGACTGACCAGACCGGCAGCCTTTTCTGCCGCCTCCTTCGCGGCTTTCTCCAAGTCGGTTTTTTCCTTCACCCAGGAAGCTTTTTCTTCCTTTAGGGTCTCCACATTGGCTTCCAAGCCCTGGATCTTGGTCACCAGTTGGCTGGACTTCGTGCACAGATCCTGGTTTTGCTTCATTAGCCCGGTTTTTTCAGCCTCAAGCTTCGAATTTTTGCTGCGTTCGAGTCCCAGCTGAAACTGCAAATCCTCAACGGCCTCGGACGGTTTTTTCGACCTTTCCAGCTCGTAACTTTGGGCCAAGATGTCCAAAGCTGTTGCCCTTTTTGACGTAGCGGCATAATTGTAAGCTACCTGCAAAAAACCGATCCAAGAGTGTCATATGAGGTAATCATTATTTTCAGATAAATTAATTTAGTATCGATGCTCACCCTTTTTACGTGCGAAGCGAGAAAGGCCTCCTGCTTCATCATCAGCTCCATATTTTGCCGGAGCTGGTTGCCCACCTGTACCATCTCCTCAAAAGATCTTTCAGTTTCAGCCTCCAACTCTTGGTAAGGCCTTACGTCCTCAGGCAAAGGTTCAGGCAAATGCACTTGAAGTATGGGCCGAGCTAGGGAGATCGGCCTATCTTTTTTATCTTTCAGCAGAAGAACTCTTTCTTTTGTTGAGGGGTCCACGGGTCCCCAAAGGTCATCAGGCTTCGGCAGCTCGGGATCACGCATGGGGCCCGTCAACAATTGTGGAGCTTTGGCAGCCTTAGCTGCCTGGACTTCTTCCGGGGTCGGCCTGCTCTTTTTCGCGACCCGGGTCACCAATTCCGATCTGGGAGGATCGGCCACCTCAACCTCTTCCGTGAGATCGATCTCAGCTGATCTTTTGGAGGATCCCGAAGCTGCAGCAGGCTTGTTGACTTTTTTCTTCCTTCCGAACCCGCCGAGACTACCTGAAAACAAGCAACATGCAAAAATCAAAATTACCGATCTATAAAAAGAAAGGATACGAGAAATAAAAGATTAAGGGACAGGTATTTACTTTCTCCTTCTACGCCGGGGGCATGGCTCAGCCCGGCCCATACCAGAAGACCCTCTGAAGGGGACTTAGCCGAATACTTAACCGTACAGGTATAATTTCTTAGAACTTTATAGTCCGACTGCACTATAGGGTCAGACGTATTTCGGGTTTGATCGGCAGGGATTATAACTTGTGACCAACGTCTGGGTAGGTTTGCTTCATTAGCTTTCACCATAACATATCTAGACCTCCAATTTTTGTTAGTGTCAGGGGAGTCGGTCATAAGGATGGGGCTGTTTCTACGTTTTTGGAATGTTACCCACCCCTGGCCATAAGGATATTGGCGGACAGTGTAAAATTGAAAGAACAAAGCTATTGAGGGTCGGATTTCAGCCCCAACACAAACACACATAAATCCTATCAAAAACCTAAGGGCATTAGGTACTAACTGGCTCAGCCCGATGTACAAGAAATCAATCATCTCATTTATAAAATTCGGGACCGGGAACCTTAGCCCGAATTTTAGATGATATTCATAAACACCAACCCAACCCTCAGAAGTGTTATTTATCCTTTCTATGGGTGTCGGTAAACGGATCTGGACGTTTGGGTCTATATAATGGTCCGATTTTAGGGATTTTAAATCTACCATAGTGAGCTCGGAAATTATTCCCTCGGGTTTAAATTCATAAGGAGCGGCCGAATCTACATAAAGCAGGTGCCAAAATCAAGCACAAATCTAGATAAACATTTTATATGAAAGTTGCATGCTTTAAAATAAATCAGAAAAATGAGAAAGGGGAAGAACGCACTAACCTGAGCTCGGATTCTGACGAGACACTCCGGTGCCGGAACTCTTTTCGGAAGCCATGGCAATCGGTTATATGGAAGAAATAAATACGGCGATGGAACGGCAATGACAACAAAGTAGCAGACACGGACAGGATTGACGGATGGGGAAGACAACTCCTTAAAACTCCGGCAAAGCGTGATAGCTCTGGTTTCTTTCAGAAAGACGAAGTAGCAGATGATGTCAAATATTCGTTGCCCTCACGGTTTTATAATGGAGCATCGGATGGTTCAAAGAGACGTGGATAAACCAAATAGGTGTGGGCATTAATATCGTCTCGAAAATGATGAATATGGAAAGTTGAGCCGGCCATCTCGATAAACTTAAAAGGCATGCCCATCACATCCCGACTTCTCGAACAATCAGATTTCGTATAACGCAAAGGTACGCCTTTACGGTTGCATTTATTTATCCGAAAAACTGTTTAAATTCTTTAGATCGGTACTTCAATTATTACCTATGCATCGGATGACACTATAACCTATAGGTCGGTTATCATTGTCATAATTCTCGTTTTTATCAGTCAGGAATTTATGAATTATAGGTCGGATAAATACTGGAAAAATACCTTTAGTCACAAATTCGGCTTAGTAAAATACGGTATGTTGCTTAACTCAGAAAAATTAGCTCGGATTAATATCTAGAAACTTATGATGTCTTTTACGCCAGGTCTTAGCTCGGAAAACCCAAAGAGTATTAAGTTTTAGATCGGTAAAACCTAATACTGGGGGGGCTTGTTGATGTGCATAAAATTAACATTCCCATTGGGCCTAGCCCAATGAATTAATACAAAGGAACAGTAAAGGATAAAAGAAGCCCGGATCCATGTTTAGGTCGGAAAGATCATACAAACCAAGTCTCTGCTATAACTTTAGATCGGATATAAAGGCTCAGCTCGGTCCTAAAAGACTTAATAAACTCATGAAGGTTTAGGTCGGAAAACATTATAAACCAACTTGGGAATCTTAAATCGGTAAAACTTATCATCTCAGATCGGTCAAGATTGAGTCAGAAAAAGTACAATTCTACTGGAGAAGTCCAGGTCGGTAAAAGCTTAAGAGAAGTTAGATTGATCAACAGTAGTAAAGCTCAGACCGGTAAATCTCAGACCAGTAAAGCTTAGATCGGTAAAGCTTAAGTCAGGCAGAGCTTAGGTCGGTAAAACTTAGGTCGGGTTGGGATAAAGGTGACATTATCATGACAGTTAGACATCATGGTAGGGCCATGAATTTAATAAATGCAGGAGCCATAATGACAAAGGAGCCAAATTAGATCCGGTATTTCAGGAACGGCTAAAGTCATCATAAAAAGGAGAATAAGTGGAAGTACAGGTCATCATGACTCCAACGGAAATATCAAGGTGAGCCTATAAATCTCAGTCACCAGACTCATTTCAAGTAAGCCATTCTTGATACAATTTCTCTTAAACTCTTGGTCAATACCATTTTCTGCTTACATATTGCTAACTTGACCGTCGGAGCCTATACAGGGGGGAAAGCCCCGCTCCTTTTTCTGATTATCTATCGTTTGTCACCAAAACAGTGCAAATCAACCCTCTTCACTATCTTTGCGGATCAGAGCTACCTTAATCAGTCCCAGCTAGTTCCATATTATTTGCAGTGAAGCTTTGTCCGAATTGGGTCTTTTTGCTGTTCGTGAAGTTTTTATTGGGCTGCTAGAAGCATCATCCTGAAGTGTATCAGATCCAGTCGAAGCATCCATACGCCGGACATTTTTACGTCACATCAGAATTACCTACGCTTAGAACCTCTCGTGTGACAATGGGCTCAAAATATCCTAATACTGAAGGTTCTTTTTTATTATTTTGAAAACATGTTTTTGAAAAATAATTGAGTGAATTGCTTAAATTAGCACGAACCTTTGCCTGAGTGCGATAAATACCACAAACATTGTGAAATAGCTTTTTTTTTATCACAAACCTTTCGAAAATGTGACAAAACCTACCATTCCGTCAAATAGATCCGTTAAACTGCTAATGGTGAGGGCAAAATTGCCCTCAAAAAGTTGTTTCTATTATGAGTTTATAATGTAAAAAGTATATTAAAAATATAAAAATATATAATTAAATAATAAAAAATTATATTAAAAATGATCAAAACTATTATAATATATTAAATTTAACTAAAATCAAAACGAAAAGAACAACCCTTGCTAAAAATAAGCTGGAATGCCATTAGGTCCTGCTTGACTTGGAGAGGTGCGCAACACTTTGGGATGCTGAAACGAATCTTAATTAGGTCAACCCCTTGGATGGCATTTGCTTGGCGACGGTGAAATCGCCAGTCAGTCAAACGTCTAGCTGATTCCATTTTGGGATTCACTTTATTTTGCTTTTTCCATTGTTTATACCTCCATCTCATCATGGGTTTGATTGGATCGGAGTCTATCTCATCACTCGTGCCCAAAAGTCAAAAATCAATCTTACCCATACTTCATTTCCTCTTTTTTGCCTGAGCCAGCCTTGATCTCGTATAGATTTTCATTTGCAAGGAGAAAATTATATTTTTGGTCCATAATGTTTAAAATGATATTTTTAGTCGTTAATATTTTAGCTGTAATATTTTTGGTCCATAATATTTTGTTTCAATGACACCTTTGGTCCATAAATAGGTTATTATCTGTTTTATAAGTAATTTGGAGTCAAAATATAAATTATTAAAAGTATTAGGCTGAATAAAAAATTATAAAAAATTCCCCAAATTTCCGATGAACAGTACCGGAAATTCCTCCCCTTCGGACAAACCTTCTAGTGGGCAGATAATCACCAGGAAACAGAACAGATAATCAAAGAACAGTAGAAACCCAATTCTTTCCCTAATCTTATTTATAATTAATGATTTTCTGGAAGAACATTACTTTCTGAGAGATCCCCCCGCCATGAATGCAAGTGGGTTTTTGTTAGAAATAAAATTTGAAGGACCATTTTTTTTTTTTCCTTAACTTTCAGTGATGTATTTATGAACAACCTTTCTTCCATTATTGTCTCTTCTAGCTTCTTCTTCTCATTGTTAGCATTGTTTCTTTTCCTGGGAGTGGGACTTTCCACTGGATAAAAGAAAAGAGTGTGGGAGGGAGGGGGGGGACCTTAACTTCTGAGGCATACCCAGAAAACATAAGAAATAGAAGAAAGAAAGAGTTCTTTGGCAATTTCCGTCTGGGGGTGCGGAGGGAGGAGGGAGGAGGGGGAGGGGAGGCGGACCGTGGAGGAGGGAGCGGAGGAAGGCGGAGGAGGGGTGGGGGGAGACAGTGAACAATAGCCTTTTTTGGGTCAATTTTTAACTTTTCAGTCCCACAAAATTACATAATTCAAAAAAACCCCAATCCGTTAGTTCCGTTAAATCCTAACAGCTCAGTACATTTTTTGCCCATTTAAATTAGTTTAGAGATATTTGTGTACAAAAAAAATATAAAGACAAAACTGGACATAATATAAAAGTAGGGGCATGTTATTTACAGGTACCATTTTACTAAATACAGGACACTTTTTAAAATTTTAAATGGTGAAATGACATAAATACCCTGATAATTACCATGGTGAATTTTTTTACCTACCCACAAAAAACACCCCTTCTTCATTATGCTGAGAGCTCTATTTCTCCATTTCTCCATTTCTCAATTTCTTACATTCCTCCTACATCCATACATTCATTCTAGATCCATTTCTTTTCCATTTCTTGAGTTCCATGGTGGAAAATACAAATGAAGATACATATTACACGGTACGTATGACATTACCATTTGTATGTCTTAAAGGTAGGAGCTTTTTCGCGTTTTTACGTCACTGGGTGACAATCGCCCACGACGGGCGTTTGTTTCACCGAAACGCGCCTGAACGGAGCGACTTTTTTCGAGAAAGTCGCCGAAGGCCACCAATTTTCGGGACAAAACACGCCCAACACTGGCGCTTTTAAACGGAAAACACGCCCGTGTTGGGCGTTGTTCTTGTCAAACCGCGCCACCTATAGGCGTGGTTTTTTACAGAAATATGTGGCCTGGGGCGTGTTTTCTGATTAAACGCGCCCATCTTGGGCGACGTTTATTGAAAAACATGCCCTTGCTGGGCGTGTTTTAGGGAGAAACACGCCCTTCCTGGGCGGTTTTTACCCTGAAATGTCCATTCTCCATTTTCTTCAATGCGTGCGGGAATTTGTAATATCATATTGGTTTACTTGACAGGCTCCGCACGTTTTGGATGACGTAAACGGTCTAGATTACACGGATGTATTTACGACTGATGAAGAGTTCACAACTCGAGCTGAGTTGATTGGCTGGGTTGAAGTCAGAGCTGCCGCGCATAGGTTTGATACGAAAATTATCTCTTCTAAAAAGTGGAAGGGGCCTCTGAAAGGGAGAAGAGGGAGAGTTGACATTTGTTGTGATAGAGCGGGGCAAGTGAGAAGCAAGGCACCCCCAGTTGAAGGGAAAATATCCCGTAACAACACTAGCAGCAAGCTGACTGGTTGTCCCTTTAAAGTATCAGGGAAAGAGAATAGTGAGGGTACCTGGAAGCTGAGTGTCATTAAAGGGCACCACAACCATGAATTACCACTGGTTAGAAACTGGCATCATAAACAGTCCCAGTTGAATGAGGAGGAAAAAGAGAAAATTGCAGAAATGATGAAGATAAATGTGGCTCCAAAGCAGATGCTGTCAAAACTGCGATATGACAATGCGAGTAATGTCACACGTATTAGGCAGGTTTACAATGAAACAGCAAAGGTTAGGAGAGAAGAGAGGGGAGATTTAAGTCCTATCCAGTATTTCCTGAAACTGATGCAGGATTACAATTACTACTACTGGTACACAGCGGAAGATGAGCGTAACGCGCTTGAGAACGTGTTCTTCGCCCATGGGGATGTCCCTAGTATGCTTCGTAAGTTTTCGTACGTTTTGTATATGGATACGACATACAAGACCAACCGGTATGACATGCCTATGCTTCAGATAGTCTCTCATGTTCCGACGGATCAATACATACATATTGCCTTTGCTTTCTTGAGAGATGAGACATATGCAACTTATTTCTGGGCTATGACTAGGTTGAGGCAACTTTTTGATCCATCGACATATCCACATGTTGTTATGACGGACAGAGAGTCAGCTCTAATGAAAGCTGTCAACGTTGTTTTTCCCGAGTCTAAGCAACTACTGTGTAAACGGCATATTGCTATGGATGTGAGGAAGAAAGCACTCAGTGTTTGTACGGACAAAGAAATATTAGATGAGTTTGAAAGACGGTGGAGAAGAGTTATGAGTGCTCTAACGTATGACAAGTTCACGAAAGCTGTGGAGATTATTGAGACCAAATATAGAGGCCGGTGGACGTCCGTGGTTAATTATTTGCACCATACTTGGTTGGATCCCCACCGGACCAAGTTTGTCTCAGTTTGGACTAAAGAGATAAAACATTATGGAGGGCGCACAAACAACATGTGAGCCTATTCGATTTTGTAGCTTACAGTTATATATATATATATATATGATACAATTACACATTATTCCCTTATTGACAACATGACATTTGTTCGTCTTTCATAAATGCAGGGCTGAGAGTGCGCACGCGCAGTTGAAGTATGCAATTAAAACTGACAGAGGTTCATTTCCTACAATATTTTTGGCTATAAATGAGATGATGAAGTTGCATTTGGGTGAGATACGTAGTAAAATGGAGGCATCCCGAAGCAAAACAATCCGTGAAGCCAATTACATGTTGTACAGTAGGATCAATGGCAGAGTTTCGCAAGATGCCATACTGTTGCTGTTACAAGAATACAGAAAGCGAGGCGCAGTCTATGGGCAGAACAGTGAGATGTGTGGTTGTGAACTGCGAACCAGCTATGGCTTGCCGTGTGCGCATCAGATGGTTGAAATGGCTGGGAATTACACACCTATTGATCCCTTGGATGTGGACCTCTTCTGGAGGACCCTATCTTTGGATGAGGGGAATATGCCTAGCGATGAGGAACGGCAGACAGCATAAGGTAGACTGCATGAGATGTATGTGGAAGCCTCGCAGCGTTCGACTGCGGACATGTATAGGGTAGCGGGTGTCATGCACAACACTTTGCACCCAGAGATTGTTGACCTCGCAGATCCCATTCAAAGGCCACGTAGGGGAAGGCCGAGGAACAACTCCACGCAGCGAGAGCTTTCTGGCTACGAGCATGCCGAGAGGGAAGCCAGCCTAGGCAGAGGCAGGTCAAGAGGCAGAGGTACATATGGTTGTCATATCCTTTGCAATTGGTTTTTGTTTTTGCTTATTTATTATGATGCTGATATTGTTCATGCATTCAAATACTATTTGCAGGTCGCAGCAGGTCAAGTGGGTCATCATCCAGGAGTATTCGAATGACTCCTAACGAATCCAACTGGCCTTTCAACCTCCCATCTTTGGTTAAACAGTTCGTGTTCGATTACATCGTTGATTATAAAAATGTAATGGGTGATGGACACTGTGGGTTCAGGGTAATCGCTACATTCGTACATGGTGACGAATCCCTTTGGTCGCAAGTCCGGCGGGAGATGTCACATGAACTTCACGCGTATGCGTCATTATGGTTTGGCGTCCTCGGGTCAGATATGTATGATAAAGCTCTTCAAGTGTTGGATTACCACATAAGTCCGGCAGCAGATGCGTTCTGGTTCGATACTTATCTTTTTGGACTACTTGTCGCCACAAGGCACCAGAGGGTATTCGCAGCTTACGGAGCGGAGTGTTGCACCTTCCTTCCACTTCGACAGCAGGGGTCCGTTGTAAGTGATGATCCGACCACCTATATCACTATGGGACATATCCGGAGCAACCATTTCATTTGTTTGGAGACAAGAGGTGAAATCTTGTTGCCCCCTGTCAGTGTGTTGTGGAGATACCATAAGGACGACCTGATGGATGATTTGGAGGAAAGTTTATCACCTCGATTGGGTAGATATCAGAGCTTGTACGTTGCTAGCTTAGGCAACGTACAAAGGGAACCCACTATAGTTATCGATTAGCTAGCTTTATGATTTGAAAGTTATGGAATCCTCAGTTGTGTCTGTATTGACATATACATGTATTGTATATTTAGAATATAATTGTCATGCAATTGATTATTGTAATATGTTATGATTGTGGGTAGGTGTGTATGGACTGTGAAAACATTTGGGCATGTGGTTTGTTGTTTAGGTGCCATCCTGTTGGTTTAATGAGGTGCAGGCAGTAGAGAAACACGCCTCTAACGGGCGTGTTCAGGCGTGTTTCTCGGAGTAACACGCCTGGTACAGGCGTGTTTCTCCATGAAACACGCCCGTTAGAGGCGAGGTAATTGTAGAAACACGCCTGGCTTAGGCGTGTTTCTCCATGAAACACGCCCGTTAGAGGCGTTGTTCCTGGTGAAACACGCTTGAGTCAAGCGTTTTTCTGTCTTTCAGTGGCATTAGTTGTGCGATTTGATAGAAAACAAAGCGCTTTAAACCCAACACTGAAACCCACATCCGGAAACGCAAAATTACTTATTAATACAGTGCTATTGTGTTTAAATTGTACAAAATTTGGGCAGAATCTCCCCTGTATATGAGTACTAAATCCCTGTTCATAACACATAATAAAGTACTAAATTGTCATCTGCACTTCAAACAACGGCACACCCAGTAAAATTCAATAATTCGACAGTTCTATTGTGTTGGGTAGTGAAAAAAAAAACAGTCATCCAGAGACAAACTAAAATCACATTATACATCATCCAAACATAATGAATATAATGAACTAAGGCTGAAATGGAGGTCGCAGCGCTAGTTGTTCCAGTCCCGGCATCAGTCCCTCCAAATGATAAGCAACATCTGTAATAGCCTGCCTACGTGTGTTAGGGTTGACAGCGTGTTCAACCCTTGGATGAAAATAGACTGCCCGCGAGGCTAAATACTGAAGTCGCTGTAACAAGTAAAATGAAGCTCACAATCAGCAACTAGTAAGACAGACAAATATATGTATGATTAAAATAAATTAACACATCATCTTACACTGGTCGCATTTAGGGACAACTGGGTAGGATCAGGAGTGTAGTCCTCGACAGGACCACTACTGACGCGGAGGTGCGAACGCGCCCGGAAGTACTCAAGGTAATCCTCGCTTGCTTCGTCAGTATACTCCGCTCTCTTAATGTCTCGCAGAAGCCTTGTATGCGAGATTTCCCAACCACTCAGATTCGCAACGTATTTGCAGGCATACTTCTTTGTCTCTGGGCCTCTATAGCACCCCTTCGGCTTCAAGACAGGAAATGAAACTTGTTGCGCGTATCCAAACTGTCTTAACACCCGATCCGGCATATAGGGCTCTTCAACGTTAACGGAATATATAAGGCCCCTATACAAGGAGATTCTGTGGGCCAATGCCGGATTGGGCTCAAATGGGAGCCAGTTAACCTGGCCGTTTATGAAATATATCATCAACTGTAGCACAGTAACATAAAAGAACCGTTCGTAATCACAAAGAATGGACATGTTACCTCGTTCGGCTGCAGTGCATCTAGGGCCCTCCTGTATGCCTCCAAATCATAATTTGGAACCCGCTTCTTCCCAGTACCAACTTGCCATTTCATTGCCGCCGGCAATCCGGTATTCCACGACCGCTTCTTCGGTGGGCTGAATATTGGGAAGTATTCATATATCCAACTCTAGTAATATTGAACAGAAGAACAATCAGTACATATCTTGCAACTAAATACATCAAAGTAGGCCAAGGAAAGCAACATGTAAAGTGACAAACCTGAAGCAAAGTCAGACAACCAGAAAACTGTGCACCTTCTGCCCTCGACGCTTTCCCAAGTTGGCGGTATAAGAACGCCAATGTGGCAGCTCCCCACGAGTAATCACTTACTATCTCGATATCGCGCAAGAAACTTAAATACTGGGCTGAAACGTGGGTTTTAGACTTGTCAACAAATAGGGAAAGACCTAAAACCCACAATAAATAACCAGATGCAGCATTAACTTTGTCAAATCTCCCGGCACAGTGCTTCTCAATGGTTGTCAGCTTCACAAATCCAGACCTATCCATTTTGAATTCACCATTCCCCAACACAGCTGCAACATCCGTCGCTATTTGTGAAGTCTTTGTTTTGTCATAAATCGGCCTACCGCCCAGCGGAATGCGCAATATGTATGCAACATCATGCAATGTGATTGTCATCTCACCGAACGGCAAGTGAAAGGAGTTGGTCTCCGGATGCCACCTCTCCACAAACGCACATAACAACGCGGCGTCTAACTCATCATGCATGCAGTGGACTAAATGGCCCAATCCAGACCGCTCAGCATGCTTCATCATCTCTTCATCGGCCGGCCAATTTTTCAATCGATCGGCCCCATGCATGATGAGTAGAGGATTAAAACTAGAGGATTCAATTCCTAACGCATTTCAGATGTAAATAAAAACTAATACATAAACCGTGCAACCTATCTTTATTATTCCATTATGGATCACAAGTAACGACGCATAGATAATTAGAAGTAATAGAATTACCTCTCCATGCCAGACGTAGTAGGCAGTGTGGCCTTTGAAACTCAAGAGCAACTCAGGGATTACAGGACCACCTTCTAGCGGATGGTCCAGCACCTTATAGTCCTTCCACTCTTCAATCGCTTCCCCAGCCTCACCGCCCATGTGTCCTTTCCCAGCTCTCCTACTTGGTTCGCTGCTTGTATTAGCCCCTTCAGCATCACTTCCTCCATAAGCCCTCTCGCCGTCACCATCACCGTGGGACATCTCCACATCTGAAAATGGTGGGGCGAAAGGTTGTTCTGTGAAGGACGTCCCAATGAACTCATGTCCAGTCACTGAATGCTGAAATGAATCTTCAGTTATGGGAGCAATGACATTCACTGGCGCAGAAGATGCACGCGATCGTGCATCCACCTTCCTCGAACGCTCGGATGCCGTCGGATGAATACGCGGGGCATTTTCCGCCTCTTGATTATCCGGATTAACACTCCCCCCAGATGGTTCCGGATTACTACTCTTAACGGACTTGGATCTTTTTCCCGTCCTACGGAATATGTTACCTTTAAATTTGTCCCCCATCTGCAGTACAAGAATATCATAAACAAACCACACTTCATATGTACACAGTTTTCAAACATAAACAGAACTGGAACAAACGCCTCTTCGAGGCGTCTTTTTTAGAACAAACGCCCGGTTCAGGCGTTTGTTCGGGAAACAGACGCCTCGAAGAGGCGTGCTTTAGCGAGAAACACGCCTCTACGAGGCGTTTGTTCGTGGAACAAACGCCTCGTAGAGGCGTGTTTCTCGCTAAAGCACGCCTCTTCGAGGCGTCTGTTTCCCCAGAAGCACGCCTCCCAGAGGCGTTTGTTTCCGGAACAAACGCCTGGTGGAGGCGTGCTTCTGGGGAAACAGACGCCTGGAACAGGCGTTCTTTTCGGGAGAACCACGCCTCTACCAGGCGTTTGTTCGTGGAACAAACGCCTCGTAGAGGCGTGGTTCTCGGCCACAGGCCTCCGGGAACCATTTCCTTCACCGGGAAAACGGTTTTCCGGAACCAAAACACAACCAATTCAATTCAAAGCAATCACAGCCGGTAATACCACATCCGATAACGCAAATTAGGAACTAAAACACTACCAAAACAATGCAATCTTTCAAGTGTAATGCAAAAATTCCATTCACTTCACAAAATGGAATCAATTACACATCCAAATTATGCACAATAATTCAAATTAATGCAAAAAAAGGCCGAAAAACGCAGCACCCATGCATTCAAAACCTTGCCCATAAACAAAACAACCACCAATTCACTTCAATTCCAACATTTTGAACATTTTTAAAAACGGGAAAAAACACCACACACCTAATTAACTCCGTGAGAGTGGAATGGCCAAAGCAGCAGCAGCAATGGAGAAGCCGAAATGCGAGAGGAAACTGAAGACCGAAGCAGCAGCAATGGAGAAGCCGACTTCAGCAGCAACGGAGAAGCAGCACAGCAGCGAAGGAGAAAGCTGACCGAAGAAGAAGAGATTTTCAGCCAAAGTGAAAATTTTTTTTTACTTTATAAAGGGCAAGGGCTTTTCTGTCATTTCACACCCTAATATTTAAAAAAGTGGCCTGCATTTAGTAAGATGTGGCCTGTAAATAACATTTCCGTAAAAGTATAGGTATATTTCTATTGCTCACTCTTTTTTTTATTACAGTTGACAAACATGTACAATTTCTTTATTGGAATGGATGGGAAAAAAAAAAAAAATCCAACACAAAAATTAGCTCTAATATAAAAATTATGTCAACTTTGATAATAAAAAAAATTATGCCAAAACTTTTGTTTTAATAAGTAGTGAATTTTTCATAATTTTTGATTCAGCCCAATATTTTTGATAATTTATATTTTGATCCCAAATTACCTATAAAACAAATAATAACCGGTTTAGGAACCACAAGTGTTACTGGAGCAAAATATTAGGGACCAAAAGTATCACAGTTGAAACATTAAAGACAAAAAATGTCACACTTCCCAAATGTTAGGGACCAAAAGTGTCATTTTTCCCATTTGCAAGCATAGCTAGGTATGGATACACAGAGAAATCTTTTGCCTTTTCTTAAACAAAGAGAGCAGGAAGAAGAGAGATCATACTACTTCCACAAGAATGGAGCTTTAGTGATGAAGGATCTCATTGCTACTTTTGGGCCCAGGTACAATCTTCCCCTTCGAAATTTCAGTCTTGAATAACTCGTCCGGGGTACCAATCATTTTTCTAAAAAAGTATTTGCCCATGGCTTTGGGGACTTTTACAGAGGCAGTTTAGAAGGGCGCCCAGTTTTGGTAAGATTTTCAGGGATCTGAAAGTGATGAGAGTGGCTAAACTGTTTTGAATTTGGGTTATCAATATCTCTTTCGCCAGGAGAGCAGAAGGTTGAAGGCCTGGTTATGGGTACATTTTTAGAACCTGAACACGCGATCTCATCTTTTGTTACTGAGAAGACTGATGTTTTTTGCATGGGGATGCTTATGCTGGCTCTGTTTGCTGGAAAACCGTCTGCGCTAATTGAGTGTGCTGAGTGTGATAGAGAAGGAACAAACCCCCTTGGCGTTGATAATGATGATGAGGATGAATCAGAAATTGATTTTGTTGATGAAGGAAGAACCGCAATCAGAATACCTACACGAAGTGGACACTTCATTAAGGATAGTTGTAGATTCAAACAATTTATAGATCCCAAGATTTTTTAGTACGATGCCCAAAATGAGCATCAGATTTTAGAGCATTTGCTAGCTTCATCTAATCTTTCTTTGAGAGGCCTTAAAACAGAGGGAGAAAACAGGCCGGAAATGATTGATGTTGCAAAAAAGCTTTCCCAGATGGACAAGTTTGTTCGTTCTTGATGTCTGCCTCAATGTGTTAAATATATATATATATATATATATATATATCCTGTTTGATTCTCTATGTACTTGATTCTCTCTGTTTGATTATGTAAATTTCATGCCAAATCTTGTTTAATTTTTTTTGAATAATATGAGAAGGGAAATGAAAATTAGTTTCCCATATGACCAGCATTAAATTACCAGAGTTACCAAACAGCAGGTTGATATTCTTATTATCCATGTCGCAGCAACACCTGAAAATTAATCCTTCATCCGGCCTATTAAAAAAGTCCGGTAATACAACTATTTTTTAATCACAAGTTACAACTCACAATATGATTGTTTATTTGAGGTAGATGGAGTAATAGGTAAAAGTACCTGAACTTTTCATTCAATTTCCATCCAAACCGACCTGTATATGTGCTTAAAACTAAAGGATCCAAAGTATTCCCTCAGTTTCATCACTTCCCTCCGGACTGAGGAGGCTCTCCAAAACCAAAGATACTTCCGAAAGCAATTAAGGAGAGACTGGGAATCAGTTTCAACCTGTATGAGAACCAACCCCACTCCTTGCACGCCTTCAGGCCAAAATACAAAGCTGTAGCCTCTGCTTGAATCTAACAGCAGAATCGAATTGATCTCTATTGCTTTGCTAGCAAACATAGACTAAGAAATGTTATGTCTTTTTGATGAGGGCATCCCTAGTCCATCGACAAGTCAACAAGCAAGTGTATCCAGTGAAGCTGAGGAGGTCTAAGTTTTACACAGAGGCCCTACAATATTTCAGGATCAAAGTCCATATCAAAGGGATCCACTTGTAGATATCACTGAGTCAATAATGCAGAGCAGAGCAAGAAGAGTCCGAGAGGATCTCAACAATTTTATGCAAGGTTGCGCACAAGATGCTCAGCTGATAGTAGAAGCCAACGCCTTAGAGAATAAAGCTGGAAATGTTCAAGTTGCCACTCTTCTTACAATTCTTGAAAGGAGGTACTGATTACCATTCTGAACTGAAGAGAAGGCTGTTTTTTGAAGTTTTTGAAGATCTCGGAAGGTTCTTTGACTTTAAAGAGATGTTTCTTGAATTTTCTTGAAAATCTTAAATTTCATATATTGCATAATCTTGAAAATCCCGCCACCTATGGGCGGGATTTTCCAAAATCCTGCTCCCTGTGAACGGGATTTTCGAATATTTTTTTTGCCAATGACGAGATTTTTGTCAAAATCTCGTCTATTTTAGGATCTTTTTTGCAAAATCTCGATTAGATTGTTTACTTACCGTGTAATATGGATCGTCCTCGTAAAAAAATGTATATTTTTTTTAGCTAAAGTGCAAAATAGACTATTCACGGTAAAATGTTTCTGTGAATAGTAAATTTGTTCCTGCAAATAATATGCCCCTCCCCAATATACTCTATGACTCTGGCTACACTGCTTCCATATCTGACTTTGGCTATGTTCTTTTTCATTCTCATTTTAAAAAAATCATCACTTTTTTTTTTAAAATCTAACTCAAAGAAATAACATCAATTTAAATTTTAAATTTTAAAATGTCCTCAAATTTTTTACCCATGTAAATTTAAAAAATAACACAATCATTATACTTTTTCATCTCTGTCCTATACAATTTTCCAAAAGAAAATTCTCTCCAAAAAATTTCTTCTCTAAAATCAAAAATTTTCAAGTTGAGTCACCAAGAGAACATACCCCAAAATCCCCATTTCGAATAAATTTGGTGGGTTTGAGCCATAGGAATGATTTTTTTTTTTTTTTTTTGACTCTTCATTCTCTCCACACCCATCTTCGTCGTCCTTATCTTTCTTTGTTAAGTAATAATATTTATTTGTAAAGAGAAAGAAAAGAAAAGAAAATTAATTTTATTTGAAAGAACCCATTTATAATTTGATTGCATTCATTCGGTTGTGAAGAAAGAAAAGGATTTAAAGGATGAATAAAATACAGAATAGCAAATGAAAAATTTCTGAAAATGTTATTTGGATGAAGAAAGAATGCCCATGAAATCTGTCTCATACAAAAGTTGTTCTCAATAGTCTTTAAGAAATCACTTTAATGAAACATGTTCTAGGGGTAAAAATGAAATTTAACATTCTCATATCGATTCCAAACAGTAAAACAAGCACCACATATGAAGTTATGATTCTCATAATGAATCCATATTACTATCATACACAGTCCAATTCTTTGTACTAAACCAAGAAGGCCCTCAATATATGTTAGTACTCATTTATGTTTTACTTAATTACATATTTATATCTACCATGAAAAATTATACTCCCTTCGTCTCATTCAAAACAAAAATGATCACATTTAAAGAATTCATTTTGAATATATTTACATTACATACCCTTACTAATACAACGTATGATTCATAATTAACCCTCATTTTTAAAGTAAGATTATAATAGAAAGTATAGTGGTAAATTACTTATTTTAAGTGTTGTGTCTTACAACCCATAATAAATTATATACATTTCAAAATGAATTCTTTGAGTATGATAGAAATAGTATTTCTAAAATATACAATTTTTTAAAAGTGATAAGGCACAAGTACAACACACATAAATAATTCGACAATTTTTTTTTTCTTAATTCGACACAATTATTTCACGTATACCCTTATTTTTAGGTATTTTTTTAATTATGAACCATAATTGTATTTTTTTTGGTTTGTTTAGAAAATAAATGAAATTGCATTGTTTTAATTAGTAGAATTAAACTGTAGTGGACAAATTAATTAAAATACTAAAACTAGTTTCTCTTTTACAAGAATTTTAAAACGTTTCATGCCCATTAAAACCAAATACTATGTTCCAAGCTAAATTAAAAGAATTTTTAAGAATAGTGAGTGACCAAATCGAATAGAAATACTATATTTACATCAAAGCAAAGCCTTCATCAAAACCTCAAAAATCATCAGAGGCTGTGCCTGCATTAGTTTGTAAACCATTTCTGAAATACTTCAACAGTGGTTTTCCCCAACCATGTAGAGACATTAGAGAAGAGTAGATTGAAAAAAAACCTCATCAGCTGGCCTATATATGGATGCTCACACCACCCATACTATCCAATTCTGCTGTCTCAATCTCCTTGACTGCTAAAAGCAGTGCTCGTATACGCTACAAACACCGATTTCCCACAAGATTTACCAAATGAGTGAATGAGAAAGTAAAGAATGTCTCAATCCCAAGATTCCCAGCTAATCCAACCCCCAAGCAATGAATATGAATCTTTTAAGAGATTTTTATTGTTGATCCCATACTAAGTTCCTGACACCCCGGGATAGAGGCGCCCAACTCTTAGATTTACCTGCAGAGAGTTATCCGTCTGTCTTAAACTTTCGTGGCCGTTTGGACTGAGCAGGGGATGATGGAGCTTCTGATAATCTTCCAGGTGCCTTGAGAGCCATGTACAAAGAACACGTCACGTAATATTCACAATAAATGTCAAGAAACATAAAAAGCAACCCATTAAACATATACCTTGCGCTTCTGATCTCGTTTAACCATCATCCTTTCACCTGCAACCGCAATATCACATGACAGTTATTAATGAAAAAACATCTTCAAGTTGAAAAAAATCAAAGAAAATATGGTAATAATGTGCTATTGAGACAATTGCGATTACCACCAAAACTAAATGAATCGGGAACAAAAGTACAGTCCTGATCAGCACGCTGTGCACGCTGTAAACAAAGAAATAACAAGATTAAATTGCATAATCCTCCTGTCCAAATAGGAATAGGGTAGTGTCAAAAATCAATATCACTTGTTACAAATGTTCAATAGAAGAGAGGAGCCTTCCGCCTCCTTGTATTGCAGACCTTGGGAGGTGTGCCAGGTGTGTCAGTATATGAACCATCACGATAGGAGAAGCCTTCCGCCTCATTGTATTGCAACTGATATTCAAGGAAATTAAATTTAAGGCATTAAATTTTGGACAAGCAAAAGGTTTTTCAATTCTAGAAAATAAAAGCCAAATTCATGTCCCAAACGTAGGCAACCCAATTAAATCAAGATGACTTTCACAATTCTCAAAAATAAAACAATTTACTGCTAGTATCTGCTTCTATATGATATTCACCATTCGCAAATACAATAGTAGAGAAAACAATTTACTGCTAGTAACTGCTTCTATATGATATTCACTACTCGCAAATATAATAGTAGAGAGTAACACCATTCCCAACAAATAACCAACCCTATCATTCTCGAACTAGAACATTGCTGCAATTAGTGTTAAATTCAGAAGGATAACATGCTTAATGAAAGCCCTAGCAGCCTAACCCTTGAATCACAACTAAATACGTAATGGCCAACCAAATTTAGTCTCATGCATCCAATGCATCCAATAAAGCAGGATGAATGGTGTCAAATTTACATAGCCTTGATGAGTTCGAAACTCAAAAATAATAGAAAACCATATTGCAATATGCAATGAACTAATTAAAATATGAAATACACATTTTGTTTTTTTTGCACAAATTATAAAGGAAAAGACAAAACATGAAAGTTACCTGTTTTTGAAGATTCAACAGGGTCAATATTTCTTTCCTTAGTTCAAGATGTTCAGCACATACAGCTTTCGTTGGGACCTTTGGTTTCAAATTAACCTATTAAGCAGACATGCAAAGTGCTTTAGTCCATTTATTGTAAACTGCAAGCACAAGTGAAAAGTTACTTTCAAATTTGTTCTGGTTATAAAGCGATAAAGGTAGCTAATCTACCATCACTTTTTCAATTATAAAACTAGCTTCTCATTGTTATCAACCGTAATCTCATATAAGAACCACAAGAAATGTGGGGGAAAAATGCTATTGCATTATCTGGCAATTTCCATAGTCTTACTAAAATCTTAACAATAAAACTTAAGCATGAAAACAAATTTGTTTAAAATTACATAATCCAAAAAGATAAGTATATGAATGATCAGTGCAGAGTTAGTGAGCAGAAACAAACCCCAAGATCTTGTAGTGTTTGCTCAACATGCTTAATGGTCCGAAGTCCAGCAGATGAGCTAGCAGCTTGCACCATTTGCTCCAAACCGTAAGTTCTCAAGTAAACCCGCATCTGAAAATTTTTGCTAACCAGTCAGTATGTGTTCAAACATTAATTATATCCGTCTCCTCAACCTTCAAACCTTTTGTTTGGCATATTGGTTTTCTCATGTCCAGAAGCAAGACATTGTACTTCAAAATTTTGAAAGCTGATGTAGACCAGGGAACAATGGACCAGTTATATAGACATTAGTCATGAATAAGCGTTTCAAATGAAAACACTAGGGATATCTTTTGACTTCTAGATGCAAGCTTCTGTCTTTCTTAAGTGGGCTCCTTGATCAAATCTTCCATTCAACAGTTACAATAATGCTACTCTAAAGTAAGTATTGACTACAAAAAGTTTGATGAACAGATAGGAAAGTGACTACTTGAAACAAACTTCTTCTGACTAAATGGACAAATCAACTGGTGAAAGACAAAGTAAAAGAAGAAATATATAACGACCAAAAAGAAGCTATAAAGACGAGTTTGTTAAACTTACATTGCGAAGAGAAGCTAAAGCTGAAGCTATTTCTGATACTGGAGGTGCAATGGAACCAGACATTAAGTGATTATTCGAAGTTGGTGAGACAGAATCAACAGCAACAACACCTTTATCATCGCCCTCTGGACCAGCATCAGACATAGATGGAAGTTCCAAATCCTCAGGACCCTAAAGAACAAAAAACCTTTATCAGCCATGCAACAAGATCGTCTAGGAATATACATGCTTGTCTATGTGCCAGCACATATCAAAGAGAGAAATGTAGTTTACCTTTGCAGCCTTCCGAGCCTCAGATATTCTCTTTGCTTCTGCAATGACCTACACGTAAAAGCTAACTTAAGCAAAACAAAACTACAAAAGATGACTCTGACACACTAGGACTATTAAAAGGCAGATGAAAGAAGCTGATAAGTGTGTTTCAAGAGCATCAAGATGAAATAACCAAATTCCAACCTCAGCATCTCTTCGTTCTTGCTGTTTTGTTTGAGAGAGCACCATAGATAGGGCACGTTTGCGCTCAACCTCATGCGAAATATTGTACTGGTCCTGCACAATTGCAAATAGATATAGAGACCATGAGCAAAATCAAGCCTTAAGACGTGAGTAATGAGAGTAAAGTTACATGGAAGAACCAGATTGCAAAATTTTCAATCTGTGAAAGAAAACAAATACAAAGATTTTAGACCTTCACAAGGGGGTGACCGGCAACATCGCTGTGAGTAGGAGCCCTGGCAATCAAAATAGCTCGAGATACTGACAAGAAAAGAGAGCAAATTCACCACAATGTTTAAAAAACTTAAGACAATCATGTGCTTTTGCAATTGACATCAACATGGAGGATCTCTGAATTCCCAAAGAAGAAAGAAAAAGCAGCCGGATTATTGAATAAGATACCACTATAGTAACGGTTTTTCAACTCCTCAACAGTTCGTGATGTTGGAAACCTATCGGCTATCATAATAAAGCGGAGATCAAACCGTTCGCATAAGTCAAACAACTGATCAGTCTCCTCCTTGGTCCACATCTAAAAAGAGCCATAGAGAGAAAAGCAATCAGGTCACATTGTTCACAGAAAGGGGAAACAACAAAGAGAAGAAGGAACCTAAACAAACAGAATTAACACTGACCAACTAATCTCCAAATCTACTACAATAATAACTAAGCCTACATATCCCACTGTGGGGTCGGTTTTATGGGTCACATTTCACCATCGTGATCAGTTGAGACACATTGTTTTATTTTTATTTAAACATAACATGTCATTTTTTTAATAGTTTTCCAATTTCTTTTCAAGTCTTACCTTGGGCCTTTTACTATTAATTAATATTTCTCTACTTTCGACCAGTCATACTAAGCCATTTAAGGGTCTTCCTAACATGTTCAAACCATTCTAAACGTGTTTCTCTTCTTTTTCATTATTGGAACTACTCCTACTTTCTTTCTAATTTTTCTTTAGATATTCTATTTGACATAGTACGTCCACACATTCATCTCAACATTCTCATTTCTACTATCATTTTTTTGGTTTATGTTCACATTTAGTTGCCCAACACACCGAATAGTAAAACATTGCTTCCTTTTAATTTTTGTGGTACTTTACGATCACAAAGTACAAAAGACGCACTTCTCCATTGTTCCGCTCTCCTTGAATCTAATATGTGAAATCTTTATCAATTCTTCTGTTTTTCTTTAATTATAAACCTCAAATATTTAAAGCTTTTAGATTCACTTAATTGATGGCAACTGTTAAAGAAGCATTGGGTATACTTAGTCTTAACTTTACTTATAGTAAAACACTTTGATTCTAACGCCTCCCTCCAAGCTTCTAATATTTGGCATTTCTCTTGTTTCAACTATTATAACTATATCCTCTGCAATTAGCATACACATGGAGATCGCTACAAATACTCAGTAATCTCATTTGTTACTAAAGCAAACGGATATAGGCTCAAAACTGAGCTTTGATGCAAACCTATAATGTTCAAAAATTCACCTAATATTTCTATTGGTGTCCTTATACATGTTAAATCTCTATACATATCTTTCACAGCCATCATATAGGCTACCTTTACCTTTTTATTTTTTAATCTCTCTTATGTCTCTATTTACTCAACTATACCCTTTTTCTAAGTTGATAAATACCATACGAGAAATGTGCTGATCTTCCTAACATGAAACCAAATTGAGTATCTTGGATTTGAACTCAGCAAATCAAGTTGAGAAATCTGTTAAAACGGGTTACAACTTAAAGAGGCTGCTTAGTTTTCTTAATCCTGAGAATCATGATAGAATATTCACCACGTGTTTTCTATTTGGGTGCCTCAAAAGGATTGGAAGTGCAATGATGAAGTAACAACACAAACCAAAACCGTACATAGACCTTCAGCCAAAGAAACAATACTAATATTATCTTGATGCAACACTGCATTTCTTCAGAACAGAAACAGGAAAGGAAACAATACAAGTTAAGGTGGGAAAAATTAACTTGATAAAATACTAAGCCAGCAATTCCAACAACAATCATCAACTTGACAATGCATTCTCGGAATGGGAAGTAGATAAGATTTTAGTCTGATACCTACAGGATCAGTGAGATGCTTCTCATACTCCTCATCAGTATACTTGATCACATCAACATGCTGCACCAGGAGAATGTGGTTATAAATTTTAGCACAATCATAATAAGAAGAGTTGACGCCAAAAAGTGAAATGGATGGCTTAACAAATCCTTCCACATACCTTGTTATACTTGGCAAACGAATAATCACCCGTTGGTGGTACTCCATTTACAACTCTAACCTACAGAATGAATGAACCAGCACAAAGGTGAAAACACAAGGGGCAGGCCTAAAGTACTTCTGAGAACAAAGTGGAAGACCTGAAGTATTTCGGAGTTGCATTACATACCCAATGAAACAGCTCCAAGTTATCTTTTCTGGCAGAACTAGTGAAAGGAAGCCACTGCCATGTAATCTGACAAGACAGTGAAAGAGAAATATTTGCAACAAACATAGTCAGTCAGAAGCACAATTCAGTGTGCAATTTACTTCCACATTTTTTTTTGTCAAATTCACAAATTTTAGGAAGTTCATATCTAAGATTATTAGATATTTGAATTTTGACCTCTCTAAAATTAGCAAAACACACTTAAATGGTTTGAGCATGCACATTGAAGATCCTTAACGGCCTCAGTATGAATGTGTAAAATAGAAAACAATTAACTCAAACCAATGGAAAACCTGAAACGAATCGTAAAGAAATTATTAAAAGGAAACGCTGCAGTTAAATGTAAATGAGAAAATGTGTTTCAACTCTATACAAAGACTAGATTTAACACATGTAGCCCATCACACATAGTGAATTAAAGGCTTTAGATGATGTTAAAATTTCTACTCTTATGTTTTATTGAAAGCAACTAATAATTCAGTGATACAAGAATTCAGCTGACATCAAAACTTCTCTTGGGATGGAGGGAGTAAAAAGTTAAAAAGAACGACAAACAAAGACACTTCTAGCTAACTAATTAACTGGTTGGAAGTCAAATAAACTCTTTTAAAATCAAGATGATAAGAAAATTTGCTGAAATTAGCAGAAAACTTTTTGCCTCTAGGGGTAATTTGTTTGCCTCTAAATAGACTGTCCTAAGCTAGTATAAAGGAGGAAGGTTGTGTTAGGCCAACAGCCAGCGTAAAACCTTTTGTCACATCTCATGATATGGGTCACATAAGAAATCGTGTGTTTCGCGATGGTGAGATGTGACAAACGTAGTGGGACAAAGCTTAGAAGAAGAAGAAGAGAGCAGAAAACTTACCTTCTCGTTCTCTGCTTGAGTTCGACGTTTTAGCTGATTGACATCAACAGAAGGCATGAGAGGAGCTAACCCACCGGTAAGCGCATATACCTAAACAACCACATTTTGCCACAAGTAAAGTATTATTACTCCGCAACAATTAGCAAAAGTTCGAGGAATATACAGTAGTAGAATCACAGTTACCTCCCGGGAAATTCCATCAGGTTTTCTTTGAGATTCTTTGGGCGGCTTGGACTTCTTTTCGGATTGAAGATGGGCGATTGCTGCCGGGTTCTTCGTTATTCCTTGAAGTATGTCTTTGGCATCCATCCTCAATGATGTAAATTCCCAGTTAATTCCTCCCGCCCGTCCCCAAATTCAAACCGCACCACGGCTGATTTCAGGCCTGCTTTCCACCGAATTTGAATTCTTGAGGAGTTGAATTGCAGTAATTTGACAAAGATAGAGAAATTAGGGTTCATAATTTAGAGAATCCCAATTTCCCAAATTCAATTCGACGAGGGAAATTTTAGCGGTCTTGCTGTAGCCCTTGTCCCTCTCTCACTTGCTTACGATGGGGTGGTTCTGTATAATGAGTCGAGTTAATTGCAAGAAACCACTCTAAATGTTTCCTAATTACAAACTGCTCCCCTATACTTTTTTATTTTGTGCAATCAACTCTCTAAACTATCAATATGTTCCAATGTAAAAGAAGTTGGTATTAATTTACGGAATTGTTATTTACAGGAACCAAATTACTATTTACAAGAACATTTTCCTGTGAAAAGTCAAAAATACCCTTTAATTAAATTTTTTTAAAAATATACTATTCATGCAATAATTTAACGAATTTGTTATTTGTAAGAACATTTTTACTATCCACTGGAACATTTTCTTGTGAATAGTCACAAGTGTATCTAAATATGGTCGATAGTCACGAACGTTTTTTTACGTAAAGTTTGTTTGTTAACGGAAAAAAAAAAAAAAAAACCCTCACACTACTACAAAATAGAGCTTTAACGGCTGCGGATTAACGGCGGAAAATAGAAAACCGCCGTTATAAAAAAAATACGAACTTTCTACGGCGGTTTTAAAATAAACCGCTATAGAAAGGGACTTTCTACGGCGGTTGGAAGGTAACCACCGTATACTTTCTACGGCAGTTACCTTCCAACCGCCGTAGAAAGCTCAGTTTCTATGGCGGTTTGTCCCAACCGCCGTAGAAAGTGGGCTTTCTACGGCGGTTTAACAATTAACCGCCGTAGAAAGTTCTTTCTACGGCGGTTTATTTACAACCGCCGTTGTATTGACGTATTTAACCCTAAATAACGTGTATCTCCATATCGCGGCCGAAAGTGTTCTTCTCCAAATTTCTACTACAATTTTGCACGTTTGATGTAAAGAATCGTCATTTGGAGCTAAAATTTACCACCTTAAGGTTAGAAACTTCTAAAATTTCTCAGTAATTGCTTATGCTTGTACTTTAGATATGTCATCCTATAGAATTTATTTTTATTTATGGTAGAGGGCTGAAAATTAAAGTTGCATTCCATGTATATGGTGAACCTTAGTATTGTGGAACCCTATTTAGTTATACTATGTAGTTTCTTGGTGATGTGATTTGATTTATAATGTTTGATTTTTAATGGAGGATGTTCATATAATGAGCACTACTTAGAATGTATTATTTTGTTATGCATTGCATGTGTTTGACGAAATGCATAAATGAAAAACTTATGGGTTCTTCATTTGATTATGTCTATTGCGCATGTGTTGGTTATGCATTATTTTTTTCATTGAGGTATTATATTAGTTTTGATTATATGAGTAACATTAGTATGACATGTGCTAAGACAAGCATGCAACTTGATACTTTTTACATTGTTTGTTGAATTATTATTTGGGTTTTTTAATTATTTTGAAGGAGTTAGTTACGCATGGATCGAAATGTCTTGTTGTATGGTGATCGGACCTCCGATTTTTATGCGAAAGAAATTGAGAATTTCATTGAATTGGCTTATAAGAATACAAAGTACGTCCATTGTGCGTGTAAAGCTTGTAAAAATGGTGCGCGGTTTAATAACTCAGATATAATAAGATTCCATTTATATCGGAACGGATTTGATCCTTCTTATAAACTGTGGATTTGACATGGTGAAAGTATTGATGGTTTACCTGAGCAAAGAAAATCTCATGCAAAAGGAGATGATGGGATTACTAGAGATCGATTAAATGACATGATTGAGGATGTGGCCGAGGATTTTGCTGATAAATCGGAAGTTCTTGCTTCCATTTTGGGTGAAAATGAGAAACCTCTATAAAACGGTTGCACTAAATATACACACTTGTCTAGTGTTTTGAAGTTGTTTAATTTGAAAGCGGCAATTGGGTGGTCAGATACTAGTTTTACAGCCTTATTGAGGGTATTGAAAGATATGCTCCCAGAAGATAATGAACTTCCAGATCGAATTTATGAGGCGAAAAAAATATTGTGTCCAATGGGTATGGAGTATAAGAAGATCCACGCTTGCCCAAACGATTGCGTCCTCTACAGGAATGAGTATAAGGATTTATTGCTTTGTCCTAAGTGTAAAACTTCATGATACAAAAACAAGCAGCTGTGTGATGAGGTTGAAGACAATTCTGATGCACAAAAGAAGGGGTCGCAGGCTAAGGTTCTGTGGTATCTTCCTATAATACCGAGATTTAAACGGTTGTTCGCCAATGCAAAAGATGCAAAACTAATGACATGGCATTCAGATCGGTGTATTCCCAGTGATAATGACAAGGTGATAATGCATACATCAGACTCAGATCAGTGGAAAAAAATTGATTGAATGTATCATTCTTTTGGGGGAAAAGCCAGAAATTTGAGGCTTGGTTTGTGTACTGATGGAATGAACCCGTTTGGCAGTCTGAGTAGCACACATAGCTCATGGCCGGTGATGTTGGTAATTTACAATTTGCCGCCTTACTTGTGTATGAAGCGCAAGTACATACTTATGTCTCTAATGATTTCAGGCCCACGGCAACCAGGAAATGACATCGATGTGTATCTTGCTCCTCTTATTGAAGACTTGAAAAAGTTATGGGATGAAGGCGCACTTGTGTTTGATGCATACCGTGAAGAAATGTTCACATTACGTGCCATGTTGTTTTATACCATTAATGATTTTCCTGCATATAGAAACTTATCTGTGTACTCTGTTAAAGGGTATAAAGCATGTCCAATATGTGAGCAGAGTACAGATTTTTGTCAGCTTGCACATGGGAGGAAGACAGTATACCTTGGGCATCGCAGATTTCTTCCCGAGACTCATCCGTATTGCCGTATGAAAAGAACATTCAATGGATTTCAAGAGGTCAGAAAAGCTCCAGAACCCTTGAGCGGGCCAGAGGTGAAAGCTCGTGTGACGGACATTAATGTGGAGTTTGGTAAACCTTCGGAGTCCAGCAATAATGATACATGTTGTTGGAAGAAAAATTTTATCTTTTTTGAACTTTCATACTGGGAGAACTTGGATGTCAGACATTGTCTCGACGTTATGCATATTGAGAAAAATATTTGTGAAAGGCTGTTAGGTACGCTCTTGAACATCCCTGGTAAAACTAAGGATGATTATAACGCAAGACTTGATATGGTTGATATGAACATAAGATCAAATTTAGCACCGGTAGCTCGAGGACAACGCACATATCTACCCCCTGCCTGTCACACTTTGTCCAGAAAATAGAAAAAATAACTGTGTTCAAGTTTGCGTAGCATCAAAGTTCCATCCGGATATTCTTCAAATGTAAGTAGACTTGTTTCCTTGAAAGATTTAAAACTGGTTGGTTTGAAGTCTCATGATTGTCATGCCTTAATGCAACAATTGTTGCCTGTAGCTATTCGCTCGATATTGCCAAAGCATGTTAAGTCCAGTATAACAAGACTTTGTTTCTTCTTCAATGCTATATGTAGCAAGGTTATCGTGCGCGAAAGACTTGATCAGTTGCAAGATGAAATAATTGTTGTCCTTTGTCAATTAGAAATGTATTTTCCACCCGCCTTCTTTGATATTATGGTGCATTTGGTGATTCATTTGGTTAGAGAGATAAAAATCTGTGGGCCTGTTCATTTGCGATGGATGTACCCATTCGAGCGATATATAAAAGTATTTAAGGGGTATGTTAAGAATCGTTATCATCCTGATGCTAGTATTGTTGAAGGTTATATAGCTGACGAGGTAATTGAGTTTTGCACTGAGTACTTGGCCGATACAGCATCAATTGGAATATCTAAGAATCGGCACGATGGGAGGATTATAGGTATGGGCACAAGGGGAGGAAAAATGTTTTTGCCGTCTAATGTTGAATTGATGAAGGCCCATCTCTACATACTGCGCAATTCTGAAGAAGTTGCGTCCTATGTGACAGACCATATGCGTTCAATAAGAACGTCTTATCCTGCTTGGACGGATCAACATGTGCTCAATGAACATATTCGGACATTTGTCTATTGGTTTGGTAATGCTGTCATGGCAAAGCCGTTTCGGAGACATTGAAATGGTTGGCGTTTAAGCCCAGCCCTGCGGTACGAGCATTTTCATGCAATGATATAAATGGATATTCATTTGCTACTAAGAGACAAGATGAGAAGAGTACGGCACAAAACAGTGGTGTTACATTAATTTCGGAGGCTTTACATGTTTCTAACAGGAAGGATAAAAATCCATTGTATGCAAATATGGCATATTACGGGGTGATCGAAGATATTTGGGAGCTTGACTATGTTTGTTTCAAAGTAGCTGTATTTCGCTGCAAATGGGTTGATAACAATAATGGGGTTCGAACTGATGATTCATTGAGTTTTACCTTGGTGGTCCTTAATCGAGAGGGTTTCAAGGGAGAACCATTTATACTTGCATCGCCGGCGATACAAGTTTTTTATATCACCGATCCTTGTGACGAACATTGGTCTGTTGTGTCTTCATGGTAAACAACATCACAGAGTGGAAGGGATTGATACAGAAGAAGGGCTTTATGATGCTGGCCCTTTCTCTAGTGGGTTACCTGAATCGAGAGCAGATGAAGAAGATAGGGAACTTGATAAATACATACTTTGTGATGACCACAGCGAAGGATTATGGTTCGAGGATCAAGTGTCCCATAAGAGAAAGAGAATAAGTTAAGAATCATTTTCAGGTATATTGTTTGTTTTTATTTTTTTTTTTTCTGTGGGTGTGTGTGTGTGTGTGTGTGTGTGTGTATTCGTATATGTTTATTTGATTTTAATGAAACGAGGTGGACATAATTTTATAACAACATTTATTTTTATCCTTCGTACTGTCTGATTGAAACAGGTCACAACTTGGATGAAACCGAGCAATCAAGCGATAAAATTTTCAGGGACTTCATATAGCGAAATGTTTATAAATGAATATGTTATTGTTGGAAATTGTGTGAAGCTTCTGTGTTGATGTTATGATGCCAAAGTGTTTTGGTTAAAAACAAGCAGGGGAGATTTTGTCTGAATTGATTTGAAACTGAATTCCGTATTATTTGAAATAGTTGGAATCTTAATGAAGTATTTAAGTATGTGCATATCCTTGACAGGGAGTATGTTACATTTATAGGGGAGACTTTGTCGAATTTTATGGCAAATTGATTTCCTTGTTTTTCATTTATGAATAAATGTCTCATGTATTATTATTTTTTTTTCAAGGAGTAGTACTTTTGGTAAAATTTACAGGGGAAGCTATACAATGATTTTTGTTTTGATTTTATATTTAACTCTTCATAAATTACTTGTCTGTGCCTCGAAAAAAAGATATTCATTTAGCGAGGTTGGGTATTGACCGCTAAATGAATTAATTATTCGTTTATCGATTAATAATGCTTTATTATTTTATAAAGATTATTCAATATATTTTATATTGTTATTGAGGAGCGCTCCATACCGGCGGCAACCTATTTTTATTTTACCTTAACATATAATTGTAATTATTGCTTGCCTTTAATTATTAAAATAGAGATAATTATTTAAGAACAAATAAAATGAATTTTGCACGTTTACCTAAAATTATTCTGTAATAGTACCTAAAATGGTTCGATGGAATGTTGCATGGGAAAATTGGAAATATATTTAGTAAAGCATTTTTCATACAAGTCTTGATAACATAATTAATAAATATAATGTAAATTGGGTATGTAATATTATATGTACAAAGTATTGGGGTTAATTTGTGAACATGAAAAAACTAGAAATGTTTAGGGTCTATGCTTAATAACATGAAATAAAAATACAAATTTATGCACGCGCGAGAATTAATTGGCTGAATTTGTTCCCACTTTTCTACGGCAATTCTAAAACAACCGCCGTAGAAAAAACTTTCTACCGCGGTTCTTCATTGAACCGCCGTAGAAAAGTGAAAATTGCATCCAATTCCCGCACGCGCATAAATTTCTATTTTTATTTCATTTTATGAAGCATAGTCCCTAAACATTTCCTCTGCTTCTCCCCTGCATTCCCCAGTAATATTGGATATGCAATTTTATAACGATCAACCGGTGCAAGTAAATAAAATACATTATATTTGATTCACACTCAATTTAATGTATTTCACTATACATAATTGATTATTATTATCGTCCGTAAGTCCAAATATATATATATATATATATAAGGTTATGAAATTCAGTAAGTATTTTTTTTTTAATTGGGCCCTTAAGCATTAATTTTTCTTATACTACGTACGTAATGCATTTATCGATTTGAAACTGTTTTCTTCCTTTCGCCCAAGTCGAGAATGCGAAAAATTTAGATCTGATAATGAAGCTTATTACTTTATCACAGCTTACATGTAATTTTACGAAATTTACTAATTTTAACTTATACCTAAAATTATTGTGTAATAGTACATGAAATTTTTCGGTGGAATATTGGTGCACGGGAAAATTTGAAATGTACTTATTAAATGTTTCATAAAAGGCGAGCTTCTGTAATTAATAAATACAATGTAAATTGGGTATGTAATATTATATTCACAAAGTTTTGGGGTTAATTTATAAAAATGGGAAAAAAAAACTTAATAGAGAGTAGGGTTTAGGGTTTAGGGTTCAGAAAATGATATAAAAATAAAAAATTTATGCGTGCGCGGGAATTGGCTCCAAAAACTACTTTTCTACGGTGGTTCAACCGAGAACCGCCGTAGAATAAACTTTCAACGGCGGTTCATTTTGAACCAGCCGTAGAAAGGTTGCTTTCTACAGCAGTTTATTTTAGAACCGCCGTAGAAAGTATTTTATACTGCGATTTATTTTTGAACCACCGTAGAATAAAGCGACCGTCTAAATTCAAATTTGTTGGCCTAGGGTTTAAGTTTTAGGGTTTACGGTTTTAGTATAATATCTAATTTTCCCACAGTTCCCCTGCTTCTCCCAACATTCCCCTGTAATATTGTATATACAATTTAATCATGATCAACTGGTGCAAGTAAATAAAATACATTATATTTTACAGCATACTAAATTTAATGTTTTTCACTATACATATTTTATTAATATTATCGTAATTGCAAATATATATATATAGAAGACTTACTTATAAAGTTGCCTTCAAGTCTTCAATTCTTCAAATGAAAACATTTTATATAGTAGTGGAAATTTACGAGAGAGTTGGATGATGTACGTACAAGATGGAAAAAGAGAAAAGAGGAAGATGTTTATATATATATATATATATATGTATGTAAGGTAACGAATCCAGTAAGTATTTAATTTTTTTTCGGCCACTTAACCATTAATGTTTATATTACTACGTACCTAATTCAATTATGGATTTGATTATTTTATCCCGTTCGCCCAAGTCAAAAAAGTAAAAATTTTAGGGAAAATAATGAAGTTTATTACTTTATCGACGCTTACATGTAAATTTACGAAATTTATTAATTTTTATCTTTCACCTATAATTATTGTGTAATATATAGCACGAAAAATTTAAATGCAAATAGTACAAGAGGGGAAAGGAGAAAAGAGGAAGATGTTTATATATATATATATATATATATGTATGTAAGGTAATGAAATCCAGTAAGTATTTAATTTTTTTTTCGGCCACTTAATCATTAATGTTTATATTACTACGTACCTAATGCAATTATGGATTTGATTATTTTATCTCGTCCGCCCAAGTCGAAAAGTAGAAATTTTAGGGAAGATAATAAAGCTTATTACTTTATAGACTTCGGCATGTAAATTTACGAAATTTATTAATTTTTATCTTTCACCTATAATTATTGTGTAATATATAGCACGGAAAATTTAAATGCAAATGGTTCAATGGAAAATTTGAAATTTAATTATGAAATGGTTCATAAAAGTCGAGCTTGTGTACATAATTAATAAATATAATGTAAATTGGGTATGTGATATTATATGTACAAAATTGTGGGGTTAGTTTTTGAAAATGGAAAAAAAAATTTAATATTAAAATATGCCCGCGCGGGATTTGGCTCCAATTTTTTCCTCTCTTCTAAGCCGAAGAAAACCGAGAACATTCAACGGCGGTTCACGGTTGAATCGCCGTTGAATGTTGGTTCAATGGCGGTTCGCGGTTGAACCGCCGTTGAATGTTGGTTCAATGGCGGTTCGCGGTTGAACCGCCGTTGAACCACCCAGCCGGTCTAAGTTCAAAAAATTTGAACTTAGACTTCATTCCTTTTCATTTCCCTCATTCTTTTCCCTTCTTCTCCCATTCTTCTCCCCTGCTTCTCTCCTGTTTCCCTCTCCCTTCTCTCACGGCTGTTCGGGTTCGTCGCTTCCTCCTCCCGTCGCCGGCGCAACCCGGCGAGCTCGGCGCTCTTCCCGCACTTCCCGTGGCTGCATCAAGAGCCGATCGTACGGTGTGGACCATCGCAGCCTATCGGGGAGAAGAGCTTCACTTCCCCGGCCAACATTTCTCCATTTCCCCCTCCAATAGTTCGGGCTTGGTTGTAGGAGTGCACACAAAAGGTTTATCCACCTTCTATGCTTGCATTTTAAAACTTTTGCAATGTTACCTTCCATTTTGTAATTGCTTCCCATTGCACTAGGATTTTGTGCACAATATAATCTTCATTTCGGTTTTAATGCTAGTGATGAATGATTAGAATGCTTTTGGATTTATTGATTGTTGGTTGTATTGGTTTGGTTGTTGAATTTCGTGTTTTGTCCTACATAAGTTGAGAACCTAGGTTTTTGATTGGGATTTCAATTAAGTACCCTTTCAATTCGGGTTTAGTGTATTAATATGAGAAACACAAATGTTGATTTCGGTTTTGCTTGATTAATTTTAGAACATTGGTGTTTGATTTCGGTTCTTAGTCGATTTAGTGTTCCTCCTTTAGTGATAATGAGAAAAATGCTTTGGTGTTGATTCCACTATGTGGAATTTAATCTTTATAAGGTTCTTTCTTTGGGGATCCCTTGTTCAATGTCTTCAAAACCCTTATATGTTGAAAGTAAAGATATCTTTGCATGAATGTGAAGCATTTTTTATTGCACAAGCACTAAGTACCTTTAGGGAAGGAGAGTATTTTTTAGGAGTGAAGTACTCCTCCTTGAAACTTTTACCTTCCTCACTAAATTTTGGTTTTTTCCTTTAGTAGAAATTAATGATTGTTATCATTAGTTGTGAAATGTGAAGTAGTTTATCAATGGTACCCTTTATAAGTCCACTTTTGTGGGCCTCCTTTGGTTTAATTTGGATAATGGGACTTGTGTATTGCAAATATCACTATCTCCTCTTCGCTTTCCCTTATCTTTGTTTGAGAAGCGTGAAATATGTTTTGTGAGTCGTTCTCCTTGATGAGGGAGATTTTTTTTATAAATGTAGAGTTTGAAATATCACTTCTCCTTAAATGTTTTACCTTTTGCGATGTAGTGTTTCTTCTTTAGTGGAAAGGAGGGTAATGCTTTGTGGTTGAGTTGAAGGTGTGTTCCTCCCTTGGTTTAATGTCATGAATGCAACTAATATATTGAAAGTGAGGCTATCTTTGCATCAATGTAAAGCTTCTTTATTGCGAAATAACAAAGTATTTCTCTTGATTTAGGGAAAGAGAGAATTTTTTAGGAGTGAAGTACTCCTCCTTGAAGCTTTTACCTTACTCACTAAATTTTGGCTTTTTCCTTTATAGAAATTAATGATTGTTCTCATTAGTTGTTGGTTGTGAAATGTGAAGTACTTTATCAATGGTACCCTTTATAAGTCCATTTTTTTGGACCTCCTTTGGTTTAATTTGGATAATGGAACTTGTGTATTGCAAATATCATTATCTCCTCTTCACTTTCCCTTATATTTGTTTGAAAAACGTGAAATATTGCAAAAACACAAAGTATTTCTCTTATTTTAGGGAATGAGAGTATTTTTAGGAGTGAAGTTTGCGAAATGTACATTGCATTTTATATTTAAACATTACAAGCATTCTTGTATTTGAAATTAAATCTTTTCTTTAATTGCAAATATGTTATATTGAATTCTCTTTGTATGTACATGAAGTTTAAGGTAAGCGAATGGCCCGAAAAAGAAAAAGCAATGAGGACCATAGTGATGAGGGAAAGAGCAATGGAGATGGGTCTTATATTAGAGCTAAAAGAGGTAGAGGGCCTACAAATTGCAACGATCTTTTGGAAATGCGTATGAAGGGAAAAACTCTTGATATTTCTTTTGATTCCAAAAATGAGCCTAACAAATATCATACAAAGTGGATTACATTCGTAGCATTCACGGCCCAGAGCAAAGTGGACATTATGGAATATGCATCATGGCCCAAAGTTCCCGACGAGATCAAGAAGAGAGTGTGGATGGAAATACAAGTACTCCACAAAATTATAATGCATTGTTTGTTTCTTCTTTCATACAAATGAACCAAATTTACCTAAATTTTTACTTCTATTTTTTACTGTAGGCATTATTTGTTTTTGAGTCAATTGAAAACTCGAAACCAAGTAGATTTCTTATGCCGGTAAACGTTGGAAAGATTGAAAATCTTTTTTAGGGAGATATGTAAATGGTGATTTGAAGGGCGAAGACCCATGCTTTGAATATAAATATCTCCCTAGGGAGACATGGATTAAGTTCAAGGCTAGCCGCGAAACAGAAGAATGGCAGGTGGGTTTTTGAAATTGATTTCCTTCTTGTTTTTGGATATTTGAAATTGATCAGTTTATGAATAATCATTTTTCATTATATTTTTCTCTAGGCAATTCGTGAAAAAGTGCAAAAGAATGCTAATTTAAATTTTTTTTACCATAATTTATCTCGCGGTGGCTACCGACTGCTAAAGAAGCAGTTGCATGAAGAGGCTTTGATTGCATCTGGGAAGAAGCCTTCAGAGGACGGTCAGTCCGAAGAAGAAGGGGAAGAATCTTATGCAGGGCCATGCCGGCATCTACTTTGGAGACAGGCTCACGCAAACAAAAAAGGGGAATACTTCACGGCAAAGGCTAGTCGTGTTGTTTTGCACAATACATTTTCTTATGTTTCAGTTCTTTAAGCTACGCATATATTTAAAACTATATATAATTGATCTATTTACATTTCATATTTTTGGCAAAACGTTTAGGAAAATCTATGTTCTCGCGAGTCCCAAGGGGAGAAAGTTGCAGAGGGTAGGAATGACATCCTTGTCATTGCAACGGGAAAGACTGATCACCCCGGTCGTGTTCGCGGCCATTCTACCAGGGCACGTATCACAAAGGTTTTCCCGAAAACAAGGCCGTCGCTTAAAGATAAAATAGATTTAACTAAGGGCCTGTTCTTTTTGTTTCGTTTTGAAAACGGTTTTGGTTTCAACAGTAAATTGTATATATTTTATCATTTTCAATACAACTATTTATTATTCAACATCTACTTTTTATATTTTCAATACACTTTTTACATTATAAAATTATTTTCCAAAACTTGTTTTCAAAACGCCCAAAAAGAACAGGCTCTAAGAGAAAGTTTCAGAAAACCACTGCCCAACTCGATGAATGTCAAACACATCTGAAGATGATGGTTGGGTTTATATGTGGTCAGATGGGGACTGACTATGATACAGTAAGAGCCATTGTCATCAATAGTGCCAAAGCTCAGAGGTTGAACCCAGAAACCTCCGGAATGACCCCAGAGATGTTTGAGGTCCATGGTAGCAATGTTTCCCTTGTGAGTCCGACGCTACACCCTAAAGAAACTAGTAGGCAAAATTTTTCTCCTCTTATCCCTACAAGTTTGCCTGAGTTAGATATGATACATGTTTCATTTACGGAACCGATCAAAGCCTCTGAGGTTCAGAATAGCCCTATTGCAACAAACTTGGAAGATGTGAATTCTTTAAGCGAATACAAAGTATTTAAAATACATTTATGTCTTTCATTTTTCTATAGAGTATCACTGCTATTCTTCTTGGGTAGACTTTTATTTTTCTTTTAAATTCTTTTTTTCTTTGTTTTTAAAGTGATACTGTTCACAGATATATTTTGCACTTATTCATGTATCTCTTTTAAAGAGAGAAAAAAAGTATTCGTTCCCGTAAACTGTGGTTTGCATATGTATTCAAACACTTTATATTTTTTTTTAAAATAAAGTTTATATTTTCCTTTTAAAAATATAATACTGCAATTAAAAAAACTATAAATTTTTTAATATATTAAACATCTTTATTTTACAATAATAAAATCTTACATTTATATTTTGGTTTTTATTTAATTATTAAATTTGAATGTATAATTTCTTTCATATTGTCACTTCTAAAGAAATTTCACTTTGGTTTCATGATTACACTTGATTTGTTAAGTTAGCAAAAATTGTTGAGTAATGTTTATTAGCTTGCCTATTATCTCAGGACGGGTGTGAATGTCATCTGTTCATTTCTGAGGATACATGTAAGAGGCATAAGCTTGTGGCCAGGGAAATGTTTATAAGCAAAGAAAGCACCACAGCCGCGAGGCAAGGAAATGTTGCGCGAGGGTTACAATTAAAATTTCATATGATGACTTTGCCCCGCTACCATTTCCTGAGGAAGATGCTTCAATTGTGGGAATGGCCCGATCCTTTTTCGTGAAATGGCCTATACATTTGATTGAAATTATTCGGCCGGATCCAGTAACACAGGAATATTCTTACATTTATTTGTGAATTACTTAATACCGTTTCCTATATTTAATGTTATTTCAAATGTTGTTAGGTGGATAAATGTTTGAAAAAGAAAAAAGGCCGTGTAAATTCTATGGATGATATAAAATCTCCTTCAGCGATGGTTCTGATTGAAATGTCATCCTCTTCGACATTTGATCCACTGCACGAGTTACAGCTCCGAATGGAGAAAGATTCGGACTTCAATGGCTTCTTATTTCAAATGACAAGAGATGTCATAGGTGTGGATCATCCTATTTCGATAGATCGAATGGATGTCGGAGAATTATTGTCAAGAGAAAGCATGGTCTCAAACTGTTTGATGCAATTGTTCACCAAGTGAGTTTTCACTTAATTTTATAACTTATTTCTGATTATTGTTATATATAGTATGCATTCCATGTGCCTAGACTAACCAGCCGTAGAAAGTGTATGGTCTTTTTATCGCGGTTTGGGTCTGAAAAAGTGGCCACTTTCTACGGCGGTTTAGAACTAAACAGCCGTAGAAAGTGTAGACTTTTTACGGCGGTTCAGAACCAAACAGCCGTAGAAAGTAACCACTTTCTACGGCGGTTCAATAATTGGTTAGTCTAGGCACATGGAATGCATACTATATGTAACAATAATCAGAAATAGGTTATAAATTTAAGTGGAAACTCACTTGGTGAACAATTGCATCAAACAGTTTGAGACCATGCTTTCTCTTGACAATAATTCTCCAACATCCTTTCGATCCATCGAAATAGGATGATCCACACCTATGACATCTCTTGTCATTTGAAACAAGAAGCCATTGAAGTCCGAATCTTTCTCCATTCAGAGTTGTAACTCGTGCAGTGGATTAGATGTCGAAGATGATGACATTTCAATCGGAACCGTCGCCGAAGGAGATTTTATATCATCCATAGAATTTACACGGCCTTTTTTTTTTCCAAATATTTATCCACCTAACAACATTTGAAATAACATTAAATATACAAAACGGTATTAAGTAATTCACAAATAAATGTAAGAATATACCTGTGTTACTGGATCCGGCCGAATAATTTCAATCAAATGTATAGGCCATTCCACGAAAAATGATCGGGCCATTCCCACAGTTGAAGCCTCTTCCTCAGGAAATGGTAGCGGGGCAAAGTCATCATATGAAATTTTAATTGTAACCTCGCGCAACCTTTCCTTACCTCGCGGCCGTGGTGCTTTATTTGCTTATAAACATTTCCCTTGGCCACAAGCTTACGCCTCTTACATGTATCTTCAGAGATGAACATATGACAATCACACCCGTCCCGAGATAATAGGCAAGCGAATGAACATTACTCAACAATTTTCGCTAACTTAACAAACCAAGTGTATTCATGAAACCAAAGTCAAGCGTCTTTAGAAGTGACAATATAAAAGAAATTATACATTCAAATTTAATAATTAAATAAAAATCAAAATATAAATGTAAAATTTCATTATTGTAAAATAAAAATAAAAGAAAAATGTTTAATATATTAAAAAAATTTATAATTTTTTTAATTGCAGTATTATATTTTTAAAAGGAAAATATAAACTTTATTTTAAAAAAAATATAAATTGTTTGAATACTTGAATACATATGCAAACCACAGTTCACGAGAACAATACTTTTTTTCTCTCTTTAAAAGAGATACATGAATAAGTGTAAAATGATATATGTGAACAGTACTACTTTAAGTATCACTTTAAAAACGAACAAAACAAAGAAAAAAATAAATAATAAAAAGAATTTAAAAGAAAAATAAAAGTCTACCCAAGAAGAATAGCAGTGATACTCTATAGAAAAATAAAAGACATAAATGTATTTTAAGTACCTTGTATTCGCTTAAAGAACTCACATCTTCCAAGTTTGTTGCAATAGAGCTATTCTGAACCTCAGAGGCTTTGATCGGGTCCGTAGATGAAACATGTATCATATCTAACTCAGGCAAACTTGTAGGGATAAGAGGAGAAAAATCTTGCCTATGAGTTTCTTTAGGGTGTAGCGTCGGACTCACAGGGGAAACATTGCTACCATGGACCTCAAACATCTCTGGGGTCATTCCGGAGGTTTCTGGGTTCAAACTCTGAGCTTTGGCATTATTGATGACATTGGCTCTTACTGTATCATAGTCAATCCCCATCTGACCACATATAAACCCAACCATCATCTTCAGATGTGTTTGACATTCATCGAATTGGGCAGTGATTTTCTGAAGCTTTCTCTTAGTTAAATCTAGTTCATCTTTAAGCGACGGCCTTATTTTCGGGAAAACCTCTGTGATACGTGTCCTGGTAGAATGGCCGCGAACACGATCGGGGTGATCGGTCTTTCCCATTGCAATGACAAAGATGTCATTCCTATCCTCTGCAACTTTCTCCCCTTGGGACTCGCGGGAACATAGATTTTCCTAAACGTTTTGCCAAAAATATGAAATGTAAATAGATCAATTATATATAGTTTTAAACATATGCGTAGCTTAAAGAACTAAAACATAAGAAAATGTATTATGCAAAACTTACAATTTCAATCCCAACACGACCAGCCTTTGGCGTGAAGTATTCCCCTTTTTTGTTTGTGTGAGCCTGTCTCCAAAGTAAATGCCGGCATGGCCCTGCATAAGATTCTTCCCCTTCTTCTTCGGACTGACCGTCCTCTGAAGGCTTCTTCCTAGATGCAATCAAAACCTCTTCATGCAACTGCTTCTTTAGCAGTCGGTAGTCACCGCGAGATAAATTATAGTAAAAAGAATTTAAATTGGCATTCTTTTGCGCTTTTTCACGAATTGCCTAGAGAAAAATATAATGAAAAATGATTATCCATAAACTGAGCAATTTCAAATATCCAAAAACAAGAAGGAAATCAATTTCAAAAACCCACCTGCCATTCTTCAGTTTCGCGACTAGGGAGATATTTATATTCAAGGCATGGGTCTTCGCCCTTCAACTCACCATTTACATATTTCCCTAAAAAGGATTTTCAATCTTTCCAACGTTTACCGGCATAAGAAATCTACTTGGTTTCGAGTTCTTCAGTTGACTCAAAAACAAATAATGCCTACAGTAAAAAAATAGAAGTAAAAATTTAGGTAAATTTGAGTTCATTTGTATGAAAGAAAAAACAAACAATGCATTATAATTTTGTGGAGTACTTGTATTTCTATCCACACTCTCTTCTTGATCTCGTCGGGAACTTTGGGCCATGATGCATATTCCATAATGTCCACTTTGCTCCGGGCCGTGAATACTACGAATGTAATCCACTTTGTATGATATTTTTTAGGCTCATTTTTAGAATCAAACGAAATCTCAAGAGTTTTCCCCTTCATACGCATTTCCAAAAGATCGTTGCAATTTGTAGGCCCTCTACCTCTTTTAGCTCTAGTATAAGACCCATCTCCATTGCTCTTTCCCTTATCACTATGGTCCTCATTGCTTTTTCTTTTTCGGGCCATTCGCTTACCTTAAACTTCATGTACATACAAAGAGAATTCAATATAACATATTTGCAATTAAAGAAAAACTTTAATTTCAAATACAAGAATGCTTGTAATGTTTAAATATAAAAGGCAATGTACATTTCACAAAATTCACTCCTAAAAATACTCTCTTTCCCTAAAATAAGAGAAATACTTTGTGCTTTTGCAATATTTCACGCTTTTCAAACAAAAATAAAGGAAAGCGAAGAGGAGATAGTGATATTTCTAATACACAAGTTTCATTATCCAAATTAAACCAAAGGAGGCCAAAAAAGTGGACTTATAAAGGGTACCATTGATAAAGTACTTCACATTTCACAACCAACAACTAATGAGAACAATCATTAATTTCTAATAAAGAAAAAAGTCAAAATTTAGTGAGGAAGGTAAAAGTTTCAAAGAGGAATACTTCACTCCTAAAAAATACTCTCCTTCCCTAAAAAAGAGAAATACTTTGTGATTTCGCAATAAAGAAGCTTTACATTGATGCAAAGATAGCCTCACTTTCAATATATTAGTTGCATTCATGACATTAAACCAATGGAGGAACACACCTTCAACTCAACCACAAAGCATTACCCTCCTTTCCACTAAAGAAGAAACACTACATCGCAAAAGGTAAAACATTTAAGGAGAAGTGATATTTCAAACTCTACATTTATGAAAAAAAATCCTCCTCATCAAGGAGAACGACTCACAAAGCATATTTCACGCTTTTCAAACAAAGATAAGGGAAAGCGAAGGGGAGATAGTGATATTTGCAATACACAAGTCCTATTATCCAAATTAAACCAAAGGAGGCCAAAAAAAGTGAACTTATAAAGGGTACCATTGATAAACTACTTCACATTTCACAACCAACAACTAATGAGAACAATCATTAATTTCTACTAAAAGAAAAAACCAAAATTTAGTGAGGAAGGTAAAAGTTTCAAGAAGGAGTACTTCACTCCTAAAAAATACTCTCCTTTCCTAAAGGTACTTAGTGCTTGTGCAATAAAAAATGCTTCACATTCATGCAAATATATCTTTACTTTCAACATATAAGGAGATTTGAAGACATTGAAACAAGGGATCCCCAAAGAAAGAACCCTATAAAGATTAAATTCCACATAGTGGAATCAACACCAAAGCATTTTCCTCATTATCACTAAAGGAGGAACACTAAATCGACTAAGAAACGAAATCAAACACCAATGTTTTAAAATTAATCAAGCAAAACCGAAATCAACATTTGTGTTTCTCATAGTCAGTCAGAAGCACAATTCAGTGTGCAATTTACTTCCACATTTTTTTTTGTCAAATTCACAAATTTTAGGAAGTTCATATCTAAGATTATTAGATATTTGAATTTTGACCTCTCTAAAATTAGCAAAACACACTTAAATGGTTTGAGCATGCACATTGAAGATCCTTAACGGCCTCAGTATGAATGTGTAAAATAGAAAACAATTAACTCAAACCAATGGAAAACCTGAAACGAATAGTAAAGAAATTATTAAAAGGAAACGCTGCAGTTAAATGTAAATGAGAAAATGTGTTTCAACTCTATACAAAGACTAGATTTAACACATGTAGCCCATCACACATGTGAATTAAAGGCTTTAGATGATGTTAAAATTTCTACTCTCATGTTTTATTGAAAGCAACTAATAATTCAGTGATACAAGAATTCAGCTGACATCAAAACTTCTCTTGGGATGGAGGGAGTAAAAAGTTAAAAAGAACGACAAACAAAGACACTTCTAGCTAACTAATTAACTGGTTGGAAGTCAAATAAACTCTTTTAAAATCAAGATGATAAGAAAATTTGCTGAAATTAGCAGAAAACTTTTTGCCTCTAGGGGTAATTTGTTTGCCTCTAAATAGACTGTCCTAAGCTAGTATAAAGGAGGAAGGTTGTGTTAGGCCAACAGCCAGCGTAAAACCTTTTGTCACATCTCATGATATGGGTCACATAAGAAATCGTGTGTTTCGCGATGGTGAGATGTGACAAACGTAGTGGGACAAAGCTTAGAAGAAGAAGAAGAGAGCAGAAAACTTACCTTCTCGTTCTCTGCTTGAGTTCGACGTTTTAGCTGATTGACATCAACAGAAGGCATGAGAGGAGCTAACCCACCGGTAAGCGCATATACCTAAACAACCACATTTTGCCACAAGTAAAGTATTATTACTCCGCAACAATTAGCAAAAGTTCGAGGAATATACAGTAGTAGAATCACAGTTACCTCCCGGGAAATTCCATCAGGTTTTCTTTGAGATTCTTTGGGCGGCTTGGACTTCTTTTCGGATTGAAGATGGGCGATTGCTGCCGGGTTCTTCGTTATTCCTTGAAGTATGTCTTTGGCATCCATCCATCCTCAATTATGTAAATTCCCAGTTAATTCCTCCCGCCCGTCCCCAAATTCAAACCGCACCACGGCTGATTTCAGGCCTGCTTTCCACCGAATTTGAATTCTTGAGGAGTTGAATTGCAGTAATTTGACAAAGATAGAGAAATTAGGGTTCATAATTTAGAGAATCCCAATTTCCCAAATTCAATTCGACGAGGGAAATTTTAGCGGTCTTGCTGTAGCCCTTGTCCCTCTCTCACTTGCTTACGATGGGGTGGTTCTGTATAATGAGTCGAGTTAATTGCAAGAAACCACTCTAAATGTTTCCTAATTACAAACTGCTCCCCTATACTTTTTTATTTTGTGCAATCAACTCTCTAAACTATCAATATGTTCCAATGTAAAAGAAGTTGGTATTAATTTACGGAATTGTTATTTACAGGAATCAAATTACTATTTACAAGAATATTTTCCTGTGAAAAGTCAAAAATACCCCTTATTTAAATTCTTTAAAAAAATATACTATTCATGCAATAATTTAACGAATTTGTTATTTGTAGGAACATTTTTACTATCCACTGGAACATTTTCTTGTGAATAGTCACACGTGTATCTAAATATGGCCGATAGTCACGAACGTTTTTTTACGTAAAGTTTGTTTGTTAACGAAAAATAAAAAATAAAAAAAAACCCTCAATCAAGATACTAAACGAGTAGCTTGTTTGACGATTTTACTAATTAAAAATAACCTCAGGATACATAGCAACAACAACCTAATTATCTTTCAATTAGAGTACTAGGTTTACAACTTATATGCTTCAAGCTACTCAAATAAGCAAACGAAAGCAACTCAAAATCATGATCCTCCAATAGTTAGAGGCACACTTCAAAGTATTCCTCAAATCAAACGCAAATGAAAATAAAGATTGTTATATTTAGCCTGGTGAAAGACATGAAGTTTACACAAGAACCTCAACATGAACGAAAAATTTTCTCAACAACAGAAAGTAAGGTAGTAAGGGGTCAATAAATGCAGGCATGAGAAACTACCACTTTTACTAACTATTTTGGTGAGAAAGAGAAAACATAAAAATAGTTTCTTGTGAATGAAACTCTAATTTATCACTTAATAACACTAGTTTCAGTTCATTTCATTTCTAACTCCAGAGGATCTAGATCAAGTTTGTAGAATTTGGTGCATCTCTTTTAAGACTTAATTGACAGAATAAGTTCCTCTATTTTTTTCATAGTCACATAAACACAAGCTCTATGCAGAACATATATTCATGTAACTGTAAATGTCGTACTTTTAACAATCTTATAGATAAAGAATTAATGAAATATGGGAAAGTATTAAGTACACTAATATAATTTCAAGAATGAAATAAATAAAAAATTACCTCTCTATTCAAGCAAAGTATGTTTGGTGGATGCTCCAATTACTGAAGTTCTTTCTTGCCAACTTTATAGGAAGATTAGACACTTAATCAGCATTACAACTTACTGAATCCGAAAAAAAAACCATAAAATAGAAACACATCGCATGCGCAACATGCCCATTTATTAGTTGGAACACATGAACAAATAATGTTTTTCTAGTTACTCTATCCTGAGAACGAAAGGCTGAATTGTTCATCAAACAACTAATAAGAAAAAAAAATGACAATTGAGAAACATGTTATAGATCCCAAATGATCGACCATTCATCAGTTTCCAACAAATGAATCAAAATAGGATTATCATTTAGTGGGCTCCAAAACACCTTTTTCTTTTTTTCTTGCAGTTTTTAAAAACAACTATATAAATGGAAATGCCAAATTTCCCCACCAAGCCTCTAGGAACTTGTGATCAGAGTCACAGATAGAAAATTAAGACAGCTTCTTTGCAAAGCTTATTGGAGAAAAAGGATTTAGAACTCTCTAATGCACAGAAAATTTTGTTAGTAGTAAATTAAGATATTGTAGAGTGAAATATACTTACGAAACATAGGGAGGATCAGCTTATTCAAGCCACTTGTGTACTCAAAGATTAAAGCGGAAAATGTCCAGAAAATAAACCAAGAATTAGATTTGTGGAGCTGAATCAGTGAGGGAGAGATGGTTGAGCTCACACATAACCTGACTATCTCAACCAGAGGTGAAGTGCTTGATGGAGTGAACTTACTTGAGAAGGCTGGTAATAGGCTACTATCTCATCTTTATGAACAACCAGTTGATAACTTAAGCTGCAAGAGAAAACAGCTTGAAATAAAACTTCAACTTATTAGAGAAAGCCTGACAAAAGAAATGGAAATTCTTGTTCAGAAAGGTCAAACTATTAAGGACCAACAGCTTCAACTGGTTTTCAGAAAATTGCACAACAAAAAAGTAGAACTTACATAAATGAAGGAGGATATTAATGATTCAAGATATGCTGAACTCAGGAAGCTCTATGCTCTGGACAGGAAAATGTGAAAAACAGTAGTGGAGATTACAGAACTAGAGGTAGCTCTTGGTTGGAAGTTGTGGCTACAACTAATGCGCTTGAGAAACTCATGAATATAACTGCTCTGAGCGTCAATGCAGATGTTAAAATCAGCACTCTACCATCTTATAGCTCTGAAAATAGGATATACACCAATGGAAGTGTTTATGTTACTGAATGTAGAGCATATGTTTTTAAGCTTTTGCATTTGACTAAAGAGCTTGTGATAGCAGCTGATACGAGAGATGATAGGTGAACTAGCTATAATAACTTTTGAATTGTCAGATTCTCCATCCAGATATCTAATTGTTATGCTTGTATATAGGTTGTGAATTCCTGTAACCAGTTTACTTATCCTACTATTTATCATCCAAGGGTGGCCTGTGATATGGTTTTTTTGCGCCTATGGCCATGATAAGGATTCTGAAATGGTTATTGTAATTGATTCCTCTCTCTCTCTCTCTCTGCCTTACTGTTCCGTTGGAGTTGAAAAAATATACCAGCAAGGATATCCATCATGATAGAGGAAAGTTAAGGTTTATATTTTTTTTTTGAAAAAAAACTTAGTAAACAGAACAGAATATGTATGCTCCAAAATGTCAATTTTTTAGAGGTCTATCAAATCTAGGCAGAGTGAATCGAGTGATAAAACAACCAATGAAACTGCAATACAGCAAGACAGACTGAAGAAACCCCCAAAAATATTTATTTTCGTCATCATAATGAAACATCAATACAGAAGGGGAGGCAGTGTATTTATTTCAAAAAGGAAATTGAAAACTAAAATTAGGGCTATTAATTCCAAAGCCAATCACAAGCGATACCAGAAAGTGACTACAAGTTTTTACCTGCACTTCACGGATTGGTGTTGCTGATAGGAACTCATTGGCACGGCAGGCTAGCTAGTTTGCTCGCCATCTGCACCGGAAACGAGCGACAGGATCGCAGCCTCTGCTTACTGGAAGAAGGCAAAAACAACAGAATCCGATGGAGAAGCAAGGTTCGATGGTGGTGGTGAAGAAAACTGGAGAAAATAATTTGATACTTGCTAGGGGCAGGAACAACGGAGTTTATCTGGCATAAATGTTTGAAGTATAATTTTTCTTTTTTTTTTGTTTGGAATACTGAAGTATAAATTTTACTTGGGGGCGCTGCAGTGCTCTCTGCCCTCCAAAATCTCTAAAAAAAAAAAAAAAAAAATTTATTCGGGGAGAGAGAGTCAAAGAGAGGTTAATTCTGAGACAAATTATATTATTGTCATACATATGTGTCCTAATTGTATTTAAGACAACATTTTAAAATCAGCTCAATTTAACTATCATAACAACATTTTAAATTCATTTTAAAATCAGCTCAATTTAACTATCAAAAGTGTCCTAATTAATTATATTTGAGACAACATTTTGGAACCGTCTCAATTAAACTATCTCAATAATTATATTGAGACAATACTTGAAATTGTCTCCCGTTTTGAGTATTTGAGACAATTTTTTATAAACTGTCCCAAAATTTTGTCCCTAAGCTATGTTTTCTTGTACTGATTTTTCGCTAACCACGTGGGGGTTTTAGTTACTAAATTATAAATAATGCGGAAGGTTTAAATAATAATTTATAGAATTACAAACAATAGGTCATAATATCTTAGCCTAACCGTCTAATGGCTCACAAGTCGATTATTAACTTCATAATATAAATATTAATAAGACTCTTCATTTATTCAACAGATATCCAATTTACTCAACTCCTTGTCTTGTGGTCCATACTGCAGCTGAGAACTTGGGATAAGGTTTGAAAATATACAACACATATGTACTTCTTCACTCAATGAAGTTCTTTGTTAGAAATAAGTAGTAAAATATGCAATTCAAATAAAGCAACTAATCATGTAATTATAATACAATTAAGAAAGCAATAGAGCAAATCGTAAAATATACTCACGAGTTTAGTTAGAACTATAGAGGTGATTTTAATTACTTATTTCAGTGAACTTTTGCGCACACACAGGAATTCGGCTACATCGCCCACGATAAGTAAACAGTACGTAGTCCGACTACTTATATATGTAGGGGCTCGAGCCCTAGCGAACATTTGACTATGTAGATCGTGGCTCTTGGGATCTCATTCATGATGCTCATTATCAGTATCATTTGATTTATCGGTATTATCAATTAGTCAATCAGTATCATCTCAATCAATCAGTAATATCAATCATTATCATTAACTATTCATTTTCAATCATATACCAATGAGTAATTTTTCATTCAAAATCAGTACTAATTTATCGTAGATGTTCAAAGATTGAGCCGGTGCAAAAAGTAGTCGACCCCTCATTTAATAGTATAATTTTATCAGTTATTAATTGTCAGTGAAAAATCATTTAAATATACGCATATCAGATTCACGATAATTTAAACACATAATACACATTGTCAATCACACACTAGTTAAAAATAAGTTTTCAGTGAGAACATTCACATGTATCACATGGAATAAACTAGATCTATAATATCTGAAGAGCTAAATTATTCATAGTTTTTTAGCACATAATTTAATCCTATTAAAACTTTAAATAGAGAAAAATTGGTATAATTTCTTCATCTTTCGAGTTATGGTTTTATTAGTCATAATTTGTTATTTATTATTATTTTTATTACATTACTATTATTCCATGATGTCAATATATATATATATAGAAGTTTATCCGTATATGTTATTATACATTTTACTATCATTATGTGATTATATATGCTTAGTTCTTTAGTACCGATTTTTCTTACGAATAATTTTCCTACCTTTCTTGTGTTTATTTGCCCTCTTCTCCAGTACTGTGTTTCCATTCCTCCTTCCCGTCCCCTCGTTACCTTGTTTTTACCTTTCCTTTATTTTCTCATTTTTGTCTATCTTTTCTTTCTCTTCCCCCATTCTCGTTTGTTGTATTGTTGTTTTCTTGAACGAGTTTGATAATGACTGAACTACTTTTGATCATGACCGATTTTCTTCGTTGGTCAGATCGGTTATGACTGATGCCAGATTGGTCATAACTGATCACATGGCAGAGCTTCCATTCTGGAACTCTTCCTGTGTTAAGGCATCCACCACTCTGCCACATTGAGTATTGATGTTTGGACTGGTTAAATCGTTCTCTCACGTGACAAAATTAATGCAACTCTCCTTAAGAAAATAAATAAGCAAGTAAAAGAACAGAGAAATGTAGCAAAAACTTTGTTCCAAAATAAACCTAAACAAATATCTCGTTCGATATAAAAGTAGAGAAATATGCAAGAAGAAAAACATAAAGACGACAGTTTTTGGGTAGTTAAAGATTGAATTGGTAGGTAACAGAAGTTTAGAGTTCATTGCATTCATAGATAGCAGAAAGTTTGGAGTTAATTGCACTTGTAGGTAGCAGAAGTTTGGAGTTAATTGAACTCGTATGTAGCAGAAGAGGTGAAAAAAAGTATTGAGGCACAAGTAAAAATTAAATGTGGACTTCATGCAGTTCGCCAACCACTTCATGTACTCATTCAGCCGCATTTTGTCTTTGCTTCTAATTGCTGGAAATAATCAAGAGTCCTCCAGAAGACATGTACGTCAACTAAATCAATCAGTCGGTGGTTTATCACCAATTCTAAGAACTTAAATAAGTTCTCATTTTGAATCACAAACCTCACTGCCTTCCCTGTATAAGCCAATCTTTTTGCGTATTTCTCTTTTAACAATGGAATACAATCGTAAAACATTTTATGTTTCAACCTACTGTATAAAAAGTATTCGACATCATCTTTAGTTTCGGACCGAAATTTGTCCGTTTCAGCCTTAATTTCATCAAACTGCATATTTATCATTGTATTAATTTTCAACAAAAATAATAAAAAATAAAGCTATGGAAGTTTCAACATGCCTGTTTAATTGAATGTGTGCACTCACAACCCTTGAAAATCAGAAAACAAAAATAAAAACTAAGGATTAAAATTATTTATCGTCTAATGCAAAAATAAAAGGTAAACTAGTAACAATCAATGACATCAAATGTTTGCAGTATGCCATCCAAAACAAATTATATATTTCATCCAAAATGATACAAACATATGGTTCCAAGCATTCATCCATGTCTTATGCATATAATTCACCGATATTCTTAATTTATTTTTCTATTTTATCTCAGTAATATCAATAATAATTTTTAACTCTTCCTTTGGTAAGGCACCCACCAATCTTCCCCACCGAGTATTGATTCTTTGAATTGGTTGAAGTAAATTAATCACCCACATAACAAATGCAACTCTCCTTCATAAACATATAACTTAACAAAAAAAACTGATAAATTTTACAAATACCTCGTTTGACATAAAATTAGCGAAATATGCAAGAACAGAAATGTCAAGAAGGAAAAATTTCAATAGTTGAAGATTTAGTTAGTAGGTGGCAGAAGTTTGGAGTTAATTACACTTAGTGCTAGCAAAATTTTAAATTAATTGATCGAAGGTATCAGAAGTTTGGAATTAATTGAACTCATAAGTAGCAGAAGTTTGAGTGAATTGCACTCGTAGGTAGCAAGGGAGTTTAGAGTTAGCTAAACTTAAGGTAGTAGAAGTTTGGAGTTAATTAAACTCGTATTTAACATAAGTTTGAGCAAATTGCATCGTAGGTAGCAGAAGTTTGTAGTTAATTGAACTCATTGGTAGTAGAAGTTTGGAGTTAATTCTACTCGTAAGTAGCAGAAGTTTGGAGTTCATTGAACTCGTGGGTAGTAGAAGTTTGAGTGAATTGCACTCGTAGGTAGCAAGAGAGTTTAGAGCTAATTGAACTTGGGGTAGCAGAAGCTTTGAGTTAATTGCACTCATGGGTAACATAAGAGGTGCATTGAAAAATTAATGAGGTGCAGGTGAAAATTCAATGTAGACATCTTGCAGTTCGCCAACCACTTCCTGTAGTCGCTCAGCCGCATTTTTGTCTTTCCTCCTGATTGTTGGAAATATTATGAACTTACAAATCAAGTTTCTTTTAGAAGACGTGCACGTCGACTATATTAATTGGTCGGTGGTTTTTCACCAATTTCACTATCTCATGTGCACAAGGAAGACTGAAACTAGTTCTCATTTTGCATCCACAAATCTCATTGTTATGCCTATATTAGACCATTTTTTTTGCGTATTCCTTTTTTAACAGCGAAATACAATCTTAAGAGACTTCATCTTTCAACCTACTAAACAAAAACTAATTGACCTAATATTTTTTTCGGATCGAGATTTATCAATTTAAGCCTTGATTTTATACTTCACATTTATCATTTCATTAATTTCCAACAAAAATAATAGGAAATGAAGCCACGGAAGTCCCAACATGCATGTCTCTTTAATTTGGTGATACTTGTGTTTAATCTTGTTGGACTATAGTGGAAGGAAGTGAAGTATCGTTCGTTCTATTAGAATTTGGAGGATCCTATCTTGTAGAGAGTAGAGATGTTGCCTTTTGGCTGCCATGCGTTTGCTCGTCTGTAATTGTTTTGGACTAACAGAAAAAACTCGATTCTTCTTCTTCGCTTTAAGTATCTATACCAAGCCGTGTACACTCGCAGCTGAAGTTGTGGGGGCATATTTGTTGTTTTTGGAGATCATAATTTGTAACAATATTCATTAATGTTGTATTTTGGGAAATTCGATATGCTAAATAATTACATGATTAGCTAATTATCTCATTAAAAATGTTTTAAAAGCTAGAAGTACTGGGGAGATATTTGGAAAGGCATGGAGATGAGTTTTTCTGTGATCTGATCATGATTATGTTGGTTGAAGTACTTCTCTAAATTTTTCACTTTATTGCCTACATTTTGCTTAGTGACAAGAACCATAAAATTATTCTTTCTTGCCTTGTAAACAGTTTTGGAACTTGGAAGGCACCAGAAGTTAAAATTTTACGGAAATAGGCCATACTTGAAATTCTGTCTTCAACTGGATTCCTAATGATCAACCCGAAGAAAATATATGTTGTGAATTCTTGATATGCCTGATACTATATGCAAAAAAAAAAAGTATGCCTTATGTGCTTAACAATAATGGTTTTCCTTTCGAAAATTATATTCAGTAGAGCATTGCAACATTTTCATTTATTTTTATTGGTGTGATTTTTCTGTCTCAACCGTACTATGATCTGTATAGCATTATAGCCTACCCCATATAATGGAATAAAGGATCAATTGTTGTATAATTATCGTTTTTCCCTTGTATTCGAGTCACAATTTTGATTTTAATTGGAATGTGATAAAATTTATGAATATGTGATAGTGTCATATGAAGTGTTTCCTCACTTGTTAGTACAATTTTATCTTGTAGCCCATTAATATGTATCTTTTGGTTCTCCAAGTCCTAGGAAAAGGGTTTATTGCCCAACCCCAATTCATGTTGCGTGACTATTTGGCCAATTGAATTTCCATTCTATGGAGTCCATACTTTCCCATGACTTGGCTGAATTGCAGAGGCTTAGATGTCGTGTTGCTTTTCATGCTCTTCAGTTTCGCTCTGAACCGTATGGTGGAAAGGTAAGAAACCTGCCTTATCTTGTAGATAATTGGGCTATGGTTTCAGTTTTTTTATAGATGTGCCAAGGATTATGAGACTCCTAACATGGATTGTCGGGACCATTTTCCAACAATAATGATTTACAAATCAAAATGTTGCACTATTGTTGCAGCTTTTTGTCCCAAGTGTATCTTTCTGCTATATGGCTTCATGCATAGTGATTTCCATCTTCAATTTGAATTATTATGAATTTTCCTGACTATTAAAAATGATAAATTACTAAGTTGTTGAATTAAAAATGACCATTAAAAATGATATATATATATATATACCAAACACATTTTTATGTTGTCGATGGATCCAAACCAAACTTGGATATTGTTGTTAATATTACTTATGTTGTCAAGTTTTGATTTTGGTCCCAACAGTAAATTTAATATATTATAATATTTTTATCATTTTCAATACAATTTTTTACTATTTAGCTTATACTTTTTTACATTATAAAATTATTTTTTTCAAATCAAAATTCAACCCAACAAAAAAGAACAGGCATGAGAATAACAACGAAAGAGACATTAATTAAAAAAAAAAATTCAATAACATGCTTTATAAATAAATAACCTAGATGGGTCATGAATCTTATCTAATTTGAATATCCTACATGAGACTCTCGGGTTAGTTTAGTTCTTCTATATTTAATGAAACTAATTTTAATGAATTAACATAATGAAAGTCTATTAGGTAATTACATTTTGCTAGCTTAAATTTGGACAGATGAAGAGAATGAAAAGTAGTCAGCCCTATAATAAATGCAATCATGGAAGCAGTGCTTAAATTGGGGAGAAAATACATGGCTTGTATTACCGACACCGCTGTGTACTGAGTTACGTATTTTATCCACCGTCACATTTAGAAAACTTTTAGTGTTTGCAGTAGTTCACTATACCTGCTATAAGAAATTTACAGGTCAAGTTGAACACTTTTATATATACAAAATGAAAATAAAATTCTGGTCAATTTTAGTTATTAAAACTTATGATTCATTAAAAGAGTACCCCAAATTTGAGATGATCCCAGTGAGATTTTTGTGGTGTGAAGGTACGTACAATTCATATATAGTGTTCATTTGTGATAATTTAATAGACTAAAAGTTTTTATAATCAAAATTTTTTATTTTTTATTATTTGTATAAAGCCTAAATAGCATGTAGAATCACTTATAGCATGTACGTACAATGAAAGTTTCAGAGTCTAAACAAAAAAAAGCATCAGTGTTAAGAGACATCAGTGCGTATGAAAGGATAAAAAGTTCGTATAAGTACTTTCCGTAACTATGATGTGATCTTGTCCTATTCAATTTTTAGACTTTGATTTGAAATCACTACTCCAAACACAAGAATTAGTGATGGCTATTTTAAAGCGGAAACAAGAAAACCATTTTAAATTCTAAGAATGCAAATTATCTAAGGCAAGATCGCCAAGACTGCCTTAAAAGTTCCGGGCTTTTTAACACGGTTTTTTGGAAAACCACCTTAGAAAATCTGGACTTAAAATCCATCTTAATTCAGATTCCATCTTAAAAAATACTTTTCAAGGCAGTTCCATAGAAACAGCCTTAAAAAGTTTCGTAACCCTTTTAAATTGTTTTATTTTCAATCAGCCCGTCATGTTTTTTCCCCAATCCTTCCCTCGTTTTGGTTTTGACCAATTTGTATGAATATATTCGTTACTTGAAAACTAAATTTATAGATTTAAAATGAAGAGCGACTCTCTGTTGAACAAAAAACTAGTACTTTTGATAATTAATTTTGTTATAAAAAAAGAAAGAAAGCGTAAACTATATAGTATGCGGTTGAACCGGATGCATTATCTATAAACTACAGTGAACCGGGTGCAGTTATTAATTTAAATTTTTATTATTTTGAGTAATGCACTTGTTGTTATAAAAAACACATTTTGATCCTTAAAAACATATAAAACCTTTCATATATTTAAAAAAAATAATACTCTTATAAAAACTTGTCCAAACAAAATCAAAATAACTAGTCAATCAATAAATACTACTATATTTACTTTCCAACATTTGGTAGTATATATTATTATAAATTTATGAAAAAAGAAAAACAAAATTTTAATTCCATACGCAATTATGTATGAGAATATACAATCACCGCACTTAAACATCTTTTAGATAAATAGTTCAAATAGGTTACAAAATGTTCTCCCAGCTTCTAATATGTCAATTTAATTAATCCAAACATGAAAATATTATAAAGGGACGAAGACCATAAGGGAAGAATGGGAGGAACTTCGCCAGATATATAAGAGAAATAGAATAAAAAAACAGTTTCATTTATTTCATAACTATCTTAGTGTTGTTTACATCATTTGCTTTATAATGAAATCAACTGCTTTACACATTCTAATTCAGTAGAGAATATTGACGGATGCACAATACAACACCGTTTCTGATAGCTAGTATGGCACGTTGCACATGATTAGCGATTATCCAATCCTCCTTGGTAGATTCTTAAATCACATACGCATTCAGATCCTGAGACTGACAAAAAAGAATAATCTTAGCACCTGGTAATTAATGTCGAGATTCAATAATGATACTTTCAATGAAATTATCCAATATAATTACATAAAAGAGTAAATTGGTAATTATACATGATGAAAATTGTAATATTATAAAAAGGGATAATTATTAAAGTGTAGACAAAGCATATCTTCAGGCAAAACTAGAACAGGACCAAAGAGAACAATTTCATCCATTTTATAAACCCAACTCCGACATAAGATGTTCCTCATGATCTTGCAAAAAGAGCATTTTAATCTAGAAAATAAACATAAAATGCTGGATCAATTAACAAACATTGAAACATTGAAGACAAGTACTTCTGAATGTGTTAGTTACTCCTTTGGAGTCATCAATTTCCTTAATTCCTCCAAAAGTATTATCAGATAAACCCAATGTATAACTCGCTATCATATACTCCCACCGCCCAGTTAAAAGACTCCAGTAATAGAAACGTTCTGAATCACAACGTACAACTCAAGAGGGAGAAACATTTCATAGAGTACTAAAGCAAAAAATCTCTATCCCAATAAGCATTAAGCCACAATGATCAGTTTAAAGCTTTTGAATTTATAACATGAAACTGAATATAAACTATAATATGATAGAAATTAACAAGAAGAAAGTAAAAAACAATTAACAAGCCAAAAACTTCTGTAAAAGAAAATTTCACTGACATCAAGAGTTGAGCATTTATTGAACTAAGATTTACAATATCCATTTGCTCTACAGAAATCAGGCATACATACTACTACAATCCTGTTCTTGAGGTAATTTTTGGCTTTCACCACATCTCTCACTTACTCTTTTTCTCTTCATCTGAGGTTTCCTGCTTGCTTGTTCTTCTCCGAAGGGATGATTTGGAAATACACCACCAAATTGACCAAATCCAACATTATAAGGTGCCATTAATGAGTTCATTCCTGTCCAGTAAGGATGATTATAGGTTGGTGGCACAGGGGCAATAGACATCGTGTAATTCTCCGGCCGCCATTGTAGCTCTGCATCAGCAAATCCCCAATCAGAAACCACTTTCTGCTGAACTACTTTCTTAGTCAGAGGAACAACACTTCCAAGATCATTCTTTGCTTCAGAAACACACCGATCTTTCGCTAATCTCATTCTCTTCACTGTTGTCTGAGGAGCACTAACAGCCTCGCCCTTTTCCACAACCTTCAGAGTTTCTTCTTGAGTTGGAGGGGGCACTTGATCTCTCTTGGAAGCCACAGCCACAGCCACAGGATATGCTAATGTTGAAGACGGAGCCTGGCCGGGATGTGAAGTATTGCTTGACTCTGTATGTTGAATTTGGGAATTTCTACCACTACTTCTTCCACTGCTACTGCTGTAATCAGATTCCAACATTCTGTTTATTGTATCTCTCAGTGTCTTGTTGGGTAAAAGGTGATCCGCAAGTACTTCAGTTGCCCCACAAACGCACATTGATTTCGTAATAATATGCTCTCTTATGCACTTATCACAAAAGCTCTCAAAACAACAATGGCTGGTAAAAACAGCATCTTTCATAGCATGCTTACACAAAGGGCAATGGAGTTCAGGTGGTAAATCAACCAAAGGGCTCTTATTCGACGGCATACTCTCCATCTCCCTTTCAAAAGCTGCCTCATTTGGATTCATAATCGCAGAAGCCCCGCCCGGCAATGCATATGAGCCATCCGTTGAGTTCATCAACATAGATTTGGGGATTCCAGTGGGGCGTTTAAGCCTCTTAACGTCGTAACTACGGTCAGAATTAGTGGGGCAGTTCTTAATAAAGTGACCAGGAATCTTACACCTATGACAGACATATCCCGGAGGAGGCGGCGCTACTGAATTACGCCCTAATCCACCGCCTCCAATTGCGGCGGCGGTAACAGAATTTCCCACCGTCGATTTCCCTTGAAAGCTATCAGCATCGGACCTTGGACACCAATCTTTAGCAAACTCGTGCCATTCTAACTCCTCAGGATACATAATTGCAGATGAATCTTCTTCAGTCTTCCTAGTTTGAACATCGCTGGACTCATTCTCCGCCCGATTATCGCCGGGCTTACGAACCGGAGAAACAACTATAGGCAACAGAATTTGTTGCGGAACTCGACGAATCAAAACCGTAGCGCATCTGTGAATCACATCTTCATCAATATAATCTTCATTCGTAAGAGGGTTCATGATCACGAGATCAAACTTAGCCCTAGCGGCGGCCTTTTCCAATTTCTTCGATTTGATTTCTTCTTTCAAAGCCCCAACTGTTATGAAGGGGCCATCGATTAGGATCGATTTCAACTCCGTCGAACTCTTAAATCGGTAATACACAGACATATTTGCAAATTTGCTTTCTCGTTGTTGTTCGATTAAACTAAATTCTCTTACCCTTTCATGAAAATTCAAAGAAAAAATTGCCTCTTGAGACGATCGACGAAGATGAAATTCAAATTTGAACAAAACGAATACAAAAATCTATGAAAAGAATTACAAGAAAAATACACAGATTACTTCGGGAAGAAGACAGAGATTCGAATTTCTGATTTCTGATTTCGATTTTCAATTGGGCGCCCAAAGGCCCTTTTTATAGAGAAAGGAATGTTTCAATTTTGGAATTTCCAAATTCGGATTCTATTTCAGACGCGGCAAAACGCCGACTTACCCAAATCGAATATCAAACGCGTTTACAGCTTTCCTCTTTTCAGTTTGGATGAATTACATTTACACCCCTCGATATTTGGGAAAATTACTAAACAGGCCTTGACATTTTACGAAGCTACGATCACTCCTAAAGTTTAGAGAGGTAAATATAATTTATCCTAATATATTTACAAAAATAATCACATAATACATTTTCATGATTAAGAATGTGGCCAGGGAATGACACTAGAACCGTGTGACAATTGTGGCACCTTTTTCTAGTCTTTTCTTAGCTCCGGACATGGTGTTAAAAAGTAGCAGCATATTGTGTTCATCTTATGACAATTGAGAGTTGACCTCTTTGCAAAGAAGTTCATAGCCAAAATTATCTAACACAATTTCAGCGTCATGGTAATGGACTTGAGCTTTTTTAGACAAAGTTGTGCAAGTTTGGTGGTTATAACTTGGTTACTTTGAGTATCAGACAACAAAGCTTGAATCACTCCAACTTATTTGTAAGCATTATCCGTTGTTTCTCAGCTCCAAATGAGAAAGAAAAGATTTCTTTGGAATAGGCCTGGCAAATTGACCTGTGACCCGTTAACCCGACCCAACCCGTCCGCTTTCTTAACCCATTGGGTTGGGTTGAACAGGTTACGGGTCGAATGGGTCACGGGTTGAATTTTGACCCGTACTTAGCGGGTTGGTTTGGGTTGGGTTAGGGTCAACCCGCGGATTGCATTTTTTTCACAGCCTGCCCAACCCATTTATTTTTTTTGTTAATGACTAACCCCGAGCTGGTCAGACTGCATTAATGCAAATCTGACCCGCGGGTCACATGAATCACATATGATGCATATGTGATTTTTGATTTGTGTTCGTTGTGTGCATTTGTGAGTGGCTAGGTAGGTGTGTGTGTCGTGGTGTATATATATATATATATATATATATATATATATATATATAGATAGATAGTTTTTTAAGACAAATATATATTATGACACGTGACTAATAAATAAAATAATTCATTTTATTTTTAATTAATTTAAAATATATTAATTTTAAGTATTAATTAAGTGTCAAAAAAGTTTGACTTGTCTAGTTAAACGGCTTGACCCGTCGAGTTAAACGGGTAAGCCTGTCAGGTTAAATGGATTGGTTTGTCAGATTAAGTAGGTCGACATGTTGAGTTAAATGGGCTAACCCATTGAATTAAACGGGTTGACCCGTTGAATTAAACAGGTCGACCCGTTGGGTTAAACGGGTTGACCCGTTGGGTAAACGGGTCGACCCGCCAAATTAAACTGGGCAACCCATCGTTGGGTAAATGGGTCGACCCGTTAGGGAAAAGGGGTCGAGCCGTCGAGTTAAATGGGTCGACCAGTCAGAATAAACGAATTGACCCGTCGAATTAAACTGGTTAATCCGTCGGGTTAAACGGGGTAGATCAATGGGTCGACCCGTCGTATTAAACGGGTTGACTCATTTAGTCATGACTCGATGACCTAATTTACTCATATAAAATTATTTTAAATGATATTTTAAAATAAAATTACATTAAATAGTTTTAACCATATATATATAGACGTAAATATATATATATATATATACGTATATATATAAATCCACTATACATGCATATGAATATATATATATATATATATAAAAGTACTGTAAATACGCTATAGCACATTTGTTATATATATAAATATATTTAATTAATTGTTTTGGGGGTACGGGTTTTTGGAAGGGAATTGAGGACTGGAGGGCGTGGGTGAGTGGGTAGGGTCAGTAAATGGGGGAGGGGGTGGGTGCGTGGTGGAAGGCATAGGGTTTAAAAGTATTGGAAAAAGTTTTTTTTTAAAATATTAATTTGCGAGTTATAACCCGTTGGGTCAAGTAAATTTGACTCATTGGGTCAAACAAATTGACTCGCGGGTTATAACTCAACCCGAACATGACCCAACCCATACTTGACCCGTTCGTCAACGGGTCGGGTTGCATCATGACCCGCTCCAAAATTGACCCAACCTATAATCCGCCCATTACCACCCTACTTTGGAAGATCAATAATTGAAGTACAACACAAAAATGAGTAACTTTTAATTAATTAATTTTTTAATTGAAAAAAATACACAAAGAAGCTAATTTGTAGGGAATGAATTTCATTTCTACCAATAAATGAAACCCCAAAGTAAATTTTCAGTTCTAAACACCAAATTTTCATTTCTACCAATCTGGTGAGTTTGGCGCACGAGAATGTGAATGGAAAAATAGGCATCTGATTCATAGGATTAAAATTCTAATGTTTGGTACGTACGAAAATCTAACAATTTAAATTATTATCGCCTCTAAAATTCAATCTAAGATTCCTTTAACGAAAGATTTATTCATTCTTAATATGAAATACCCCAATTCCCATTCTCATTCCCGTACTTCAAACGCACTTCATTAACCATTTCTTTTAGCCATTTTGCTCTCTAGACCCGGTTAGGACCCCACCTGTAAAAGCAGAGCTAATTAATTGCTGGGGCCTAACAAGTTCAATTTCCTTGTATAAAATTTCTCCCTTTCAAAATCTCTCATACTCTTAAGGTACGTCCGAACTGCCACCAAGTCGTCAAGGAAGTAATGTCTGTGTGCAAATGAAGTATAATGCAGCAGCACAAACACCGACGGATACAGGAGCCGGGGGGGGGGGGGGGAGGGGGCGGCCAGGGGGTGCCGACGCCCCTCCTTGCTCCGAGAGCGAAGGGTAATAGTATTACTACCCTTCATGGCCGCCCCACCGGAGGAGGCACAGCTGAAACTTAGTTTTAGCAGCGTCCCTTTTCTTGCGAAGAAGAAGAAGGTCTTCTTCTGCAATTGTTTTTTATTTTTTTGGCCCTTAGTAAAACGACGTCATTTTACTAAAGGCTTTTTATTAATTTTTTTGCCCTTAGTACTAAGGGCCAAAAGGAAAAAAAAAAAAAAAGCTAAGGCCACATTCGAAATACAGGGAATTACAATTAAATCCCTCTCCCAATTAAAAGCCCTAAATACCTCCATAGCTCCCTTTATTGTCACCTAACTAAAAGATTGTAAGTTATTTGTTTGTAAATTTTAATTTTTGTATATTTAACTCCCTTTCTTTTATCTTGGGAAGCAAAAATAAAATTGTAAATGTATAATTGAATGTTGCAATTGCAAAAGATGAAATTTAAATTTATATTTGAGTGTTTATGTATATAATTGTGATTATTATTGCGATTTATTCTTGATTAATTAATTTTGAATATGTTTTAATTTATTTCATAAATTGTGTGACAGTGTAAGTGTGGTGACGGTTTTTTTATGGTATTGTGTTGTTGGGTTTATGAGTGAAAAAATTTTAATTTGGTAAGTTTACTAAATTTTGATAGGTTATGGATAAATTTTTGAAACGTGGTGTAGAGATTTCTAAGAACTTTGATGCGGATAAAAGTAAGGAAAAACATTCTCGTGTGGAAGTGGAATTCAACCGGAATGATATTGTCATGGACCTGGGTCTACGAAAATCAATCACAGAATATGATAGTTCTATTAGAGACCAAGTTCGAAGAGAGTATTTGGTTAGAGGCCTTGTCAACCAATTGGTCATATTTATCCCCGAAAATAATATGGTAAGGATTCTAGCGGCGAACGCATAACAAAATGTCAGAACAAAATTGCCATTATAGTCGCCCCCTCTGACATTTTGTTCTGCGTTCGTCACTGAGCACAAATACCGATTCTCATTGTTTGAATCCAATATGTGCAAACTTATGATTCTAGAATGAAAAAGAGATGGCGACTATTATGAAAAAACTGTACTTACGTTGACGTGTTATTATATTATTAATAAGTTGCACCATATCATATACTCTGTTTTATTACAATTTATTTTCACTCATGTATAACTTTTTATAGAAGTGAAGGTACAACACATAAAATATTTAATTTGACACTATTTGTTCTATTTATATCATTACTTTTATAAGTGTAGGTTAATTGTAGATGGCACATAATTATATTAGTTAGGGTAGAAGAAATATATAAAAAAATTGAAAATAGACTTTTCTACTGGAAAAAAAAATTTATAAAAGTGAATTCTTCTAATTGAAAAATGTACAATTTATTATGGATTGTGAGGTACAACACTTTGAATGAGTAATTTGACATCATAATAATAGATGGTTCAAAATTAAATGTTAATTTTGAACCATCTATTATTATATTAGCAAGTGTATGTAATATAAGCGAATCCAAATGGGACTCTTTAAATGAGACATAAGAAAGTTTTTTGAAAGTGGATTCTTTGAGTGGGACGGAGGGAGTATTAATTACCTCATTCGTTCGATTAGACGAGTCCACTATGAGAAACTTTATTTGCTCCATTAAAAGAGTCCACTTTGAATTTTTTTTACTTCTTTAATCCTTATTAATATAATCATGTATGGTATACAATTAGTCAATACTTAAGTAAGAATATAAATAGAATAAATGATGTCAAATTAGTTATTTTATGTGTTATACATTATCACTCATAATAATTTGTATATCAATGAAATGAACTTTTTTAGTGGAACGGGTTGAATATGTAATTAAATTCCGTGTATAGAATTATTTCTCTATTATCGCCATTGGTTTTCTTCGCTTTTTACTTTCTAGAAGCTTTATTCATGCGTGACGTGATTGTTACCCTAAATTTAAGTATGGTGGTTAGCAATTTCCGGACCAGTAATGACACTAATATGATCTTCCAACCCTATAAATACTAATTCGGATTTCACAACCTCACATCGCTCAAAACAAATAAAAGAAAAAAAGAAAAAAGAAAAAGAGCTCATTCTTCCCTCCTCTTCATCTTGACAATTTTGGTCGGAGCCTATTAGACTTTTTTCGTGGAAAGTTTAAAAATGGCTCAAGCTAACATTGTCAAGGCATTCTTGGTTGCCGTCGTTGTGGCCATGTTCTCCATGGCCTCTGCTCAAGAGCTCGGCGCCGCACCCGCACCTGCACCCGTGACCGGACCTGATGCTGGAGTGGCATATAGTTTGCCGGCGGCCACCGTCTTAGTCGGAGCTTGTGTTCTTCTCTCTATTTCGGCTCTTGAGGCGCTGATTCATTAGAGTTTGCAGATTTTCCTGAAGTACTATTTTATATGGAGGGGAATTAGCTTTTTTTTTTTAATTTATTTATTTTTTTTGAAAGCAGAATTAGCTATGCTTTAGCTGCGAGAGATTGTTGTGTATATATTCAGTAGTTATCGTGGCTAGGCTGAGTTTATACTCTGTTTTCCATTCGTTTTGGGATGATGCTCGAATACTAATAAAGGTTTTCTTGATTACCTAATCCACAAAATGTGCATTACTAATTCATTTACTATTTTTATTTGTTTATTCGATCTTTGTCTGAAGTATGAATAGTTAAATTATACTCTCACTGTCTCACTTAAGGAATTTACTCTAAAAAATGTATAATTTATTATAAATTGTGAGGTACAACATATGAAAAAAGTAATTTTGGTATTATAGTTTCCACTTATATTCTTACTTTATATAAGTAAGGGTTTATTGTTAACCACACATTATTTTTAAACAAACCATGAAGACCAGAGAGAAAGGTGAAGCATTTATTGCAGTTTTAATGAAAACGAGGAAGAACATAGCGGTTCCGAACCGCTGGTACAAAGGAACTGGATACAAATGGAAGAGAAGAAAACGATGAAGTTTTAGGGGCAGATTAAAGTGGAGAAAGTAGAAGGGACATACTAGTTTTTTTTTAATGTCTTTTTAAGTTAATTCTACTAACAGATACTCACTTCGCTTCATTAGAAAATGCTAGTTTATTGTACTTTTTTAGTACAATAAATTGAACCCTTCCAATACAACAGAGGAAAGAGGAAGTAGTGCATTCCATATAATTGCATGAAAATATACCAAAAGAAGGTAAATAATGTGTTTGTAAAGACTCAATTGATAGAAAATTATACTTTAAGTACTAAATTTCAATTTACAAGTAACTTTAGAGACATAATAGTCTTTGTATGTCTTTTTAAAGTTCATTAAACTAAGAAGCAATGATCTCTACTAATGACTTTCATAGAAATATAACCAAGAAATTTAAATTGTTATATTATAAGGACTAAAGTATGAAAGAAAATGATACTTTAGATATTAAATTATAGTTTACAATGAACTTTTTGGACCTAAGAGTATTTTTATGTCTCTTAATTTAATTAACTAAAAGACAATGTATATCAATTAAATTTCATTAACATATACCAAAGAAGGTAAAATTTTATATTATAAGGACTAAATTGAAAGAAACTGAGAATTTTTAGCACTAAATTGCACTTTACAATAAACTTTAGGGACATAGTAGTATTTTTACATTGCCTTTAGCTAATTCGACTTAGAAACAGTACATGCATCTCAATTGAGTTTCATGAATATACGAATTATGGGAACCTATTATTTTTTTATTGTACCACATTGAAAGAAGATACTACTTCATGCACAAAATTAAAACTTCAAAGATAATACTTTACGCACTAAATTACAATAACCTTTAGGGGCATAATTGTTTTGTTCATCTCTTTAAGTTAATTCAACATTGAAATAGTGCATCATTCATGTGTTAATGTACTAAAAGAAACAAGAAAAACTGAAGGGGTAAATTTTTTTTTCCTGAACACTAAACTAAAAGTAAATGATACTTTAAATACAAAATTGTGATTTACAAGAAATTTTAGGGACCTAATTGAATAACTTTAAGGACATAACTGAAAATTTTGAATCACTTATAAAATTTAACTGAAATTAGTTGTACTTTATACCATTTATGATTAAATCAGGTGTCATAATATAATTGCTAGTTCTTAGAGTGTAATATTACTACAATAAACGATGAAAATAATTATTAGCTAAATTGATAAATTTTAGAGTGTTACGAGCTTAATTACAATAAAATTAATTACTATTCCTTTTATTAGGGTGTTTTAGTAATATTATTAAAAAGAATGGAGCAAAAGAAAAATATTAGGGTGCTGCAGTAGCATTAGATAAAACATAAGGGGACTAATGCAATTATTGTTCAGTATTTATCTAAAACCAACAATAATGGGTCAACATTGAATATTAATTATGTAAACTGCGATTATTTCACTAGAAGATAATGTGGACTAGGGGTACAATTAGACTGACCAAGAGCAATCGCAGCTTTCTCTCTGCCTTTGCATCTCTCATTCCTGCCTTATAATCAATCTACAATAGTAGAACTACTGATGATAGGCCTGCCCTACAACTGACTTGCTTTCAGACTTACTAGCGAAAAAGAAAAGAGATATCTATTTTACAGTCAATTCCTCTTAGAATAGCATCCCGCTTTTCCACATCGAAAACCAACCCTACTTAATTTGTTCTAGAAATGCTAATAAGGCCCTTGTTGTTTTTCGGTAGTACATGAGTTTGAGTCCTGGCTAATGTATCGGTGTGTTGTTTTAATTCTCCGTTGAATTCATATAATTTTTTTTTATCCTGCTAGGCATTTTTTATATATATAATTTGGTTTCTATTTTCTTTTTCATGTTTTTTTATTTTATCTTGCATTGCAGTTCTTTTTTTATTTCATTCCTTTTAGTTTTGCATTGCATTTATTTTTAGCTTTCGTTCCATTTACCATTTTCCATTTACTACCTTTTTTACAACAAAGAGGCATCACTGTGTTTCAAACGGCAAAGTTGTCATCACTGCATCAGTGACAAGAAAAATGCCGTCCCTACTGCACTGACAATAGGAATATTGTCACTACTGCAGTGTGAATATGAATCTCATCCCTACAGTTGTGACAATAGAAATCTCGTCACTACAGTTGTGCCAATAGAAATATCGTCACTACAGCTGTGACAACAGAAAATGCGTCCCTAATCTTGTGAGAATAACAAAGTCGTCACTGATCTTGTCACAACAATAAAGTCGTCATTGAGAAACAAAAACATTATAACCCAAAGTAGCTTAGTTGGCAATGATAGTTGATGAACAAAAATATCAGAAGTAGACAATGCTATTAGAATTTTCAATGACAGAAAGAAAAGTGCAAAACCTCCTGAAAACAAATAAAACCAAGGGAATAGTCACTCAAGAACCCAACTAAACATCCACAAATAGACTACCAGGTTACGATTTATCTTCATCCACCCTCATCGGAGGAGGGTTTTTGGTTGGGTCTATAAAAGTCAATCAATTGTACCCTAATTTTTCAAATATTGTGCCCCCGTATGAGTTCTCCGGGTGGAAGAAAATATCAAGCGTTGTACACTACCTAATGTAGTTGGAAGTTTTAGCATTGATGTCACTTTTCATCCCTTCTTGTATGACATCATAGTTTTGCAAGAATTGTAGGGCGAACATACCACAGTCGAACCTATGAGAACATATTTATGTCACTCACGATATGTAGTATAAAAAGAAATTTATGCTTCAGTAAAATTAGGCGATGAAGAATTTCAACTACATTATGAAGATGGAAACAGACATTCCGTACCCATTAGATTGTTGCGGCATCATACCAGGAATATGAATGGGAAACAACTCGATATCCTCTTTGTACTCATCCCCAAACCCATACTTCAATACAACTTGCAAGTACAATAACTGCACATTCAAATTTCCTATTAATTTGTTATTGGTTCCCCATAATATTACATATATAATATTAGATATGTAATATGGTAATATATATTTGTCCTATTATGAAAATTACCAATTCGTCCACGTCTGATGTTACTTTGGACCTTCCAAGTGAGTCTAATAGTAATACAATTTTTATCTTCATATCAATCATAACTAGGTACCAATGCATGTTATTCGCATTCATGATCACAAATATCTGTAGTAGAAATATAACGTATCATATACATAATAATGAAATTTTAGAAACACACGATATCAAACCAATATGCATAATAATATCGCACCTTTTCACAACTATTGATGTCTCCACCATACTTGCTGGGATGTAAATGGTGGTCCCACCCATCCAAGATGCGATCAGGTTGGTCCATATGATAATATTTTCCCAATCGCTACAACCAAATTGATTAACAACACATTTTATACAAACTTTAGGTATTCAAATATGTAGGTGTTGTAGAATAAAATGTTATAACCACAAAACAATGAACCCAAGCGTACCTGGAACCAGTCTGTTAAAAACCAAACACGAGGATGCCCCGTCGGCCACTTCTTCTGCTCATCGGTTGCCATCTTACTAACAAAAATATTGATAGCCTAGAGATAGTGGCAATATAGTTACCAATGTATAATGACACTAATTATACATATGAACTAACATATACAGTACCTCATATGTTAACCATTTAGTGGGTTTATATGTCTGAAGTGATGACCGAGTAGCAGACTCATAAAATATCGCGATTATTATTTCACTGAAATTAGTGTACCACATGATTATCCAATTATCAATTTCCATCAAGACAATAAATTACAAAGCAAGAAATAGTAGAGGTATAGGCAAAAAACCTCGGGTCCCCCTCATTGAAAATATAATTTATGATCTTTTGCTCCTGCTCGGTAAATACTTGTAATGGCCACTAAAATACAACTACGTTATTTATGGAAACACTAATACCAAGTACAATGAAAAATAATAACATGTGGATTCTAAAATATCTTACCTTATTAGGATGATATGTTTTTGATTCCAATCCTACATCATCCTTTATTGCATCTACTTTATTTCTCGTGGAACCTTTAGGAATGGCATATGGGGATTTCAACCATATGCTTGGGTTTACCTTCCTACGACCTCTCATCTTCGCCTGCTCAAATGCATGCAATACCTTCGTCACTGGTGAAGATTTAAACACCTCCTTTTGTGTGCCTTGCAACTTGGTCGACCCCACACTAATGTCCATGCGCGGGGTAGAACATTTTTGTCTTGATGTTCCTACTACAAATGCTTGTGATTCTTGAAGTAAGATATCATTTTTTCTACACCGTCTCATTTGCACATTGGTTTTCCGTTCTGCCCAATCAATCGGCTCTTCGATTATATCCACTCTCTCATAATTTGCTACCTCAACGCCACCAAGAACACAATTACTTGCATCTCCCACCCGAGTGGCTATGTGGCTCGAACAATCTCCTCTACTACAGTCATTGGATTATATCCTCCCAGTGGATTAACATGTTCCATATTCCTAGGCTCGTTAAACATATTATCCTTGTAGTCATGGTTAGCATCAGCCCTCTTACAGTTTGTCTTTTATCGTTCCCCAATAAATTCACAATTTTCATTATGCTTTCCATCATTGCTGGGATGCAATCCACTCTAGTCCTCACTTGACCCACATCTTCTTTCATTTCTCTGATAGACTTTTTCATTTCACTCACAGATTCTTCTAATAAGAGTATATGATTATCTAAGCTAATATTTTCATTACCCACAACATTATTATCCTACAAATTATACAAAATTAGTAAGTAGTATAATAATATCCCAACAAATAATAATACTTACAGACCAATCACAAAGAGATTACAGACTTTTAGATGACATTAATAAAGATAAGACACATTTCTTACCTTGTTATCATTGAACCTATAGTTGGCAGTTTCTTGTGCTATCTTTTCTTTCACGATTGTATCATCCCAACCACTAATTCTCGATGTCTCTGGGACTGACACAGTTGTACTACTTTCCTTCATCGTTCTCACATGACCCAAGTAGAGCATCTACAAAATACTGAATGTAATTTTTTTATGCCAGATGCAGGAAAAATAATTATATATGTAACCATTCAAATTCAATCTATTCCATACCTGCAAAAAATAGAGACTCGCACTGAATCAATTATGGTGGTTAACTATAACTTTTCTCACAGCATTCACAAGGTGGTCTACTACCAACTTCTTCCAATTGATATTCTTTATCTCCTCCACATCAGTACATATGTTAATATATCCTACCTTCAATCTACTATTTGTCGTTGGGCATAGTAGCGCTCCCAACAGATACACGGTAAACATTAGCTTAAAATCATTAATATTTAATTGTGAATTTATCAACTTATGTTTAAGTGAACTCATCATTATAAGTTTCCCCTGAAACAACCTAGTCCAATAATTATCATTTTGCTGGTTATAGATCAAGTCAGATTCTAATATCTCTCTTCCGTGAAAATTCAAACACAGAATCCTTTTTACATCTAGTGGCATGACATTTTTTTACTCCCATGTACATCTAAGCTACATATCTTGAGATCAAACCTATCAACTAACCAACGACAGAAATGCCCATCAATAAAGGTGCATTTCATTTCTAATATTCCGCCAAACCCTATTTGTTTAACAGCTTCCAATTGGTCAGGGCTTAGGTGTTTAACAACTTCAACCACACCTTGTACAAACACTTTATTTGTAAGTTTTCCCTACGTTAACAAAAATATTAAAAAAATATTATTCCACCATTTAATATTGGAAAATTAAAATATTCTTTTTCTGTGTTAAATACTATTACATACCTCTATTTGGTCAGCTGTAGTCGACTTCATCTCTATAACATTGACATTTCTACAGATAAACATTTGAATTTTTCTCATCACAAAATTTTAGCATAACCCACTATAGCACATATCTAGTAACTTCTTCCTTCCCAAGTGCTTAAAAACTTCTTTAATTCCCGTTCTTTGAAAAAACAAATCTCCCCTAGGCCCTACCTTTTTGGTCCATCAACCCTATGCTTTGTATTTGAACTAGTGGCAAAAATAGATTAAGAAAGGGGTGTCATCAATAAAATATCATGGCTGATTTTGGTTATTATCCCACCTGCAGCCTCCTCAACGTGGGCTTAGGAGGTTCTGGAAATGTTTCGTCCAGACTTGAGGGGTTGAACATTAAGGGGGACTTCACTGTAAAAAAGTGAAGTGAGGCTCCAAGTAAGAGGCTGTCTTCTCTCTCTCTCTCTCTCTCTCTCTCTCTCTCTCTCTCTCTCTCTCTCTTTATGATTGTGCTTATATTTACTCTTTAGAAAGATACTTGATCGTCGAAACCTACTCCTGGATTGTTTGATTGAGCATAACTGACCCAATTCGATGAAACTGCAGAATTACCGTTTTCGAGAATTGGGACATCATCATCAATTCATATATAACCCTAGTTGACCCTCCGGTGAATTTTGCACGCGAGAATGAGAATGTGGGAATAGGCATCTGGATCATAGGATTAAAATTTCAATGTTTGGTATATATAGGAGTCTAACAATTTAAATTATTATAGCTTATAAAAGTCAAACTAAAATTTCTTTAATGAAAGATTTATTTATTCTTAATATGAAATACCTCCATTCCTATTCCGGTGCCCCCAAACGCACCCTGTGGTTCTTCTAGCCATTTCGCTCTCTGGGCCCGGTTAGAACCCCACCCGTAAAAGCAGAGCTAATTAATTGCTGGGGACTAACAAGTTTAATTTCCTTGTATAAAATTTCCCCCTTCAAAATCTCTCATCCTCTTAGGGTACGTCCGAACTGCCACCAAGTCGTCAAGGAAGTAATGTTTGTGCGCAAATGAAGTATAATGCAGCAGCACAAATACCGATTCTCATTGTTTGAATCCAATATGTGCAAACTTATGATTCTAGAATGAAAAAGAGATGGCGACTTTTGAGGAATAAACTGTTCTTACACTGACGTGGTTTTATATTATTAGTAAGTTGCACCATATCATATGCTCTGTTTTATTACAAAAATTTATTTTTACTTATGTATAACTTTTTATGGAAGTGAATGTATAACACATAAAATATTTAATTTGACACTATTTGTTCGATTTATATCCTTACTTTTATAAGTGTAGGTTAATTGTAGATGACACGTAATTATATTAGTGAGGGTAGAAGGAGTAAAAATAAAATAAAAATAGACTTTTCTATTGGAAAAATAATGTTTGTAAGAGTGGACTATTCTAATTGAAAAATGTACAATTTATTATGGGTTGTGCGGTAAAACACATCAAATGAGTAATTTGATATCATATTATTCACTTATATCATTACTTTATAAGTAATGTTAATTTTGAATCACCCGTTATTATATTAGTAAGGGTGTGTAATGTAAACGAATCCAAATGGGACTCTTTAAACGAGAGATATGAAAGTTTTTTGAAAGTGGACTCTTTGAGTGGGACGGAGGGAGTATTAATCCATCCGTTCTATTAGAAGAGTTCACTTTGAAAAACTCTATTTCCTCCATCAAAAGAGTCCACTTAAAATTTTTTTTTACTCATTTAATCCTTATTAATATAATCATATATGATATACAATTAGTCCATAGTTAATAAGTAAAAATATAAATAGAATAAATGATGTCAAATTAATTATTTTATGTGTTCTACATTATCACTCATAATAACTTGTACATTAATAAAATGGACTCTTTTAATGGAATGGGGTGAATATGTAATTAAATTCCGTGTATAGAATTATTTCTCTATTATCGCCATTGGTTTTTTTCGCTTTTTACTTTCTAGAAACTCTATTCATGCGTGATGAAATTGTTACCCTAAATTTAAGTATGGTGGTTAGCAATTTCCGGACCAGTAATGACACTATTGTCATCTTTCACCCCTATAAATACTAATTCGGATTTCACAACCTCACATCGCTCAAAACAAATAAAAGAAGAAAAGAAAAAGAAAAAGAAAAAGAGCTCATTCTTCCCTCCTCTTCATCTTGACAATTTTGGTCGGAGAGCCTTACTCTTTTTTCGTGGAAAGTTTAAAAATGGCTCAAGCTAACATTGTCAGGGCATTCTTGGTTGCCGTTGTTGTGACCATGTTCTCCATGGCCTCTGCTCAAGAGCTCGGTGCCGCACCCGCACCTACACCCATGACCGGACCTGATGCTGGAGCGGCATATAGTTTGCCAGCGGCCACCGTCTTAGTCGGAGCTTGTGTTCTTCTCTCTATTTTGGCTCTTGAGGCGCTGATTCTTTAGAGTTTGCAGATTTTCCTGAAGTACTAGTTTATATGGAGGAGAATTAGCTTTTTTTTTTTTTTTTGAAAGCAGAATTAACTAAGCTTTAGTTGCGAGAGATTATTGTGTATATATTCAGTAGTTGTCGTGGCTAGGCTGAGTTTATTCTCTGTTTCTATTCGTTTTGGGGTGATGATTGAATACTAATAAAGGTTTTCTTGATTACCTAATCCACAAAATGCGCATTACTAATTCATTTACTATTTTTATTTGTTTATTCGATCTTTGTCTGAAGTATGAATAGTTAAATTATATTCTCTCTATCTCACTTAAGGAATTCACTTTAAAAAATATATAATTTATTATAAATCGTGAGCTACAACATATGAAATAAGTAATTTTGACACCATAGATTTCACTTATATTCTTACTTTATATAAGTAATGGTTTATTGTTAACTACACATTATTTTACTCATATTAGTAAATCTATGTAATATAAACAAATCGAAAGTAAACTTTTTTAGGGGGCGCATGAAATCTTTTTCAAACTGGACTTTTTGATTAGGATTGAGGAGTATTTCTTTCAGTAAATCTAACTGGATAATTTCGTACCGGAAAAAATGCAAAAGTGGTCCACAATCTTTACCCTTGTTTCAAATGTAGTCCACAATCTTTAGTAAGTAGCAAATGTAGTCCACAATGTATCCATTTTGTTGCAATTTTAATCCAAAAACAGAAATTGGACCTTGACTAACGGTCAACGGGTTTGACGCTCCTAAAACCACTTCACCTCTTTCTTCCAAAACCATTTCTCTCATCCTCTCATCCTCTCATCTTCTTCTTCTAAAATCCGATTAAAAGGTGAGTTCTCTTCGAATTTAGCCTCTAGTCCGCCATCGAATTTAGCTCCGAACCCAGTCGTTCGAGTTCTCTTCGAATTCAATGGCGAACTCCACTGCTCAGCCCAGTCGATCAAAGGACCTCGACAACCTCTTCCAACGCCCAGGTCCATTGGTGGCACCCACCTTCGAAGCTTCTTCAGAGGTAATTTAAATTTTCCCGTTTTGTGGGATATTTCCTGGAATATTTTTTGTGCATTCACTTTTTTATTCGCGTATTGGAGTTATAATTTGACTGTTTCGTGATTTCTGGGTCAGATGATTAATGATTTGAAGGAATATGTGAAAGTGTTGGTGGTAGGGGCTGGTGGGTTGGGGTGTGAATTGCTAAAGGACTTAGCTTTATCAGGGTTTTCGAACCTGGACGTGATCGATATGGACCGGATTGAAGTCACCAACCTTAATCGTCAGTTTCTGTTTAGGTAAGCTGTTCACTGCCTTAATATGGGTTTGCTGACATAATGTCGTACTATGATGTTATCTCATAGAATTCTTAGTTTTTCTGGGACTGTTGGGATGATTGTTTTCTTGGTTTGTTCTCTTTTTCAACCTGTCGCTCTGTTTTTAATCGGATGAAGCATTAATTCGAGCTGTGAATTAAAGGGGCAAACCTTGTGAATTATAACACAGCCATGGAATGAAAAACTAAGACTGAATAATCTTGTAGATTATTTGCCTATGAACTGTCAAGTGCTTTTTTAAAGGGGATATTTTGTATTTTAATTTTGATTTTGATTTTTTTGGGTTTTTATTCTTCTGGTAGTGATTCATGTGCCTTTGTGGGCTTGAAGATGTAGGGAAGCCAAAGGCTGAAGTTGCTGCCAAACGAGTTATAGCATCCACCAATGCTATTATTTCAGCAGCATGTGCTTTGGAAACCTTGAAAATTGTTACTGGATGCAGCAAAACCTTATCAAATTACTTGGCGTTAGTATTGCTTTGAATATTACTTAATTTCATTGGAAGAAGAAGATGAGAGGATGAGAGGATGAGAGAAATGGTTTTGGAAGAAAGAAGTGAAGTGGTTTTAGGAGGGTCAAACCCGGGTTTGACTGACGGTCAAACCCGTTGACCGTTAGTCAAGGTCCAATTTCCGTTTTTGAACTAAAATTGCAACAAAATAGATACATTGTGGACTACATTTGCTACTTACTAAAGATTGTGGACTACATTTGAAACAGGGGTAAAGATTGTGAACCACTTTTTCATTTTTTCCATTTCGTACATGCACGAAAGTGAAATTGGTGAGGGCCACCATGTCAGTGAACAAAAGGAGTGAACAAAAGTTGCTAATATTTTGAAGTTGAAACTGGTTCTTTCTGTTTGCTCCTGTGGAGATGATGTGGAATTCCACTACCCATGACGTTTTGGGGATGATTCATACACTGAGGCTCTGTTCTCTTGTGGCTTTGGTAGAAGAAATTTTATTAGAGGGAAATTTTTTGTTAGAAATTTTTTGGAGGGAAGTTTTTTTTGGGAAATTGTGTAGGTGAGAGATAAAAAAGTGTAATGATTGTGTTATTTTTTGAATTTATGTGAGTAGGTATTTAGAGAGAATTTTAAAATTTTAATTTTAAATTGTTGAAAAAATAAAGTGGTTTCTTTGTGTAAAGTTTTGAAAAAAAAAAAGTGATGATTCTCTACCAAAGCCACAGGAGAACAGAGCCTAACTGTTAAGTCTACTTAACACATGGCTGCAGCCAGTGAAAATTACAGGGAAGAGCCTTCTTCTATGATACTAAAAATTCAACAATATGAATTAGTGTACCACCCAAAAGTAAACTCGTTCTTTGGAGATTGAGCATGTTTGGCAGCTCTTCGATTCTACGGAAAAAGAAAAGAGAAAAAAAATAGAGAACATTTGGGTGGAAGCGAAGAACATATGTTCTTGTACATGTTCAAGCACTGTTTGTGCAAGTCTTGTGCATTATTAAATGTGTGTTTTCTTATGAATGCTTGAACCATGTTCGTGCAAGTCTTGTGCATCATTAGATCTAACTAGGTTTTGATGGATTAGGAAACTTTTTCAAAAAGCAGAAAAAATGAAGAAGAAGTAAGTAGCTTGTAAATCGAGCTATTTGCCGCTAAATACTCCAATAAAAGAAGAGTTTTTTTTTTCCCATTTAATAATGTTTGTTCCTTCTAAATTACAAAAATGGACTATTTTGTTTTTTTTTTCTTCTGACTTTATAGTTTTTACTTTTCATTGTCTAATAAATTCAAATATAAAATGTGAATCTTTGAACTTATAAAAAGCTAATTTTATGGTTTAACAAATTCTTTTCCAATATGAATCTTTTCTAAATACTTTATATGGTACATTTACTGAGGCTAAAGTTGGAATTTTCTTTCAACATGAATCAAAGCATGAATCAGTATGATTCTTTATTTAAGCCCTTTATTTAAACACTAGATGAATTGTTTGAAGAAGAAGAATGCAACGTTTCAGGGTTAAAATTACACTTATCTAAGTGTTTTGAGATTTTGATTTGTTCAAAAATAAAATGAATTTTGAAAAGTTTGATAAAAGTGTTTTTGCAATGACATTGCAATAGTATATACTTTATTCAAAGACAATGTTATCTAAATAAAATGTGATTTTATTACAATTTATAAACACTTGATATGTATGTATATATATGTGGTGTTACATAAATTAAGATATAATATATTGGATATATTTGATCAGTTGTAAGTTATGCAGTTTTCAATCAATCCATTTATGTCATTATACTTATCTCCTACTTGTTATACCATGTTCCAGTCGACAAGTTGATACCATATGTCAAAATGGTTAATAGTTAATCAAATTTTGAAAAATGTTTGAGTTAACACATTCACATGAAATTGTTAATTACTATTAGATTGTATTATGACTGAATTTAATCAGTTACCTATTTGTGAGAGTATCCAAATTTGATTTGGTTATAGATATTATTTCAGGAGTCCAAGCTATATTATAGCAAATTATCTTTCTAGTATAAATCATTTATTCTAAAAGGTTAGTGGGAGAAATAATATGCAAATAAATTATTCATAACCACAAATTTGTAAAATCAACTTATGGAACAATATGTTTAATCACATGATGGTATGGTAGACCTAAATTTTCACACAAAAGGTGAGTCAAGTGGTCTCATGTTATGATCAAAAGATATAAAATTGCATTCGGCTTAATGAATTATATATTTATTATAATTCAATTTTATATCCAATGATCGTAATAAGGTATACAATATAAAAGAAATTTTTTATGGATTCTAATATTTTGAGTAAAATTCAAAGCATTTAATTTTATCAAAATGATTACGAATCTTATGTATACAAATCAATTAGTGGGAGAACAAGTATTTTTTATTACATTGTGCTAGACACATTGTATATCGATAAGGAATACCTTTAAAGTAGTGTTTATTGGTATGATAGTTCAAAAAAAGTGTTTGAATTACGGAAGCAATATAGACTTTGGAAGTCAAAATCTAATAACATAGATTGTAAATATTGCTTGATGTACATACGCAGGATGAAAAGTGTAGCATGCTAGTAGATAATATACAATTGTTTCCACACATACTAATGGTTGGATTATATTGGTATATTATCGTATGTAGTTGATTATGTTATACTATAATTGTTGTGAACAAATTGAGCAGGTTCAAGTGAGAGTCACTTGATGATGATATTTAAGAATATTTTAAGTATTTTAGAAATATTATAAAATCATTCTTTTATCATAGGCAAAAACAAACTTAGTTAAACTCTATGCAATTTTATCTTGCGAAGGTAAAGAAATTTGTATACATACTCTTTATAATCGTGTTAAATGTTGGAATACTTCCATGCCAAACACTATGACTATTCTACAACATATGCCGGAATACATTAAAGTTTCTAAAGAGTTTTGGAAACTGTTTGGATCTAGTTCTTTATTGAACTTAGCATAATAATTTTTATTTTGAAAATGAAAATTGAAGTCTCATCAATGATCTAATTATGTATTAGGCATTGTGAATTGATGTTGATTAATGACAGAATTGATATTCTCTCAAGATAAAGTTGTTTATCAGTGGACTAAAGCAATTACTAGAAATTGGTCTTAGTCCAAGTGGGACAGTTAGTGGGATGGATAAAAATTAATTGATTTTATTCTTACACTTTGTTTATATTTTAAAATTTATGCAAAATTTGATGTTATGGAATTATTTATCATTTATATTATTTGTTTTATTACATTAAATATATGATAAAGTCCCTAGAATAATATTTGTATGAAAGAAATCATAAGGGTTATGATAATGAGATTCTATCTATACTTATATATTTTATTAAATAATCCTTAGTCATAGTATTAACAAGATGGGACATTGTTAATACAGATAGACTAGCATTTTATGCTTTCTTCCTAAATGAGGAAATAGTTGATCTCATTGACTATAGTGTGGGACACAAAAGCTAATATGTAGATGCTTGTTAAGAGAACAAGTTCATTAGATTGACCCATCTAGAGATTTTCATGAGGTGATCTATTTGAGTATCAATGAAATAAATCATTCGACTTGAGATCATAAGTGTATCTAGAGTGTAGATTATATCCTATTCACTCTTTTGGTCCTTAACCTTAGTTGGTTATGTGTGCTTTGAGAGTTGAGTATAATATGAAACATAGATGGAAGTTTATGATCAATAAAGAATTCACCACTTCCAAGCGTATGAAGAATATATCTAGTTATGGCCACTTGTTGAAATATAACTTAAAATGTTTGTGCAAACTAGGAGTGATTTTAGAATAGTTCTAAAATTCTACCGCAAGGGGGTTACTGGTTTTGGGTTCTTCTTATTCTTAATACTTCTAGCTTAGTTAATACGGTGATTGCGGGAACTCGCGGCCTGTTAATTAAACTAGATACGGAAATAACCTTGACTGTGGGGACTCGCGTGGGTTATCGATTCATTAAGGGAGAATTGAATTATGATTGCGAGGACTCACGGTAATCTATAACTGAAACGATATAGGATAATTGGACAGTAAAAGGGGTTTATGATTACATGCATACGATTAAGGTGGATTGCATAATGCTAAAATATTTTCTTAATTGATTGTTAATATGTTTTGCATATTTGGTTTTGCTTATTTCCATTTTTACAAATTCAAGATCTAGGAGACACAAAAGGTGACTGCCAGTCAAGTTTGGTTAAACTGCATGTTAATTTGGAAATTGTGTTGAATTTGCCGTCTATGTGGATCAACCCTGTACTCTGCTGTGCTACATTTTATTTAGCTAAATTGGTGCAGGTTTTTAACAGTATTTTTTACTGCATTTGATAGTCCTACGACGGGTTTATCAAATTGGCGCCGTTGCCGGGGACAGTTGCAATTTTAATCTCTTTTTCCTATTAATATGCTTAGTGTTTTCTTGTGCTGTGTATGAGCAGGTCTTCAAAACCTGTATTACTGAGTGATCCAGATATTGAAAAGACTTGTAAACACTTAGCCAAGGAAGCACTGTTACGTAAGCTCGTAGAATCAAAATCTATCAACCGATTGAGAGAACAAACGGTCAACCGACTGAGTAAGCAAATAGACGGTAGCTCTGAGGCAGAATCTGTCAACCCACCGAGTGAACAAATAAACGGTAGTTCTGAAGGAGAATATTCAAGTTCTGAAATTGAATTTGATATCATGGGGATAGACAAGAAGACAGACAAAGGAATGGGGATGAAGAACAGCAAAAAAGGCCACCACCAGATCCCACGTTGAAGGAATTGAGCAGTCAAGACACTGACGACAGAGCCTCTACTGTAGTCACTCCAGAACTTGCCAATGGCGTTCCACTCAAGAATGGCTGGCTTAATGGCATCCCAAAATTCCATGGGGGTGCTAGAGATGATCCTCACAATTTCCTTCTCGAGTACGTGAAGAACTGTAAGGTGGGGCGCCTACCAACTGAAGCCTCCATCGATCAACTAAAGTTTGTGGCTTTTCCCTATGTCCTGACAGGTCTAGCAAATCGGTGGTTTTCCTTATTACCGCCAAATTCCATTACCACTTGGTAGCAGATGAAGGAGTTGTTCCTAAAGAAGTATTTTCCTTCGACCAAAACCAATTTGGTCATGAAGGAAATAAGCATCATTCAACAAGAATCTGATGAGCCTCTTGGCAATTACTAGATATGATTCAACAAACTGGTGGAAAGCTGCCCAAATCACAAGTGTACTGAAGCACAACTTCTTAAGTATTTTTATCATGGGATGATCACTAATGACCGAAACCATATGGACTCAGCCAGTAATGGAGCATTCCAGAACAACACAATAACCAAGGCCAAGAAACTGATCGAGGATACTATTAAGTTAAGAAGTCAGTTCGGGGAATCCTCCCGATCGACCAGACGACAGGCTGAAGTGAGACTTTTTTATGATTCCAATGACGAGAAGCTGAACCAGATTGCTTCCACTAGTTCAGCAATCTACTCTGGTAGCACAACTTGCAACCTCATCTAGTAGCAGCCAGGAAGAAATTGTTTGTGGGTGCTGTAGGAATCAAGGGCATTTTTCACAAAAATTGCAACCTTGTACAGGAAGAGTCCGTCAATACTGCTAGAAGTTGGAATAATAATGGGAATTGGAATCGAAATCAGCCAAGGAGGGACCCCTACTCTAACACCTACAATTTAGGATAGAGGGACAATCCAGCTTTTGGTTGGAAGAATCCAGATAAAGGAGTTCAGGTGCCCTTCAAGTCAGAAGCCAATCAACAAGCTCCACTTTCGAATACTGGGAATAATCAGAATGTCAGGAATACTGGATCAGTGTATAGGCCACCCCAACATAGGAATTTTCAAAATTAGAATCAAAATAATCAACCAAGGGGTGGCAGAACCATAGAGGATGCAGTGGGAGATCTTTTTGAGCAACAGAAGGTATAGTCAACTGCCCTCGATGGAATTGCAGGAATTCTATCTCAACTGTCAAGTTCCATACAGGAATTGAAAGGGAACCAAGGGAAGTTACCTTCTCAGGTGCAGGTGCCCCCTAAGGAGAATGTGAATGAGGTTACACTCAGAAGTGGGAAGGTTCTGGAGCCTGCAGTAAAAAAATCACGATCGACAAGGACCCGACTGCCCAAACCTATAGATGTCCAGGATACTGACAATTCAGACTCAGAAGAATATGATGAACCAACACCTGGGGGTACCAACACTGAACCTAAAGAAAGTCATGTTCGACCTGCTGTGAAGGACGATGTGTACAAACCTCTTCCACCCTTCCCAAATAGCTTGAAACCCAAAGCTTAGAAGATGAAGGAGAACCCCATTGATTATCTAGAAGTGGTCGAGAAAATGGACGTGAATATTCCATTTCTTAAGGCCATCAAGATCCCTCCAATTGGGAAATTTTTGAAGGACTTCATGGCGGGAAAGTCGAGAGGAGCCAGCAAGGTAGTGCTGGGAGAAACAGTCTCATCTATCATTCAGAATAAGTTACCACCAAAATGCCAGGACCCAAGTATGTTCTCTTTACCTTGTGTAATTAGAGATAGAACTATTGAACATGCAATGTGTGATCTTAGTGAATCAATTAATGTTATGCCATTATCTGTGTATTTGACTTTATCTGGGGTAGAGTTAGCTGAAACTAAAGTTGTGATTCAATTGGCTGATCGGTCTTGTGTGCATCCCGAAGGGGTTTAGAAAATGTGTTAGTCAAAGTTAATTCTTTTGTATACCCTGCTGATTTTTATGTGATAAAAATGAATACTGATCCTACTAAAGAATCTGCTTGGGTATTGTTGGGTAGGCCTTTTCTGAAAACTTATAAGGCTGTTATTGATGTGTACAATGGTCTATTGGCTTAGATTATTGTGGGGAGAAATATAAGTTCAATATTGAAAATGCCATGAAACATCCTAAAGATGTGGAAAATGTGTATGCCATAGATGTGATTGACACTGATCTGCACCTTTTAGGTGAATTATTTTAACACTTGTTATGGCAGTTCTCACGGGCTTTTGTCCAAGGTTTTAATGTTTATTTGCAGTTTTAGAGATCGGGCCTAAGAAGAAAAGAATGTGCAAAAAAGTGAAGGAATTGGAGTAGAGGAGTCAAGCCTGAAAAGCCCACACGATTTGTAGGCTAAATCAAGAAGGAAGCCCGCAAGAGAGGTTCGGCCGATTTGCGATAAAGCAAGAGAAATCGAAGCCCAAAGAAAAATAATGAAGTGGATGCGTGGAAGATAAAATTTGATCCAATTGAAATCTTAATTAATAATCCAATCCAATTGGATTCCAATTGTGCTGCATCCGAAATCAAATTGGATTCCAATCCAAGTGGGCCGAAACCAATTGGAATTTAATCCAATCTAATGGATTGCAGTTGAACGAATTCCGTGGGCAGCCATGCACAGGTTTGATGCGGAAAAGCTTAAAGGAGAAGCAATGAAGTTTTGGGCAATTACCAATCCAAGAAGGAATTAAAGAGAGAAGTTGGGAGTTACTAAATTTGAAGAAACTCCATGTGCTTAATTAATTCTCTTTCCAAGTAGAAGAAGGTTTCCTTATTCCATTAGGAGATTGGTTAATTGCGTATCCCTATATATATGGGATTATTCCCGCACTTTTAGACACAAGTTTTTAGATACAAGTTTTTAGACTCAAGTTTTTATATAGAAGTTTTCTAGACAAATTTTATAGAGAATGGTTTCTTAGTTTACAAGTAATTCTCACGTAAGATACAATTTCGCGCTAGTATAGTTTTCCTCTGTTTTTCTCTGTTCTGTTCTGTTTTTCTCTATTTCAATCGCAACTTTGGATTTTCCCGACGGGCAGTCTACCGTTTGGCCAAACCGGCGGTTGTCAAATCGCTAATTCTTAAATTTCAGTACAGTATTCTCTTTTCTCTTTTAATGTCTTCTTTTATATTTATGTGTTTTTTGTGTTTTATCATGAGTAGCTAATTTATTAGTTCTAATATTATGTAAGAAGCCATAATCCATGCATGTATGAAACCCAAGAATTAATCTAAGGTCTAATGAATTATGTTTCTAAATTGCCTGTGTTTATATGTCTAATTACTAAGATTCTATTAAGCCTAATCAACTTAGTTTAATCCGGTAGAGTCAGTGAGTGGCACAACTACCGGCCGAATAGTACAATATTAATTGGGTGATAATTTCTAATGCATCGTCAGTAGGAATTATTAAGTTTCGGGTTCTTCTAGTTCTTAATGCTTCTATTTTTAATTAATAAGGTTTGCGGGGACTCGCGGGGGATTATCGAGAATCTATGGAAGAATTGGAATTATTTGCGGGGACTCGCGGTAATACTATAACTGAAACGGCATAAGTAATTAGACAATGTAAGGGCTTTATGATTGCATGCATGAGATTAAGGTGGATTTACATAATATCGAAATTTTTTCTCATTAATTGATATCTGTTTCAGTCTTTTATTTAATTATTAGTTTAATTATTATTTTGCTACATTTAAGTGACAACTCTAAGGTCTCTTAAGAGACACAAAGGTGACTACTAGTCAACAGCTTGGTTTTATTTTCACTTTAATTGGAAATTAAATTAAATTGCCGTCTCTGTGGATCGACCCTGTCTACTACTGTGCTATATTTTATTAGCATCTTAATTGCAGGTTTTAAACAGTACTTTTACTGTATTTGGTAGACCCACGACAAGTCCTATCAGACACCTTGGTCTAAGAACATCTTGAGACACTTTACTTGAAGGATAAGTTGGAAGCAACTCTCACACAGAGCCTCATAGAGGCTGATATGCAAGACCTAAGTGATGAAGAAGTTTGTGAAGCAATTCAGAATCTTTCAACAACAGAAGAGTATGCAGGACCAGCCGACGGATTCCCAAGACCGGTGGGTGCTGACAAGCCAGTTCCATATTTAGTTAAGGCACTAAAATTGGAGTTAAAGCCTCTCCCAAATAATCTGAAGTATGCATATTTGAGAGAGGGAGAAACATTGCCAGTCATCATCAGCAAGGGGTTAACCTCGACCCAAGAAGAAAGATTGTGGCGAATAATAAGGAAGAACATGAAGGCTATTGGGTGGACTTTGGCCGATGTCCCAGGAATCAGTCCTAACATTTGCGAGCATTATATCTTTATGGAGCCTGATGCAATGCCAAGCGTGATCCGCAGAGAAAGTTGAACCCAAACATGCGAGAAGTGGTGCTGAAGGAGATTCTCACACTGCTAGTCATGGGTATCATCTATCTAATTTCAGATAGCAAATGGATGAGCTGTGCCCATGTGGTACCAAAGAAAGGAGGTTTTGAGGTGGTCATAAATTAGAGGAATGAGTTAGTGCTGATGCGGTTGCTTACAGGATAGAGGATGTGTATCAATTTTTGCAAGATCAAATCTGCCACCAGGAAGGACCATTTCTCACTGCCTTTTATTGATGAGATGCTGGAGAGACTTGCCCGCAAGATGTTCTTTTGTTTCTCGGATGGGTATAGTGGTTATTTTCAGATCTGGGTGAACAAGGAGGACCAAGAGGAGACTACTTTCACTTACCTTTTTGGCACGTATGCTTACAAGAGAATGTCGTTTGGATTATGCAATGGACCTGGGACTTTTCAGAGGTGCATGATGACTATCTTCTTCGACATGATTGAAAAATGCATTGAGATCTTCATGAGATCTTCATGGACAATTTCACTGTCTATGGCGAGTTCTTTGATCAATGTTTGGAGAGTTTGGACTCAGTTTTGGAAAGATGTGTGGCAAAGAACTTGGTGCTGAATTATGAAAAATGCCACTTTATGGTTCGAGAGGGGATCGTGCTAGGCCATAAGATCAGCGAAGAAGGGATTGAAGAGCGAAGAAGGGATTGAAGTAGACAAAGCAAATGTGGAGTTAATTGCCAAGCTACCCTATCCCACCAACGTAAAGGAGATCCGGAGCTTTTTGGGGCATGATGGTTTTTATAGGTGATTTATTAAGGATTTTGCAAAAACAGCACAGCCACTCACCCATCTATTAAAGGACGATGTCCCGTTTGCCTTGACAGACACCTGCTAAGAAGCTTTTGATTGCCTGAACAACAAATTGGTGTCAGCTCTGATCATTCAACCTCCTGACTGGACAAAGCCATTTGAGCTTATGTGCGATGCCAGCGATTATACTATAGGTGATGTATTGGGGCAGAAAATTGGAAGAGCAACACATGTTATCTATTATGTTTTGAAGACGCTAAATCCTGCCCAAGTTAATTACACCACTATAGAGAAGGAGCTGCTAGCAGCGGTATTTGGTTTTGACAAGTTCAGGCAGTACTTATTGGGTTCGAAGGTTGTGGTGTACACCCATCATGCTGCTCTAAAGCACCTACTGCACAAGAAGGAATCAAAACCAAGGCTGATTTGATGGATTTTATTGCTCCAAGAATTTGATTGGGAGTTAAAGGACAAGAAGAGAGCTTAGAATACAATAGCCGACTATTTGTGCAGGCTAATGCTGCACGAAGATGAGGAACCAATCCAGGAGGAATTTCTGAGAGAACATCTGTATTCTTTGAGTTCTTTAATAACTGGGGAACAACAGAGCATTGCAGCAGTTGCAGAAGAACATCCAGATCCTTGCACTCACACATGGTGAATTACTTAGTGGTAAATGTGCTACCTACCAACTTTTCCCATGGCCAGAAAGCAAAGTTAATTCATGATAGCAAGCAGTATATTTGGGATGACCCAATTATGTGGCGATGTGGTCCAGATTAGATAATCTGGCATTGTGTACTGGATTGGGAACAAGAAAGTATTCTCCAGCACTGCCTCTCTTCAGCTAGTGGTGGTCACTTTGGACATAAAAGAACTGCCCGAAAAATAATGAAGTGCGGGTTCTATTGGCCAACCTTGAATAGAGATTGTTATTTCTTCTGCCAGAGATGTGAACGATGCCAAAGATGGGGTGTTACTGCAAGCACATGAGATGAGATACCTCAGGTACCAATCGAAGTGTGAGATTTTTTATGTATGGGGCATGGATTTCATGGGGCCCTTCTTGATGTCAAATGGGAATCTTTATATCCTGTTAGCTGTTGATTATGTATCCAAGTGGGTCGAGGCCAGAGCGACGCGAACCAATGATGCTCAGGTAGTGAAGAGGTTTCTGGAGTTTAATATATTTCCCCGATTTGGAGTTCCAAAGGCAATCATAAGTGATCAAGGGACTCATTTCTGCAATCGAACCATCTCAGCAATCAGGCGAAAGAATGGAGTTCAACATAGGCTTGCGATGCCTTATCATCCACAATCTAATAGCCAAGCCGAGATATCCAATCGAGAGATAAAGAAGATCCTTGAGAAGACTGTTAACACATCCAGGAAAAATTGGAGTCAAAATTTGGAAGATGCACTATGGGCTTATAGGACAGCTTTCAAAACACCTATCGGAATTTCTCCATACCGACTTGTGTTTGGCAAGATGCTCTATCTTCCTGTAGAGTTAGAGCATAAGTCCTATAGAGCCGTCCAGAAGATGAACATGGATGCTGCAGCAGCAGGAGAGGAAAGGCAGTATCAGCTGCAGGAGTTGGAAGAAATCAAGCTGGAAGATTACGATTTGGCTAATTGGTACAAGGACCGGACAAAGATGAGGCATGATAAGCTGATCCGCCAAAAGGATTTTCGTGTGGGCCAACTGGTACTTCTGTTCAAGTCTAGAGTATGACTGTTTGGCACCAGTAAATTATCAAGCAAGTAGCATGGGCCTTTGGAGGTAGTAGCTGTATGGCCGAATGGAGCAGTAGAGGTGCGCGATTTAAAGTGTGGGAAGCGATACAAAGTGAATGGCCATTGATTGAAGCAATTCTACAACTCCGAACATATCAAAACCGTGGAGGAAAGTTTTTTGGTTCGCTGTCCGAACCATTAGTATTAATTCTTTTAGCTTATGTTTTATTTTCTGTTAAAAAAGACAAAAGAAAAAAAAGAGTGTGATGGTTTTCGTGCCCTTTGCAGGACATTTGGATTTTTTTTTGCAGGGATTGGAGATGCAGATTACGAAGGAGAGGAGCAAGCTGCACTTGGAATACAAATGACTGAGGAATTTGGCTCTGTCAATGACCACCTGAATCAGTTGATTGCTAGATTTGCCAACTTCATGGAGAAGTTTGGCAAACATGTGTAGGATGGGAGGTAAATGGGTGTTTCCCTTCTTTTGAATTTTAATTGCTTAGAGACAAGCAAATCTCTAAGTGTGGGGAGGTTTTATTTGTGTTTTGTGCTCTTCTTTTTAAGTAGTTTTTTGTGTGTTTTTGGTGAGAGTCACTGCCTTGTGACTGAACTGGATTTGAAATAAGCAACATAAGTGAGGTGTTACATAAGGTGTGCATGTTGAATTTTTGAAGTGTTAAGTTGAGAAATCCTTTGCTAGCTAATCAAAATATGCATGTATTTCCCTTTCTCTTAAGCCACTGTATTAAGCTGAATGTTCTATGAGAATCATTTGTTTGCTGACCTGACTATCAAGATGGTATGAATAGTGCATGGCGGGAGAATGGGGACCTTCTTAGGATTAACCCTTTTGGCTTAAATTCTGAACCTACTAGTTTATATCCTTAGAAGCCAAGTTGAAGCCTTGTTTACAAGTTTGTTTGAAGTCACTAAAACAGCCTAGCCAATTCGTGATTAATCTTTCTTTTTCACCCTAATGTGTATGCTTTGCTGTGATGTTTAAGTGTTTGTTATTAAAGAAGGTGGCATGTTGTGTATTGTGAAGTCATGAAAATATTTGAAGAGTATAAATGTGTACTGGAACTTGAAAAAAGCTCTGAAAAAAAATGAAAGACAAATCCAATTTGTCAGTTTTGAAGTTTAAAAGCAAAAATGCATAGAACTGAGATAATTAAGTGGAGAGAGCTGAATAAACGGCTCTAGTCTTTGTTATTGTGAGTTGTTTAATTGAGAAGCAGGATATTCAATGAAGTAGTGTAATTCTGAGAATAGGATAGGCAACCAATTCCCTAGATAGAGAGGGGGCAGTAATCTGGAAAAGAGTGCAGCAATAATTGTTCTTTTTTGTTAAACACACTGGGTTTAATGTTTTTTGGAGGTGGCTTAGAACCTTTAGGATCTGTCCAAGTGTTCGAACCCTAGCTTTACATTGCGTCCCATGATTTGAAGGTTGTTTCTTAACTGCCGTATGTCTATTCCTTTTATACTGTGGCGATGGTCGGCTATCAAGCATGTATAATTCTGGCTAGACTAGAATTTAATTTTATCCAGAATTTTTCTTGTGAAAAAGTGAGGGTGTGAATTACAGACCATAAAGTGCAGTTGTAGGAATTATTGCATATTTTGTGTTGAGCTTCTAAAGGATGGTTTTTGGAAGTATTAAATTGTTTGCACCTGAATGTGATACTGAATTTTGTGATGTGAGTAGGATCGGCAGAAGGAATGAGGCAGAAGTTTATGTGTCAAGTCATGGAGTCAGTTTGTTTTTTATTGTGTTTTTGTTCTCTGTAAGTCATGTTGGTTGCTTTATATTTGTTTGAAACTATGATGAGATGCATGCTAAGGGAGAGGCTATGTTCTATTCTTCACTTCACACTTGAGGGCAAGTGTCATTCAAGTGTGAGGATATGATCTAACCAATTTTGGACTATTATTTTAGCATCTTTGAAGGCAGTTCTCACGGGCTTTTGCCCAAGTTTTTAGTGTTTTATGGTAGATTTGGAGAACATCCCAAATAAGGAGGAAAGACGCTAAAACGAGAATTTTGGAGCAAGAGTTGTTTGGGCAGAATATCACATGGGTTGTGGCCCAAAAAGAAGGAGAAATCTGAAGCCCATTGGAGCAGCTAAAGTTCTAGAAGGATCTAAAAATTATTGCAGTAAAAGTAAAAGCCGAAGTTCTGGAAAAATCCAGTAGTTACTGCAGCAAAAGTGAAAATCAGAAGCTTTAGAGGAATCTCCAGAAATTAATCAGTTGTTTCCTTCATCTGAGTGATGTACTGACTTTGCCAAAGATTACTGTATCTCCTTAACTGATGGGATATTTTTATAAATAGGGGTGCTCCCATAGGTAGAAAGGCATTCAGATTTACACTCAGTATTCATTTTAGTTTCTCATTATTTATTGACGTAGAGTTTTTCTTTATTTCTAATAGAGTTAGAACATCACGATACATTATTGATATGTGTCCTTTAGCTGCTGAATTTTAGAGCATATTTGGGGCAAATCTCACGGGTATGTGCTAGTTTTTGTAAGATAAATGCAGGTTTTAGGAAGAAGAACAATTAGAGAAAATAGGATGCAAAAGAGAATGAAAAGGGCTCATAAGCCCAAAGAAGCAATGGAGGCATTATTCATGTTCATGCATGCAAGAGGAACAAGTAGGCCAAAGTTGAAGGAGCCCAAATGCAATGAGCAGTCCAGCCCAAAGAAGAGAAGGAAGCCCAATGAAGAAAATAGGCAATTGCCTAATTTATTGATCACCCGTAGAAAGCAATTGGAATGGAATTTGGATTCTTTAATTGCCAACATTGGTGGTGTGCCTGGAAGAAGGAATTGTTTCCTAATACATTTATCGTTCTTTGTTTTGGAGATTATTTTTAGTAGTGTCCTACATGGAAAATAGTTTTAGTAATTTACTATTTTGAATTAGTTTCTACTCCTCATTCTACACCTATTTATAGGGATGGAATGGAGAGGAGAAAGACACGCTTTTTCAATAGAGTTTTATTTCATATTTTCGTAGCTAGTTCAGAGAAAGTAGCAGTAGTTTTCGATTTCTGCGATTTGAGAATTTCTGTCCATGAGAGGTTCCGTTAGCCCTAACGGGCGGTAGCTTACTCAGGGGATTATTTTCAGATCGTAATTCAAGTATTTATTCCTTATTTATTTTATTCTTTTCGATTATTTTCAGTATGAATCGTAAAATAATTATGTACGTAGTTAGTTTGAATATGAGTAGCTAAATTATATATTCTAGCATAATGTAATAGCAATTAATCCGGGCATATTATGAAACCGAATTGCTCTTAATTTAAATTGCATGTGTTCCTTCTTATTCTCTGCTCATAACTTTGATTACTGATATTTAATTGAGATTGATCACCTTAGTTTAATTAGGTAGAGCCAATTAATTCCCAGTTAAATAACATAATATTTATTGGGCAAGATTAATTAGTGGTAAAGTTACCTTCAGGTAATAGAGAATAAGGGGTTAGTAATTTTTAGATGTTAATTCAATAAGAATAACTAAAATCGGGTTTCCCTAAATCTTAAAGCTGTTAATTTGGTTAATAGGTGTCGATGCCTTACGGCCTGTTCCTTGTTAATTAGAGTAGCAATTATGTCTGTGCGGATTCACAGTAATTGTCGATAAAGTAAGGGGAGATTGGGTTATGTCTGTGCAGATTCACGGTAATCTATAACTGGTTGATGACATGCTATTTAATATATTATTGAGTTGATGATTAACATGCACGTGATTATTGTGATTTACATATTACTGGAATACTTTATTACATTGATTAAACTCTTTTTCTTGATTTAAGTTTGTTATTTAGTTTTCACTAATCTTTTACAAAGTCTCTCTGAGCAACAAAGGTGGTTGCAAACCAATGTTTGGAATAAATAAGTTTTTGTGATTTTAAGCACTCTGTTCCCTGTGGGATCGACCCTGTTATCATTGTGCTACTTATAGCTATTTTATTTGAGAGTTCCTTCCGGCAAGCTACCCATTGCCCAAATGGGAAGAGTCTCCAGTAGTAATTTTCAGTAAAGTATTTTTTTTTCTTATTCCATCATTGCCTTTATTTGTGAGATGCTTAATTCTATGAGTAGCTAAATTCCTTTATTCTAGTATTATGCAGTGTTGTTTGGCCCGACCGGGTCGGCGCGTGACCCGCAGGCCTTGCCAGGCCAAACAACAAGGGAGACCCAGAAGTGAAGAAAATTGGTCAAAATCGGGTAAACCCAGGACCCGGCATGACCTGGCCCGACCCCGATTTTCTTCATTTTTTGAAAAATATCAAATTGAAGGCAAATAGTGGGCCTTCAATGAGCATAGGCCTTTCATATCCCAAGAACATGACTACATCTCATAATTTTTAGAATTTGTATAGGTTCATTTTGTTCTATTCTTCCTATGTGGGATTGCTTTGCTGCCTTTTCACTCATTTGTTTTGCTGCCCTTGGCTACTCTCTATTTTTTTTCCAAGTTACATTCTTAACTTTTTCTTCTTCATTTTTTATTTTTATTTTTTATCCAGGTGCTATAATATTTTTTTTCCCTTTCTTTATTTGTGGTTGAAAACAAATAGTATATTTTAAAATGTTTTTAAATATTCAAACAAACAAACAAAAGTATAAGGTAAAAAACTATATTTTAAAACAAATTTATTGAAACCTTTTATATTTATTTTTTGTTACAAATTTTGATATAACTTTGATATTTATGTTAGTTGTTAAATATGACAAATATATGTAATTAACTTAAAAATATTTTTTTAAAGGTTGAAATATGAAAAATATAATATATATATACATATATGTAAATTATTAATACATTATTATTTAAATATCTATTTATTACGTCATCCGGGTTGACCCCCGGTTGACCCGGGTCGACCCTCCGAGTCGTTTGACCCTTAGACCTCGCCGGGTCGGCATTCGGGCTGGGTCAAACAATATTGGTGTTATGTGAGAAACCTTAACCATTGCATGTATGAAACCAAAGCATGAATTCCAGTCTAATTAACTAGTTCCATAATTGCCTGTGTTTGTATGTCTAAAAACTAAGGTCGTATTAAGTTTGATCACCTTAATATATATCTGGTAGGGCTGGTGAGTGGCACGACTACCGGCCGAGTAGTACAGGTTTAATTAGATAGTAATCTCTTGAGCATCGTCGAAGGGGATTACTGGTTTTGGGTTCTTCTTATTCTTAATGCTTCTAGCTTAGTTAATACGGTGATTGCGGGAACTCGTGGCTTGTTAATTAAACTAGATACGGAAATAACCTTGACTGTGGGGACTCACGGGGGTTATCGATTCATTAAGGGAGAATTGGATTATGATTGTGGGGACTCGCGGTAATCTATAACTGAAACGACATGGGATAATTATACAGTAAGGTTTGTGATTGCATGCATACGGCTAAGGTGGATTGCATAATGCTAGAATATTTTCTTAATTGATTCTTAATCTGTTTTGCATATTTGGTTTTGTTTATTTCACATTTGTACAAATTCAAGGTCTCTAGGAGACACAAAAGGTGACTGCTAGTCAAGTTTGGTTAAACTGCATGTTAATTTGGAAATTGTGGTGAATTTGCCATCTCTGTGGATCGACCCTGTACTTTGCTGTGCTACATTTTATTTAGCTAAATTGGTGCAGGTTTTTAACAGTATTTTTTACTGCATTTGATAGTTCTACGACGGGTTTATCAATACACCAAGTTTAGATAAGAGTGAAAGAATTGATAATTTGATTATAAGTGGAGAAAGACGAAGCGAGATTGAGGGAGAGGAAACGTAGAGAAAAGAGAGAGGCAAATGAAGGGTAAATTGATAGCAAACTATTTTTGTTTTGTTTTTTTTTTTTTGCTGTGGATGCTAAAAAAAAGTATTCTGACAAAAAATTAGCTTAAAAAAAATAATCCACTTTTATTACAATTCCTTTTTTAAATTTTTTTAAAATTTCAAAATGATTATATTATTATTATATGTGTTTTGAAAATGTTCATACAGAGATAGTCATCACCTCAAAATATTATGACAAAGTTATCCAATTGAGTACTAATATGTTAAATTTACTGGCTGAACTTGGGTTCTAAAATTGAAAGAGCCAATAACAATAAATTTTTTTTTTTTGTGTGGAGGCCAAATATTTTTTTTTGGTACTAAAATATAATTACTTACGAGTAAAAAAAATCTTGCAATGGCCAGTCCTATGGTGGTTCCATTGATCTTCTTCAACTGATTAAGCTAATATGGTATGAAAACCAATCTGGATTAGTTTTTTATACTATATTAATTGTAATTTTGTATTCAAAATACATCAATTAGATTAAAAATTGAATTTAATAATAATTAATCTATAATTTCAAAATATCAAACACTAAAATATAGAACTAGGTTAAAAATAAAATAAAGGCCAACATGCAATTTGTAAAATTAATAAACAAGGAAAAAAAAAATACTTCTTCCGTTCCATTAGAAGGGTGCACTTTGACCCGTGTACAATTTATTATGAATGTTAATGTCAAAGGCCTAAATTAGCTAATTTTACACCCTTTGTTCCATTTATATCCTTTATGTCCATTCCTCCTCCCTGCGCAATTTTTATCAAGGATTAATTAGAGATGACCTAAGTATGTAAAATGCTAATTCAGTTAACAAACAAGTTAATAGTTTAGGAGAACCAACATCCATAGTTGATCCTGCAACCAAGACAAATATTTCAATTAAAACCAAAATAAGATTTCGGATAAAAGAAAAGGAAAATAAAAAAAGACCGAAAGAGAATTCCTAAATAAGTAATCTTAAATTTGCTTATCACTTGGTAGCTCCCAGTGAAAGGGAAAACCTTCTTCTATGAAAATTTGACCATATGGAAGCAATCGATTCGGAATCTTAATTAGTGTACTACCAACAATCAAACTCTTTTCTTGGAGAGCATGTTTGGGAGCTCTTCAATCCATCAAATAAAAAAAGGAGCATACAAGCAAACACATTTTCTTTGATTGCCGTTAATGTATTAAGGACATTTGGGTGTGAACAAGAGAAAAACTACAGAAAGAACTTTAATGGAGAAGAAGAAGAATCCGAGAGAAATTTTCTATATTGAAAAACTTAATTACACAATACACTGTGATCATGTATATATAGCCAACACTTGGCGTAATCTACAAGCTAGCTACCTATAGTTTAATTAACTATGCTAATTAGTTACAATTATAGCTGTATAATCAAGCTATTAGCAACTAGCTAACTCAAGATTACAGCTGTACACAAAGCTAACTAACAATGAAACTACAGTTAAATGTTGACTTTTTGCTCAATGCAAGTTGCACCCGTGATCACCTTTCTATCGACGCGGCATTAGCAATGCACAAAGCATGCTTCTGAAGTGGCAATCCAATCATTGCTTCTGAAGCATCATTCTAATCTTGAGCATGACTTTGGCTGTTACTCGTGACTGCTGATCCTTGGTTTGAGTTGGTCTGCGACTCAGATCCGGGATCGTAGACTACTGCTGGTGCCTTTCTTTCCTCATTTCTCACACCCCCCTCAAGCTGGAATGGGGAAGACACCGATCCAAGCTTGAAACATAAAAAGGAAAACTGGGGAAAGGAAAGGCTCTTGGTGAAATTATCAGCAAGCTGGGACTTGGAAGGGGCATATATGGGATCTATAAGGCCAGCTTTGTACTGATTTCTCACAATGTGACAGTCAATATCTAAATGTTTGGTTCTTTCATGAAAAATCGGATTAGCAGTGATGTAGAGAGAGCTGCTTGATTGTCACAATGAAAAGGAATAGGAAGTTTAATAGGAACTTGAATAGCTTTGACGATATAAGTAAGCCATTGCAACTCACAAACTGTAGTAGCCATACTTCTATATTCAGCTTCAGCAGAAGATTTGGATACAGTAGATCTTCGGGTCCTCTTGCAGGTGGACTAATCAGCATCACAATAAGCAGTCAAGGAAGATGATGATTGAGAGGGATAGAAAAGGCCATGCCTTGGACAGCCTGCAAGGTATCTGAGAATATGCAATATTGCTAGCCAATGATTGTGATGAGGGGCATTGACATATTGGTTAAGCTTCTGAGTAGAGTGAGCTAGATCAGGTCGAGTAAAACCTAAGTACAAAAGCCTTCCAATCAATCTTCTATACCTATCAGGTTCAGGAAAGAGTGGTGAGGACTCATCATCTAGCAAAAGTCCTACAATCAAAGGAGTAAAAACAAGCTCAGCATCTTGCAAATATCCATGGCATATTTCCTCTAAGGAAAAGTCCAGCATGAGATCTAGCCAGCTCAATGCCTAAAAAATATTTAGCATATCCCAGATCTTCGATAGTAAATTTTTTATGAAGAAATTTCTTGACAGCAATAATGGCTTCCACAGATGACCCTAAGATGAGGAGATCGTCCACATATACAAGCAACATTAAGGAAACACTTGATGTGAAGAGGGTGAATAAGCAATGATTAGGCTCACATTGCACAGAGCCATAACTAATCAAGCTATCAGTTAGCTCAGAATTCCACTGTCTGGAGGTCTGCTTTAAACCATAGAGAGATTTCTACAATTTGCAAACTTGGCCAGAAGAAGCCTTGGCATACCCTGGATGAGGCATCATATAAACTTCTTCCTGTAAATGTCAATGCAAGAAGGCATTATTAACATCAAGTTGATGTAAAGGCCACTGAGATGCAGAAACTAAGGCCAAAAATAATCTGACAGTGACAGTCTTCACCACAGGTGAAAAAACCTCAAAATAATCCTCACCCTCAACCTGTGTGTAACCCTTAGCAACCAGCCTAGCCTTGAATCGATCTACAGAACCATCAGGCTTATGTTTCACCTTATAAACCCATCTGCAGCCCACAGCCTTTTTGCCAGGTGGCAAATTAGTTAAAAACCAGGTTCTGTTTGCTTCTAGAGCTGTCAATTCTTGATTCATGGCTTCTTCCCACTGAGGTTGACCTTTTTCCTGATTATAAGAGTGCGGCTCATAGCAAGCAGACAAATTAGCTATAAAAAAAACATGTAAGCAGGAGACAGATCAGCTGGGATGGAAGTTGTAATTCGGTTGCATTAAGGAAGGACAAAATACTGCAGCCATTGAGGAGGATGTATATTTCTGGTGCTTTGCCTAAGATGACGAACACCTGAAGAAAGGTGTGGAATAGGAGTGGAACTATCTGAGCTAGAATGAGAAGATGCAGAATCATAGTGAGAACTGGAACTAGTAGGATGAGGTTCAAAACAGAAGAACTAGCTTCACGTGTGGAGTTATGTTTTTGGAAGGAAAGGAAATCTGAGATAGATGTAGTGCGAAAGGTAGAGGTAGGCACAGAATGCAAATGTTGCATGTTAGGAAGTGGAACTGAAATAGATGAAGGACTATAAGGATGTGGCTGAGTTATTCCAGCATATGGAAACACACTCTCATGGAACACCATATCTCTGAAAATAAAAACCTGATGATGAGTGAGGCTATACAGCTTGTAGCCTTTTTGATTAGGTGGATATCCTAGAAAAATAAACTTGATTGCTCTAGGCTCAAACTTATCTTTGTGAGGGAGGGTATTTGAAGCATAGCAAAGACAGCCAAAGGTCTTGAGGTGACTTAAATCAGGGACTGAATTATGCAATACTTCACTTGGAGATTTCTATCCTAGAGTTATAGAGGGTAGTCTATTTATCAAATAAGCTGCAGTGAGGACAGAATCTGCCCATAATTTTTTTGGTAGATTGGATAGAAACATTAAGGCCCTAGCTATTTGCAACAAATGTTTATGTTTCCTTTCAACTACTCCATTTTGTTGTGGGGTATAAACAGAACTTTTTTGGTGTATAATTCCATATTTCAAAAAAAGAGATTGACATAGTTGATTAGTGAACTTAGTTCCATTATCAATACGAATGATCTTAATAGAGGCATCAAACTGATTGTGAACTAGCTTAATAAAATTTTCAAGAATTGTATGAACTACACTTTTACTGGAAATAAAGAAAATCCATGTCACTTTGCTCAAATCATCAACAATTGTGACAAAATATTTACAACCATTCAAAGAGGGCTTGGAATTAGGCCCCCAAACATCTACATGCAGCAACTGAAAACAAGCTGAAGTACTTTTTACATGTTCAGGGAATGCACACCTTTGCTGCTTACCTAATGGACAGATACTACAAGTAGTAATCTAATCAGATTTTATTGAACATCTTACATTTAACATTTTTATTACATCAGCAGGAGGATGTCCTAGTCTATAATGCCAAAGAAAACCTTGCTGTTTTAGTTAATCATCAGATCTGACAGAGGAAATCAAAGTATTGTCCACTGAGGGAGCTTCGGTAGTTCTCTGAGTGTTTCTAATATGTGTGGTAATAACCAGAGGATCAAAATGAGTGATGATCTAAGACGTATAGACTTTTGACTACTCTGCCAACTCCAAGAACTTGATTAGTATGAAGGTCTTGCACCACACAATGTTCAGGATAAAATGTAAAATATAAGCTATGGCTGACTTTGCACACTTATGTACTGACAGAAGATTGAAACGAAAAGATGGAATGTGGAGGCAGTCTTTTAGCTGTAAACTTGCGTGCAAACTAACATCACCAATGTGAGTAACTCTTTTAAAAGAACCATCAGAGAGATAAACAGGAGAAAAATTGGATATGGATCTATGATCTGAAAAACTGGAAAGCCTCATGCATATATGGTTAGTAGCACCAGTGTCTACAATCCATGAATTATCACTGATATATGTAGAAAAGTTCCAAGGAGTGAAAGAACTCATACCTGCAAACTCAATGTGTGCAAAATTGATTGAGGCTGAGTTGTTACTGCTTGCTCCAATTGAATTTCCCTGCATCAGTTTGGAGGATTCCCTCTGAACAAAACTAGCCATCATAGTTTCCAGATCTGATCCAGAATTACTGAGTGAAATGTCTAATGGACTTTCAACTGCATTAACATCACACCTTTTCCCTTCAATCCCTTCCACCATTTAGGATAGCTAATAATTTTGAAGCATGACTCCTTTAAATGTCTCTCTGAGTTACAGAAATCACACTTGAGTCCTATTTCTTCACTGTTGATTCCTTCTTGATACCTCATTTTCCTTGGTAATTCTTAACCGTCAAAGCAGTATTCTCAAAAATAGCATTCTCTGATGCATTTGTCATCAAAGCAGCAACACTATTCTCAGAGATGCTCAAGTAATTAGAGCTGAGTTGTCCTTCGCATTCCACAGATTGAATCATGGAATAATCCTTGCCTACATCAGGCCAAGGTTCCATCACCAAAATCTAATTCTTAGTACCATCGAAGACATCATTGAGTCCTAACAGAAACTGCATAAGTCTACTGTTAGTGGCCATGTCATGTACAGCTTGATTCTGTTGACATGTACATCCAAGAATGCAGGTGCATGATGGCAGAGGTTTTAGCATCCATCTCATCCCATAGTCTCTTCAGTCTTGAGAAATAAGCAGATATAGAAAGAGAACCTTGAGAGATACCTGTAATATCTCTTTGTAGTTGATAGATCAGATGACCATTAGTTCCTCCATATCTCTGGTGTAAATCCTCCCAAAGTTGTTTAGTGCTTGAAGAGAACATGAATCCTTCAACAATTGACTTGGAAATTGTGTTCACAATCCATGAACACACCATACAGTCTGTTTATTTCCCGGAATCATAGTGTGGTGAGCTGAAATCAGGTTCTCGAAATTTGCCATCAATGAATCCAAGTTTCTGTTTGGCTCCAAGTGCCATCTTCATTGCTTTCCTCCAGACAATGTAGTTTTTTTCAGTGAGGGAAACAGTCACAAGGATAAGTCCAGGATGGTCAGATCCATGAAGCAACACTCCATTTGGAAGTCCAGATCCTCCAAGTCTAGCAATGCTTCGAAGACTCTCAGCAGTATCCTCCTCATGAGATCTCTCAAAATTGTCCCCCATTATGTTCTTGTGATGCTATTTCTATAGAAGAATAGAGTTTTGCCCCTTCAAAGAGGCTCTGATACCATGAACAAGAGAAAAACTGCAGAATGCTCAAGAATCACAGAAAGAACTTTAATGGAGAAGAAGAAGAAGAATCTGAGAGAAATTTTCTATATTGAAAAAACTTAATTACACAATACACTGTGATCATGTATATATAGCCAACACTTGGCGTAATCTACAAGTTAGCTACCTATAATTTAATTAATTATGCTAATGAGTTACAATTACAGCTGTATAATCAAGCTATTAGCAACTAACTAACTCAAGATTACAGCTGTCACAAAGCTAACTAACAATGAAACTATAGTTAAATGTTGACTTTTTGCTCAATGCAAGGTGCACCCGTGATCACCTTTCTATCCACGTGGCAATGCACAAAGCATGCTTCTGAAGTGGCAATCCAATCATTGCTTCTGAAGCATCATTCTAATCTTGAGCATAACATTGGCTGTGACTCGTGACTGCTGATCCTTGGTTTGAGTTGGCCTGCGATTCGGATCCGGGATCGCAGACTACTGCTGGTGCCTTTCTTTCCTCACTTCTCAAGGTGGAAGTCAATGAAAAAAAAATTTAAAAATAAATTAAGAAGTGCTTGTTTGATGATTTGTTTGTGCCATGTTCGTGCAAGTCTTGTGCATTTCTTGATCAGCATTTGTTGGCTTAGGTAACTTCTTAAAAAGGAAATTAAAAAATGGGTTGTTCTATAATTGAGCTATTTGCCATTTAAAACTCAAAAAAAAATATAAACGAAACAAATGCCAGGTTTGAGCCATTTAAAAAAAAAACACACGCACTCTCTCTCATTTTTGAAACACCAAAGGAATTCCACCCATAAAGAAAAAATAAGATTTTGGTTAAAGGTATCAATTTCCATTTGATCGAAACCCATCGAGCTTAGTTTAGCTCATGTAAACGGATTTCGAAATTAGTAGGATTTAGTCAACATATCTTGAATTTGAGATTTTGGATCCCATCGCATAGGATTAGCAATATTTTTAGCTTGATTCAACCGTTAAAATTTCTTAGAAATTTTCACCAATATTTAAATTTAATAGATTATTTCCCCAAAGTATATAACTGAATCTTAATTGCATTTGGATTTTTTTTCCCCCAATATTTATTTTTGGGGCATAGAATTACCAAACTAAGCAAAAAATATTTGGAATTCCCGTTATATAGAAAACGAAGAGTGCAAATTCGTTTTCAATTGAAAACAAATCTGCGGTCTTCGTTTTAGTAAAAAATTTATAATAAAAAATTTTTTTAAAAAGAAGTTTAACGAAATCACCAAATTTGTTTCAATTTTATTATTATTTTTTTACAAAAATAATTTTTTAAATTGAAAAAGAATTTGGTGGATTCGTTTCTAGGAAAAAACGAATCCACCAAATTCGTTTCTACTCCGATTTAATTTTTTAGAAAAAAATAATTTTCAATGAGAAAACGAATTGGGGGGCTTCGTTTTCTTTCGTTTTCAGTTTTTTTGAAAAAAGAATAAAAGAACGTAATTATATAACTCAAAATTTAATTTGTAATTTAATCAAATTTTAGAGAAGTAAGTTACGGAAATTTTTTAAACACATAAAAACCGTAAAAATGAATTTGGGGAATTCGTTTTCATTGAAAATTTAATCACACATTTTTGTTTTAAAAATATCAAATTCAGTTAAAAAAGAATATTAGAAAGTCATTTCTCCTAAAAATGAATGACATTAGACCGATATTGATGCTTTCGTTTGCAACTGTTTTTAGTTTAAATGAGCATAAAGTTATAATTCATTTTGTACATTAAATTTAATATATGAATGAACTGTTTTCATATTTTTTAAGACAAAATTTTACTATTCTAGTAGACATTTAAAAATATGAAATTAAATTTAAAAACATGTTTTAAAAAATAACTCTTGAATGGTTCTTAAACGTATCATAGTCTTTTACTTAAATTGACGTAACCAAAATGTGTAATCAAGATCCCTATGAATACGGTATCTAGAAATGATTAAAACTATACTCATATTTCATTTTATAGGACTTGCTTTTATAGGGTGTGAGATGTAATAATTCACATTTTATGGGTGGTTTTTGCGAAAGGAGTTATATGAACTTTGAATTTGTCGTAACTAGTTAGGCCAATTCCTAATAACCAGATGGATCTCCACAGTGCTACCGCGCCTGGATGTGGTTAGTTATGTGTTTATTCATTTGCATTAATAGGGATTGTTATGTGGTCTAATTTTGATTGCTTTGTTCATTCTCATCCTACAATGATACTTAGATTTATCCTAAACGTTACTTCAAGAATACAAAGAAATACTTCTTAATATAGATTAATTAATATTGGTCATTATCATTTGAAGTTAAAATTCAGTCCATGATTCGGACTGTGTGAGCTCATCAACAGGCATGCTCCATTATTTCAATTTTGATGAGAAAACTATTCTCCTTTAAGGCTAAAATGTATTCCACTTTCCAATACTCATCTTATACAAAAAAAAAAAAAAAAAGTTCCAAAATGTTTTAACCTTTTCTGCTTCTAACATGAAGATGCTGAAATTACTACATCCATTTAGATTAAAAACCTTGTCGACTGCACCATAGCTTTCCATCTATCCATCATATCTTTTTCGTGGAACCCTGAGATTAATCAACTGCGCAGGCCTACCATGTCGCCTTGCTTGTCTCAAGCAGCCATGTCATCGTTGATGGTGATTTTTTTACTACAGGCTCTAGAACCTTGCCACTCCTCAAAGTGATCTCATTCACGTTTTCCTTAGGTGGAACCTGTACTTGGGAAGGTAACTTGCCCTGATTTCCCCTGAGTTCTTGGATGGAGGCAGATAGTTGAGACATCATTTGTGCTTTCCCATCCATTGTTGTTCTCTGCTCCTTTTGTTGCTCAAACAAGTCACCAATTGTATCCTCCATTGATTTACCACCCTTTTGTTGAGTTTGATTCTGAAACCCTCTCTATTGGGGTGGTCAGTACAATGCCCCTTGGTTTCGATTGTTGTTAAAACCTTAGTTGGGGGCTTGCTGATTTGAATGCTGGCCTTGGTTCTGTTCACTGTCTTCTGGTATCTTCCAATTGAACACTGGGTTATCCTTCCATCCAGGATTGTAGGTATTCGAATAAGGATCTCTTCTCTGTTGCTGATTATTCCAATTCCCTCCAGAATTATGTGCGTTCCAATACCCGGCTGCATTTGCTTGAGCAATAGGGTCATTTGGTGTGAGATTGCACTGATAAGTTAAATGATCCTTGTTTCCACAAATCCCACAGAGCTCCTCTTCTGGTTTGCTGTTCTGGTGACGTTGCCCTTCTATTTTGCTGTTGCTTGCCATAGCCATTTTTGCCACTAGCTCTGTTAATTTCTCCACGTTGGCGGTCAACTTATATATCTTCTCATCATCTCTTGTATCATCCACGAGTCTGACATCGGCATTCCGTTTGACCAACCGGACTGGTTCATCAAATTCTCCCTTACAGCAAATGACATCCTCGATGACCTTCCTTGCTTGGGTGACGGTATTGTTATGGAAAGCTCCACCACTGGAGGAATCTATCAGCTTCCTTTTTTCTCCTGTCTTGCCATGATAAAAGAACTGGAGCAGTTGGGCGTCAGTGTAATTGTGGTTCGGGCAGCTCTCCACTAGCTCGTTGAAATGGAGCCAGTAATTACTCAGAGATTCGTCGTAGTCCTGTCGGATACTGCTGATTTCCTTCATCACCACATTAGTCTTAGTGGAAGGAAAATATTTCTTCAAGAACAACTCCTTCATTTGCCCCCATTCTGTGACAGAGTTTGCAGGTAGTAAGAAAACCATCTGTTGGCTTGGCTGGTCAGCACATAGGGAAAAGCTACCAACTTGAGCTGGTCTAAGGTTGCTCCTGTTGTCAACTTACCCACCTTGCAATTTTTTACATACTCATTGAGGAAGTTATGTGGGTCCTCCCCCCTGTGCCCGTGGTACTTGGGAATCCCATTGAGCCAACCGCTTTTTAAAGGGAATCCATTCGACAAAGTTGGAGGGACTACCGCGGAAGCTCTGTCTTCAGTCTGATGACTGCTGAACTCTTTCAAAGTTGGCTCCCTAACAGGTGGGGCATCCTCCCTTCTTTGTTCCTCCTCTCTTTCTTCACGCCTATCTTCTTGTCTGTCCCTCATTTCAAAGTTTAGATTGGGGTCAGGTTCAGAATTCTCAGAATCAGCTTCAGAGTCACTGCCCGTTTGCCCAAAAGGACCACTGTCAGCCTCTAAAGCAGCAGTCTCAGCTGCCTTCTTTCGTTCTCGTGCTTCTTTTGCTAGCCATTAGCAGTCTTTTCAATTTCTGGATCACTCAATAGGATAGGTCTTAAAGATCTGCTCATAAACTACACAAGAACATACCAAACATACATCAATAGGAAAAAATAATTAAAATTCAAAAGCCGTTCCTCGGCAACGACGCCAATTTGATAGAGCCTATCGCGAGGCTACCAAAATGCATAAAAATCAATGATTAAACTTGCAAGAAATTACTACAAATAGCATAGAAAGCAGGGTTGATCCGCAGGGAACAGCTGATTGAAACTCTTATATTCCTATCGATTTGAAAAATGGTTTGATTTGCAATCACCTTTGTGTCTCAGAGAGACCTTTAAAATTTTGTCACTTTATAAAAACTAAAACTTCACAAGACAAATAAAAGTATTAATTAAAAGAGTATTCCAACATTATATGAATCAGATCAATCTATGCATGAAATCATTAACGCAACAAATAAATCAAAGAACAATGTATCGGCTGGTTATAGGTTACCGTGGGCTCCCTACGACATAACCAAATCCCCCCTTAGTGCGTCGGTAATTGTCGTGGGCTCCCTACGACATGACTATCTCTCTAACTAACCAAACTAACAGGCCGTGGGTTCCCTACAACACCTATTAATCTAATTAGCAGCATTAATTACTAGGAGGACCCAACACTAACACTTCTATCGGGTTAACTTTAGAAAATGTTACCTATTTATCTTGTACTACCTGACGGTAGGTTTGTCACCTGTTGACTTTACCGGGTTAAACAAAAGCTTATCAGACTTTAATTAAATCTAGCATTTAGACTTATGTGCACAAGATAAATAGAAATACAAGAGCTTCAACCAATTTTAATCCTATGTTTCATACATGCATAGATCTACTTCATCACATAATGCCGGAATAAAAGGTTTGTTTACTCATAGTCATGGCAAATACACACATATTTAATGTAAAAGCCATAGGACAAAGCAACAAAGAAGAGGGAAAAGAAAATGAATACTTATTAATAATTGCAGGTCTGAACCAACCCTCTGTTTGGGCAAATAGAGGCCTGAACAGGAGCAATCCAGCACACAAAATGAAGAGCAGAACTACTGTATAAATTTCTTGAACTCAGAACGAAAAAAAACAAAGAAAAAATTATATAAAAACCTCTTGGAAATCAATGGATAACTGAATAAAACTAAGGAAACAAGTGTATCAAAGCTATGAAAAATAACTAAACTAAAGGAGAAGCTTCAGAACTAATGTGAGAAAGAATGAGAAAGAAAAGAAACCAAACTAAAGCTGAATGAATAATGCCTAAAAGCTGAATGAATTTTTCCAATCAGCACTCCCCTCTATTTATAATAGTAGAAATAGCTAAATGGAAAAATTGCAAAAGTAGTCCACAATCTTTATCCCTGTTTCAAATGTAGTCCACAATTTTTAGTAAGTATCAAATGTAGTCCACAATGTATCCATTTTGTTTCAATTTCAGTCCAAAAGATGAAAATTGGACCAAATTAACGGTCAACAAATTTGACCGTCAGTCAAAAGCGGTTTTGACCTCCTGAAACCACCCCCAAAGATTGTGGACTACATTTGAAACATGAGTAAAGATTGTGAACTACTATTGATTTTTTTTTTCCATATTATTTAAGAATAACACATTTATCTTAGTGTTGAAGATATTGACAAATTTGATTCCTTTTACTTCCCAAGTCACAAAAAATTATGTTACAATTGTATTATATTTATCTCAAATTTACATTTTTAAAAATATTAAATACTCCCTCTGTTCTATCAGAAGAGTCCATTTTGAAAAATATTTCTTGTTCCAATAGTATAGTCAACTTTTAAATTTTTTTACTCCCATATCATTACTAATATAATAATGTGTGATCCACAATTATCTCATACTTAATAAGTATATGTCTAAAATAAATAGTGTCAAATTAGCTATTTTAGTTGTTGTACCCTAACATTCATAATAAGTATATCAGAATATTTTAAAATATTTCACGAACATTTAATAAACTTAGAAGAGTATTTTTATAAAAAGAATTTTAGTTGAGAAATATGTTCTTTAGAAAATTTTATAAAATCATAAAATTATTTTATTTCAAAATTACCGAATCGGGTAAAACCGATTGCACTGCTGTGAATAGTAAAAATATAAGTTTTAAAGAATATTGTAGGGTTGTGTAATTTTTAAATTTTATATATTAATAAAGAATATAAATTTTTATGATAAGCATGTTCTGAGTCCTGGTGTGAACCGAGTAGACATCCGGTGAAGCTACCCCTTGTATGCGGGGTAGTGAATTTGGGGTGTCACAGAAATTAAGGTGAAAGAATGTTTAAGAAAAACAGAAAATAAGAGTTAGGTAGAAAAATAAAGAAATAAATGAGAGTAGAGAGAGAGAAAAAAAATAATGACAAAGATTAAAAATAAAATAAAAAGTACAAATTACAGGGATGAATTGAGAAAAACTGAAACAAAAAAGGTAGAAAAATAAAATAATGTCATAAGTTTGAAATGGAAAATTATCGAAAACAAGAAGCTATTTAATTTGAACAATTTCTCATTTCCTAAATTCTCATTCTCATAATTCTAAAAATTTTCCACCAACAATTTCGAAAAAACATCAATAGTAGTCCACAATCTTCACCCATGTTTCAAATGTAGTCCACAATCTTTGGGGGTGGTTTCAGGAGGTCAAAACCGCTTTTGGCTGACGGTCAAACTCGTTGACCGTTAATTATGTCCAATTTCCGTCTTTTGGACTGAAATTGAAACAAAACGGATACATTGTAGACTACATTTGATACTTATTAAAGATTGTGGACTATATTTGAAACAGAGATAAAGATTGTGGACTACTTTTGCAATTTTTCCATAGCTAAAAAGTAGGGAGAATCATTATCCTCCCAGCTGCTGCACACGTTTGTTCCATATGATGAGATCAAATTTGATCTTATCATCTTCTCTTATTCAAAATTCAGCAATTCAAAAATAATAAAATCTCATCCTTATCTCTTCCCTTATCCTTCCTGAACAACTTCCAGAATATTCTTTTCTCTCTTCTTTTCCAGTAAAACTTTCAGACTTGAGATAACTCTCCTATTTACTGATTCTGGAACAATCGAGACTCTTTATTCACGGTTGAAATCACTGAACTTCTCCATGGCTGCACATTTTCTGCTGCTACCTTCCTTTTGCTCAAACGGACCCTTTTTTTCCTCCTTTTATCTAATTCTTTTCCTTCTTGACTCAGTCTCTAAACTCCTGCTCCTGGCTTCATAAAACAACAAATATTCCCATGAAAAGCACCTAAGAGATGCTAAAATAAAACAACTAAAAGACACTCATCAGTTACTTTGTTCTCTTTTTACATGTGCGGTTGGTAATTATGAAAAGTGACTTAATTTCATTCTGGAATACAGCCCTATCATGACAGATGATGAAATGAATTCAGCTGATGAGTCCACAAATAGAGCAAATACAGATACTGGAATTGGTGCAGAAGCCAACGATACGGGTTCAGCAAATTGGAATAGCACTCTGTCATTCTACCAACTAATGTTGCTAATTGAGATGAGCAGATTGCAAAGTCTTCAACGTCCAGAAAGAATGATTCAATATGACTGTCCCATATCTGGTAAGGATTACACAAAGTGGATGTTAAGTTCTCACCATCCTCTCAAACTTTATGGGCAGATGCGCTTAACACGTCCTACTTTTAATGCCCTACTTGAGTGACTCCATTCAGAAGGGTTTGTGTAAAAAAAGAGAAGGGGGTATCTAGAAAAGAAGCACTTCTTATGTGCATGGCAAGAGATAAATGCATCCATGATCTAACAGATAGATTTCAACATTCCACCTCTACATGCTCTCGTGTGATCAGGGATGTACGGGAAGCCATTTGCAAAATGAGTCCCCATGTCATTGTACCGCGCAATCGAAACCTTGTTCATCCACTAATTCGATGGAGGCGACATCTATTCCCTTATTTCAAGGGAAGTTGAGGTATATTACGATTGAAAGTGGTGTTAATTTATAATGTTGATAGTGTTTGTTTTTCACTCTTAAAAAATTGATTGGAAGATGATTATAGATATTTAAAACTTTTTTTCTATTTTCAAAATGTTATTTTGTAACTGAAACTAATCAAAGTTCCATAATATGATTTCTTTTTTCGTAGGGGTGTGTGGGCGCAATAGATGGGATGCATGTAGAGGCTTGGGCTAGAAGTGAGGTACAAGTACAATATAGAAATCGCAAATGTCAAGTATCGCAAAATGTATTAGCTGTTGTTGATAATGATATGCGTTTTGTTTTTGTATTGGCTAGATATGGGGGCAATGCACATCATGCAACGGTTTTGCAAGCGACAATTGATAACCCCCTTCATGTTTTCCAATGCACCCCCCCCCCCCTCCCCCCCCAGGGTAAATATTATGATGTTGATTCTGCATACAGAAATATGCCTGGTTTTCTAGCCCTGTTCAGTGGTATTGAATACCACATTAATGCATTTCGTGGACGGGGCGGACATTATAACTCGGTGAAGGAGTTATTCAATCATAGGCATACACAAGTGCAGAATGTAGTGGAGCAAACTTTTGGAGTGTTGAAGAGTATATTTCACTTTCTCGCGGGACCAATGTTTAGCTATAAGCCAAGAAGTCAGGCGAAGTTTGTGGTGGCTTGCTGTGTTATCAATAATTTAATAAAAGATAACAATCCCAAAGATGAAATATTTGAAGAGTTTGCTGATAACGATGATGATAATGAGAATGTGGTGATTGATGGGGATACGAGCTGGAATGACCACATGAAGGTTAATCAGTCGTAGGAGGGGATAAATGAAATGTCGCAACTGCGAATGAACATTGTGAACCAATTGTTAGAGAGCCTTCAAATGTAATTTAGATGCCATAATATTTATGATGTATGATTTGAATCACTTTTATTTTATTGCTGTATATAGGGAACGATTTTTAATGCTTTTTTATTATTGGATTTGTTTGATAAATTTAGCTATTACATATCCAGTTTATAATTATTTTGTTTTGATATTACGTGCAAAATTATGCATTACAGAAGTAGTTTCCATTCTTGCTACAAACAAAGAAAGTTAACTATTTCATATTAACAGTAAAATTAATAGGTGTGAAGCACATCGTTTATTTATCTAAATTATGTTATTTTTATTTTTGTGGAATTTTTAAAAAAATATCGAAAATAAATTTATAAATTTGTCTAAAATAAATAAAATCAATTTTTAGTGGAAATTGAATAGAAGGTTAAACAATAGGAAAAAAAATTTTGGAATAAGTTTGAACTGAGACCCGTGTTCTTTAACTTGGGCAGAGAACTGGTTTGAACCTAGAACTCAGAACCTTGTTTCTTAGAAATGGGCTAAAACCCATTTGGGCTAAGAACATGTTTGAAACTTGTTCTCAGCCCAAGCTAAAGAACAGGCCCTTAATTACCACATCCGTTCCATTAGACGAGTCCATTTTAAAAAAACTTTATTTGTTCCATTAAAATAGTCCACTTTGAATTTTTTTTTTTTTTTACTCCTTTTATCGTTATTAATATAATCATGTATGGTATACAATTAGTCCATATTTAATAAGTAAGATTAGAATAAATGATGTCAAATTAGTTATTTTATGTGCTATATATTATTAGAATAATTGACTCTTTTAGTGGAACAGATTGAATATGTAATTAAATTCCATGTATAGAATTATTTCTCTATTATCGCCATTGGTTTTTTTCACTTTTTTACTTTCTAGAACCTCTATTCATGCGTGACGTGATTGTTGCCCTAAATTTAAGTATGGTGGTTAGCAATTTCCGGACCAGTAATGACGCTATTATCATCTTTCATCCCTATAAACACTAATTCGGATTTCACAACCTCACATCGCTCAAAACAAAAAAACAAAAAAAAGAAAAAGAAACTAGCTCATTCTTCCCTCTTCTCCATCTTGACAATTTTGGTCGGAGCCTATTATACTTTTTTCCCGGAAAGTTTAAAAATGGCTCAAGCTAACATTGTCAAGGCATTCTTGGTTGCCGTCATTGTAACCATGTTCTCTATGGTCTCGGCTCAAGAGCTTGGTGCCGCACCGTCACCCACACCCGCGACTGGACCTGATGCCGGAGCGGCATATAGTTTGTCGGCGGCCACCGTCTTAGTCGGAGCTTGTGTTCTTCTCTCTATTTCGGCTCTTGAGGCGCTAATTCATTAGAGTTTGCAGATTTTCCTGATGTGCTATTTAATATGGAGGGGAATTAGCTTTTTTTTTTGTTTTTTTTTTGAAAGCAGAATTAACTAAGCTTTAGTTGCGAGAGATTATTGTGTATATATTCAGTAGTTGTGGTGGCTAGACTGAGTTTATACTCTGTTTTCTATTCGTTTTGGGATGATGATCAAATACTAATAAAAGTTTTCTGGATTATAGCTAAACTACAAAATGTGCATTACTAATTCATTTACTATTTCTATTTGTTTATTCTATTCAATCTTTGTCAGAAGTATGAATAGTTAAATTATACTCTTTGTCTCACTTAATGAATTTAGTTTACAAAATGTATAGATTATTATGAATAGTAAGGTACAACATATAAAATAAGTAATTTTGGCACCATAGTTTCCACTTGTATTCTTACTTTATCTAAGTAAGGGTTTATTGTTAACCACACATTATTATATTAGTAAAGCTATGGAATGTAAATAAATTGAAAGTGGACTTTTTTAGGAGGTTAAGAAATCTTTTTGAAACTGGATTTTTTGAATGGGATTGAGGGAGCATTTCTTTTTTTGGTGCCTAGCTAGTTTCTTTTCTTTTGGTTCCTAATTAGCAAGTAACGAGTATAAGTTTCTTGTTGGTTATGAAAAAAAAAATTTTAATTTTAAAATTTGAATTTAAGAAAATATGAATGTGTTTGGATTGAGGATTTTTTTTTTTTTTCTTGAGAAAAGAGTAATATTTAAGCAGCAAACGTGATTCATATATTCTTTGAAAAGTACATACTCTCTCTTCCATTAGAATTAAGAGTCAAATTTGATAAGTATAATTTTTATGAATGTTGGGGTATGACTCCCAAAATATATAAACTATTTGATCCATTCATGTCTTTACTTTTTAAATGTGAGTTAGTTGTTAACTATGAATAATTATATTAGTAGGAGTAGAAAGTGTAAATTTTTTGACAGTAGACTCTTCTAATGAAACAAGATAGTATAATTAAACGAGTTCACAATCTTTCATTTTCTAGTAATTAATTCTAATATTTTCAATCGTCAGTTTTACCAACTTAATGGGGATAGTGTCAAACTCTATTTTCGATCATTAAAATTTTAATTTTAGTTCACAATCTTTATTCAAATAACAATTTTCATTTCCATCAATCTTTAATTCAAAACTCGTGCATTAAACAAACAACTAATTAAAGTAGTCCAATTATATATTTAGAAATAATAATAATAAAAGTAGTCCAATTAGAAACTAATTTGACCTAATTAACAGATGAACCCCCAAATGTTATCATTGATTGTTTAAAATTCAGCTCAATGTACGTATTGAAGTTGTCATAAATTATATATTTACATAATCCCATAATTTTACAACTTTGTTCAAACTTCATAATTAATTTTTGGAAAAGTTTTCGTGATAAATTATATATTTACATAATCCCATAATTTTACAACTTTGTTCAAACTTCATAATTAATTTTTGGAAAAGTTTTCGTGAAAGCAATAGACGTATTTTAAAAATAAAAAAAAATAAAAAGAGGTAATAACTCTCTCAAACTGTTAATAGGGTATCTATTTTACCAAATAGTTAGGCAGTTTTGATATTAAAGAAGTTGAGTCCCTCCAACATAAACTAAATAATAGACTTTTGAAACCTAAATATTTACATAAAAAATTATATATTTGTCATTGATATGATATAGTATTAACCTCACACGATTCATATATATTATGATATAGACTTTTTTTTTTCTTCTTTTAACATTTTGTTTTCAGTGTTATAGTGTAGTATTAAAGTTTTTGGGGAAAAAAAAGCGTCTTTTCCATTTTTTTTTTGAGCTGAGAAACTCAAACGAATTTATGTAATTAAATAACTGAAGCTGCAATTAGATATGGGAACCCATCCCCACTTGTATAGGTTACATTTTTTTGTATGTCAAGTTAAGCCACATTACGATTAGCTTTTTGCCTTTTTTAAAGTTTTTAATAAAGGGTCACCATATTTGACACCCCCAGCCCCGACTTCCATGTTTCACGCGGGAATCGCGACCCAGATGTCTTGCTGGTTTATAACAGGACTCAGGATACAAAGAGGACTAATATTTATACACTAAATTGAAATATACATATCTTTTATTTTACTAATACAAAATGTACAAGTGTAGTTATATACTATTACAATATTATCGGCTTATTTCTATACTTCTGACGCTCTTTCACACGATATCACCCCTGATTCCTGTATCATTCAGAACGTCTAAAGGGTGAGTTTCTATAAACTCAGTGAGGTCGCACTATATATTAAAACCATAACCAAGTAAATAATTACCGGTACATAACACATAATTCCTAAGCACACAGGGGAACACGTAATGGATAGAAAAAACATAATCAACAAGCTATAATGAGGATCTATGTGACCCTTCGGTAAGCATTACTAATTATGCTTTACCTATGCTAAAATTCTTTGGGAGGCGGACACAATGCACAGTGTGTCGCCTCGTCAAGTACGTCAATGAGCGAGTGCACATATACACGGGTGCACGGAACTAGGGGGCATACCTCGAGATAATACCGAAACGAACCCTTCAGCCATTAAATTAGTTCCTTGTCAACAAATTTCCTCAACGCTTCACCGACGTCTGCGCTGTCCGACAACAATGGAGCCCGAACTAGAACCCTGAATAAAACCCACATGAATCTGATAACCCCAAAAATTCACTGGCACATTGGTCGTCTAAAGGTCACCTAAAGACTAATCGGCATCCTTCTCTGCTATCTTTGAACATATCTGTACTCTTTCGTATAGTCGCGCCGTATAAAAAGCAACAACATCAGTAATTCCTTGTGTGAAAAGATAGGAAGAGTTTACCCACACGTGAATTGGGGCAAAATGTAAATTTCGACAAGGAATGGAAAGAAATCATGGATTTGGAAAAGTCTGGTGGGAGGAAAGATTTTGGTTTGGAGAAAAGTAGGAGAGTTATAATGGATTTCGAAAAGTGCAACAAGGGATGCGCAAAGTACAACCCCAATGCGGGAACGTTGCAGAAGCAGAATTTTCCTTTTACGCGGTAATCTGGATTCCTTGTAGATCGGTGAGTGAAAATTAGGAAACAATGGCGTTGCTTGGCGGAGATAATGTTTGCCGGCAAGAGTTTTAATCAACAATTTTTTTATCAAGAACAAATGATATCCTCTTCGCGATCCTCCAGATCCAAAATTGCGAACGGCGACTGCTTCTCTTCCTCCACATCTTCTTCGCGAACGGGTTTAGATCTGCGCAGTCCAGAAAACGCAACCAAATCTCGACTGATCGACACCCTTTTAGTGCATTATTTTAGCATCATTAAAAGCAGTTTTCACTGGCTTTTGCCCAAGTTCTTAGTGTATTCTTGCAGATTTGGAGAACAGCTCAGAGAGAAAATGTAAAAGCAGATATTTTCGAGCAAAGAACTAATCACTCGCAAGTCCATACAAATTATGGCCCAAGAAATGAGGAAATTTGAAGCCTATTCGGATTAGAGCAATTGGAATTCTAGAACGAAACTAAAATTACTGCTATAAAAAAGAGAAGTTGGAGATAAGAGGAAATCTCAAGAAGTGATAAGAATCGATTACTTCCTTTTCTGGATTGATTTGCTGCCTTTTCAAAGATTGATTTACTTCCTTAAGTGATAAGTGATAAGGATTGATTTATTTCCTTAAGTGATGGGATTTTGGTTTACTTCCTTTTGCTGAGAGATAACTATCTCTATAAATAGGGATATTTTCGTAGGAAGAATTCATTCAGTTTTTCATAGTTTTACTGGTCATGATACATTATATAAGTGCTAAGTTTCTATTCTGTTTTGAGATTCTAACCAGCAGGCGACCATTTGACTAAACGGGAGGTGTCTCCATTAACAATTTTCAGTAAAGTATTTCTTTTCCCTAATCCATTCTTGTTTTCATTCAATGGCTGCTTTAATCTTTACTCGTGTGATGTTTCAATCTTTTATTCTAGTATTATGTGAGAAACCTTAGCCGATGCATGTATGAAACCAAACGCATGAATTCCAGTCTAATTAACATGTTCCGAAATTGCATGTTTTTATATGTCTAAAAACTACGGTAGTATTAAGGGACTGTTCTTTAGTTAAAACTGAGTTCTGGTTTGAAACCAGAACTCAGCCCAAATGGGTTTCAGCCCATTTGTAATAAACAACATTCTGAGTTCTGGTTTGAAACCAGAACTCAGCCCAAGATAAAAAACATGAGTTTCAGTCCAAATTTTTTCCCAAAACTTTTTTTAAAAATTTTTTTTATTTTCTACTCAGTTGTCACACATTTGATTTTATTTATTTTAAACAAATAAAAAAATTCTCTGTGAATTTCTAGATTGTACTGAACCCATTTTGGACTCAGTTCAACGGGTCATTCACATCCGTATCCCCATCAACTATCCTGCAAAAAAATAGAAAAATCAACAATCCAGAAAAATTTCATGGAAAAATTGCTCCTGAAATTAATTCTAGGGGCAAAATACAGTCCCGAATGTAAAAGAAACTGCAATATCCAATCCAGAAAAAAAAAAAAAAAAAAAAAGTCAGAAAAAACAACATTCCATAAAAAAAGAACAAACCAAAAAAATTTATTGACAAAAGAACAAGCCAGAAAGATTTGCAGAAATAGCAACAATACTCCAAAACAACATAAAAAAGGTTTCAAGAAACCATTCCACATTAATTCCCGTAGCTAATACATTCCAAAAACAAACCAACTTCAACAAGAAGTCCAGGAAGAATTTGCAGTACAAATTCACAGAGAATTAAAAATTATAGTAGCTTAACCCACTACTAAAAAATGGACTTTCTACGGCGGTGCTTTAACGGCGGAAAGACCAAAACCGCAATTAAAAAGAAAGTACGGACTTTCTACGGCGGTTCTATATAAAACCGCCGTAGAAAGGGACTTTCTACGGCGGTTTTTGATAACCGCCGTAGAAAGTCACCTTTTTACGGCGGTTTTTTAAAACCGCCGTAAAAAGAGGACTTTCTACGGCGGTTAGAAACAAAACCGCCGTAGAAAGTACCCCTTTTTACGGCGGTTTTTCAAAACCCGCCGTAAAAAGGGGTACTTTTTACGGCGGTTTTTGAAAGGGGTACTTTCTACGGCGGTTTTATTTCTAACCGCCGTAGAAAGTTCCTTTCTAGACGGTTGTATTCTAACCGCCATATAATTAATAAATATGATGAATTTTTCTATAAAATTGATAAATAGTAAAATACATATTTATTATTAAATTTAAAAAACTTTGGGGGTTAATTTACAAAAATAGAAATTAATAGGAATGGAGGAACGGGCGGGAATTCACAATTACGGGCTTTCTACGGCGGATTTATTAAAACCGCAGTAGAAATGAACTTTCTACGGCGGTTGTAATTGAAACCGCCATAGAAAGTTAGGCGGTTGTAATTGAAACCGCCATAGAAAGTAACTTTCTATGGCGGTTTCAATTACAACCGCCATAGAAACTTGATTTTTTTTGAATTTTAAGGGTTTCCCTTTGCTTCCATCTCCAACCGGCCGCGGCTAGCTTCCCCCTGTTTCCATCTCCAGCAAACTGAAGCATTCTCTCGTTGCCGACGCCCATCCTCTTTCCGTTGGTTTTTTCTCTTGTCTTCCCCCGAAGTCGTTCTTCCGGTAGCGTTGATAACAAGATCCGCCATCACCCAACTCCGGATATGGTTTCTTAATCGGCCATCACCCACCACTTGGAGTTAATCCCCCATCATAATTTCACCACAATCGGTCCTTGTTGTGGGCTTCAAATCATAAAAAAGGTAATATAGAATAGTTTCAACTTTATTTAAGCTTTACAAATTTTATTGTTACTTGATTATTGTGATTGGCCTAGGGTTTATTATTATTGTTAAATTCGGGTTTGGTGAGATGATGAATGATTAAATTCGGGTTAGTGTTCTATCGGTGATTATTATATTGTTCTTACTGTTAATGATTAAATTAATTAGAATTTGATGGATGCAAGCAAAAATTTTAGAAGTTTGGTGGTTGTTCGGTATATTAGCATGGAAGTTTTGATATATATATTTTGAATAAAGTTGAAATATATATATCTATATATATATATCAAAACATTTCTAAGGCTGTTCCTACTAATTTTGATATATATTTTTTGAATGTAGAGAAAAAAATAACATATTAAATTTTTTTTTTACAAATTTTTTAACTTTCTACGGCGGTTATCTTCAAAACCGCCGTTGAAAGTTAACTTTCAACGGCGGTTCGCTTAGGAACCGCCGTAGAAAGTTAACTTTCAACGGCGGTTCCTAAGCGAACCGCCGTTGAAAGTTCGGACTTTCTATGGCGGTTCACAACCGCCGTAGAAAGTCCGTAAACTTTCTACGGCCGCCAGATAGATGGCGGTTCAAAAATGCCAAAAACCGCCGTTAAAAGCCCTAAAAAACCGCCATTAAAAGTCCTTTTTGTAGTAGTGACCATTAATGAAAAACTGAATCAGTACTGCCTTAAACGAAGACAATATGAAATTTCTTATTTTTCACTTAAAGAAGAAGAGTTGACGTCTAATCTGAAACCCTGTATTGTCCTGAGATAATTTCACCGCCGACCACTGGAGGAAGAAGCACTAGGTCAACGGAAAGTAGAGATGTGAGGGGGTAGGAAAATCGAATCTAAATGAAATTGGGGAAAAATTTGTATAACAACAAGGCAATTCATATACCTTGAATTACAGTAAACGAAATTAGGTTGCATCCCCGTCAATTTGTTCGAATCGGTGGCGCCTCAAATTTTCCAAACTTCTTGAGGTTTAGCTTTGGTGGAAACACGAAGATACAGGCATCGTTGATGCAGATGAATCATGAAGAACAGATGTCAAATATGTCGCTGCCGTCACAACCTTCAACAACCTTGTTAGACCCGGTTGGTCTTAATCATTATTCTGATTGATGTTATTGTTAACTTGAGAATTAATTTAGCGGCTCATTTAAGTGAAAAACTGTGGAGAAATATTTATGGAAGAACCGACGCAAAAAACAGCTATGAAAAATGAGCTAAAACGAAGAAACGACAAGCAAATGAAGAAAGAAGAAAAATGAGTCCCCAGCATGTCCCTAAGTGGGACCCACAATTTTTCTTAGTCAAAAAATGAAGAGAACAGTTCATGGGTGAACCAATGTAAAAAACAACGAAGAAAACGGAGTTAAAACGAAGAAACGGGAAGCAAATGAAAAATGTGTCAAATTGTGACCGACAAAAGGTGACGGCGCCGCGTGCTGCTTGCGCCGCCCACGCGGGCCCAACGCCGAGCAACACACGCTGGCCTCGCTCTGAGGACCGTGCATGGCCAGCCTGCGATCGGATCCCCTAATCGTGGCTCTGATCGCGTAGGCCTCGGGTTTGCTTTTTCTTGACCATTTTTCAACCATTTCAAGGGCTCTCTTCTCCTATAAATACCCCCATCAAATTAAACATGTACTACTCGGCGGTAGTTGTGTCACTCACTGGCCCTACCAGATCTATATTAAGGTGATCAAACTTAGGGCATGTTCTTTACCACAGGACTAAGTCCTGGTTTGAGGAATTTTTGGGTCTGAGACCAAAAACTAGCCCAAAAAGAGGGCAAACCCATGTTTCTTGGGAATGGACTCAAACCCAGTCTCAGACTAGGTTTGAGTCCAAAAACACAAACCCCCCTCCCACTTATGTGTTTCTCTTAGCAACGCCTATTTCCCTTCCCCCCCCCCCCCCCCCCAGCCCCCCCTCCCACCCACCCCCAAATCCCACGAATGCCGGTGAGCAATTTTTTCATCCACTCTCTGATCCATCCAAAGATTCCGTCAAGAACGAATGTTTGAAATCCCAATTATCAATAATAGCAACCTACAAAGAACCTAAGAGGGGGAGGGGGTGAAGTAGGTTCTTGACTCTTTAAAAATATTTCTTCTATAAAGAAGAACTTTGAAAAACCATTTTCAAAGGCAAGTTTTAAAACCAATTTAAAACTAGATTTCTAAGTGAGGTGTGTGACTAGTGATTTGCAAAACATGAAAGCAAATAAACAAACAAAGCAAGAACACATCAAATTTATCGTGGTTCTGATTCCCCTTGAATCCTATTCCACTACCCAAGTTCTACAACTTGAGATTTCTAATCTATGAAACACTTAAAGGAGTGCTTCAATCCCTTACACTTGCTCAAGATTAATCTCTTAATCATAAGACTTTCTCCTTGCCTAACCTAGCTCTAGACTTAGGACTTTACCCCTTTGCTTAATCCAAACTCTTGGATTAAGACTCCCTTGCCTAAGGCTAGCAATGTATCTTTTGCCCTATCCTTCCTCAAGGATTTTAGGTCTTACTCAAGACTCTAATGCCACTCCAAAGGACTTTTACAATTGTTTAAACTCAACCTCTTGAGTTGGGTCTCTCCTTATCTTCTTGCTCCCCCTTACTTCATGCCTAACTCTTAAACAAGAGTTGGACTTTGCCTCACTTACAAAATGCCTACAACACTTGCTCAAGTGTTTAGGACTTCCCTCAATGTGTTTACAAAGCAGAAAAATAATGATATGAAAAATAGCTATAATGAAGTTTTTCTATTCTAGCCTAACTTTGAAATAATTTGCTAGAACTTTGAAATGATCTTTTGAGAACTTTTTCAACACTTGAAAATATTGTAAATCTGATGGTAAGAGGTGTCTTTATCTCTTGAGCATCATGGAGGGGTTACTGATTTTGGGTTCTTCTGATTTTTAATGCTTCTAGATTTGTTAATACGGTGATTGTGAAAACTCACGGCCTGTTAATTCAACTAGATAGAGTAATAACCTTGATTGTGGGAACTCACGGGGGTTATCGATTAATTAAGGGAGAATTGGATTATAATTGTGGGAACTCGCGATAATCTATAACTAAAATCACAAAGGATAATTAGGCAATAAAAAGGGGGTTATGACTGCATACATATAGTTAAGGTGGATCGCGTAATACTAGAATATCTATCTTGATTGATTTTTAATCTATTTTCATTATTAGTTTAATTGTGTATTTCTATAAACAAGTGACAAATTCAAGGTCTATAGGAGACATAAAATGTAACTACTAGTCAAGTTTGGTTATTTGCATGTTAATTTCGAAATTGGGTTAAATTGTTGTCTCTGTGGATGGACCATGTGCTCTGCTGTTCTACGTTTTACTTAGCTTAATTGGTGCATGTTTTAGCAATATTTTTATTGTATTTGATAGTCCTATGACGGGTCTATCAGCGACCTTCTCAGATCTTGCTCTCCGATTCTGTCACCGCCGGCCTCCTTCAACAAACTGGTAGCGACCCCTTCTTTCCTCTTTTCAGGGGTGGCGGCGGTAGTGGTTTTTTTTTTTTCCAGGTAGCATCAAGAAGGATAAAGAATGCCCTTAAAAAGAAAATGAAAGCAGATAAACAAAACCTTTATTAGTGAACATTAGACAATGAACATGGGAATGAGATAGAACAGTGAACGGACCATCTCAAAACCTTCATTTGTGAACAGTAAATAAATCTGGAGAGAAAAACAAAAAAAAAAAAGAAGAAGAAGATGAGTGAACGGACAAAAATGCCCTTGAAAAAAGTCATGTGAGAGGCACATGCTTAGCCCTAGCGGCGGCCTTTTCTGATTTCTTCTTTCAAAGCCCCAACTGTTATGAAGGGGCCAATGTCGAACTCTTAAATCGGTAATACACAGACATATTTGCAAATTTGCTTCTTGTTCTTGTTCGATTAAACTAAATTATCTTACCCTTTCCATGAAAATTCAAAGAAAAAATTGCCTCTTGAGACGATTGATGGAGATGAAATTCAAATTTGAACCAAACGAATAAAAAAAAATAAATAAAAATAAAAAATCTACTATGTACAGAATTACAAGAAGAATACAGAGATTACTTCGAGAACAAGACAGAGACTAGAATCTCTGATTTCATATTTTCAATTAGGCGCCCAAAGCCCTTTTTATAGAGAAATCAATGTTCCGATTTCGGAATTTCCAAATCGTACAAGGATTCTATCTCAGACGCTGCGAAACGCCGACTTACCCAAATCGAATATCAAACGTGGATACAGCGTTCCTCTATTTAAGTTTGGGTGAATTATATCTACACCCTTCGATATTTTAAAAATTACTAAACAAATCTTGGCATTTTGCGAAACTACGATCACCTCTAAAGTTCAGATAGGTAAATATAAATGACACAAATATATTTACATAAATAATCACATAATATATTTTCATGATTAATGCGGACGGGGAATGACTGTAGGGCCCTGCAACAATTAGAGCATAATCAATCACATTTTTTCAGTCGTTTCTTAACTTCGAACGTAACAATATAAAAAAGTAGTGTATCATATCCATTTTGTGACAACTGACGTTTGATCTTTTTGCAAAGAACTTCGTAGGCAAAATGATCTAATACAATTTAAGCATCAATGACAATGGACTTGAGCTTTTTCATACAAAGTTGCACATTGCTTACTTTGAGTATCAAACAACAATGCTTGAATCATCTCCAGCTTATTTGTAAACATTATAAGTTGTTTCTCAACTCCAAATGAGAGGCGTGGTCTCAGAAAGAAATCTAATTGCAACATGGGCCCTTCTCAGAAAGCAAACATTTGTTTGGAACAAAGTCTAGAGATTAGTAATTAAAGCACAACACAAAAAAAAAAAAAAAAAAAAAAAAAAAAAGAGTGACCAAATGGAAACCAATACAATAGTATGAAATATTACGTACTATACAATTTTTATCGTAAAATAATGCAGGGTAACAATAAAATCAACACAATAGTATGAAATATTACCATATAATTTTATTGTATAATAATACAATAGAAGATGAAATATTACTATATTATTTTTATTGTAAAACAATACAAAGAAATATAAAATCAATACAATTGCTGATGGGTACCCATCGTAGCCATCAATTTATGATAATTATGATGATTTTGATCCAGGAGTTGATCTTGCATGACGCGAATTCATGCATGTGACCTCTACGCAGGTGTGCATGAATCTGATTCATGCATATAGTATGCATTTTGTGTGAGTGTGTGTGTGTGTTTTTTAACTGATACTTGAACAAAAGATTTTAATACTTGTGAACAATACCAGTGATACTATTCATGAGTATTAGTAATAATTTGTTCAAGTATATATCACTTTAACGGGGGAAGAAAAAATATGTATGTTCACAATTATCACTTTAAGGGGAGAAAAACTGATACTTGGTGGTACTCTAAAACTTGAGAAGAGTATAAGTGCTACTTTAAAAGAGTACAAATGAGTAACACTACTACTCTTCTTAAAAAAACATTATTGTACATTAAGAAGAGACCTACTATACGCTGAAAATCACCTACTTGCACGCCTACATTTATACCTCTCGAGTAAAGGTTTTTAGATTTAATTTCAAAATCTAATTACAAGTCTGTCTTCTGAATATTTTCTCTAAATTTTTTATTAAAAAGAAAAAGGGAAAAAAAAAAAAAAAAGAAGCGCATGTTGAGGTGGAAGTGACATTCTACCGTTTATCGAATGAAAAAGCAATTTTACAAGAAAGTATTTATTAATTAGTAATATTTCCATTTCTCGTAACAATGGAAACCATACGAAATTAAGATGGTCGATATTTATTTTAGGTTCTATAAAGAATCTAGCAGTGCATATGTGACCAAATAAACCCCCAATGTTATGTTGCGTAAAAATAAGCCCACCATATTATAAATTAAGGCAGCTTTAGTCCCTCCACGTGTAAATGCACATCAATGAATAGGGGCCAATTTGCCCAAAATTGTAAACGGTGGTAGTGTATATTTAGACACAATGTAAAATGTTGAGAGATTATTTATACACAACATCAAATGTCGGGACTTTGTTTGGTTACAACATAAAGTTAGGTGTTTATTTGGCCCCAAGGGTAAAATATTGGGTTAAAATAGATTTTACCATATTGTGACCTAAGTGGAGAATTTTTACTTTGGGAAAATTTTAGATGGGTTGTTTTGAGGAGATTTGTATAGGAAAGAGAAAAAAAATCGTAGTGAAGTTAATTTTTTGAAATAACACAGGTATCTGTTATTGGAAATTTTAAATTAATAAAAAATAAAAATGTTTGGATATAAATTTTCAAAGAAAAATTAAAGTTTTCCCCGGAAAGAAATCAAATAAATCTGATGATCTCTAGTATACCCATCCATCATACAGTTATTTTATTTTATTTTTATAAAGGGTAAAGGGAACTTTTTAAAGTGGCACCCCTCCATCATATACCTTATGAAGACAAATTGAGGTTTCAATATTTTAAATATGAGCAATGATAGGGAGTTAGAGACAGTGAAATGTCTCAGTGAAACCAGCTAGCGAATGACGTGTACTGATCTACTTGGCATCCTTCCTTTGCCACGCCCACTTGCCGCAAAAGCACGTTTGTTTGGCGTTAATTACCTACCGCAGCATTTAACGGAAGAAAGCAGAACAGTGTAAAACTCTGTTCTGGTCTCCTGTTCTTGCCGTTATGCAGTCCTCTTCCCAGTTCCTTCCCAATTCCCAAATCAGAAGCCAACGAAAGACGAAAAATTCTCAAATCCACAGCAACGAAGAGACGACGTAAAATTCTTCAACTTTCTCTCTGGATTTCTGCTGATGTCCTCCTTGCATCAAGGATCTTTTTCAACCCATATGGAAGAAATCAATACTGACCGAGGTATTGTCTATGGTTCTTTCCCAGCTCTAATATGCAAAAATTAAAAAGAGATTGATTGTGATATCTTCAAAATCTATTCCCGTCTAAAAGCTTCTTTTTTTCCTTCTCCCGTTCGTCTATTGATGTGAATAGGTGATGTAAAATAATATTTTATTTTAGTTGATGCAGGTTGTGAAATTGATACGGACCAAGACCACAAAAATTTATGTGAAAATGAGAATGACAATAACTCACACTTCTTGGGTGATTCGACAAGAACTCATACAAATGTTTTTTTGTTCACAGGGTTCTAGAGGCAAAAGAAAGCAAGACGAGTTGCCAACTAATTTTCACACTACAGAACCGATTTGAGACCCCAATTTTAATATTCGGGAGTTGCTTTTACTGGGTTTGCTAGTTATATAGGTTGTGATGTTCTACAGGTTTTTTTTATTGCTTGTATCCTGGAATTTTATCTCTGAAGTGTGTTGATTTGTGCATTAATTTGCTGGATTTTGTCCGAAATTAAATGCTTGTATACTGGTTTTGTGCTGCAATATGCTCCGAAATGGGAGTTAAGGTTTCATGGTTCGTTTCTGAGTAGACAAAATGGTTTGGTTGTTTCCAGCATTGTCTGCAATGCTGTGGAGTGTACGGCTTGCTTGGTTGATCCAGCAAGACTGAATTTTAGCAAATATAGCTTTTTTCTGAAGCTTACTAATGGAGTTTATTGTGCTGGAAATCTATTTAAGTATTGTGCAGGAAATTTGATGAAATGATGCACTTGATCTCTGGAATTACTTAGGAGAATCTGGTTTGCTGAAAATTTTTATTTTCTACAACATGTTTGCTGGTTTTGAAAAATTACTGTTAGAAATTTCTGGTGCTTTTTAGCGGCTGGATAGAAATTTCTTTGTTTTGTATGCTTCTTAGTTAGGGGAATGCCCCTAACTTTTGATATATAGCCTTTGTTAGCTCTTTTGAGAATTAATACTTGTTAGCTAGTGGGGCTAATTTTGATTGTAATGCGTTTGATTATGGGTATGCTCCTATTTAGATGTATTAGTGAAACTCTGCACTCTTGATCTCATGGACTCGTTCCGTTATTTTCGGATGGAATGAAATCATTTACCCTTAAAAAAAAAAAGGAATGCATGGACAGTTTCATCTATTCACAAAGGGCAGTTCCCCTGTCTCAATGCAGGATCCTTGGTTTAGTGAGCAGAGCTCACCCTCAACAAACAGTTTATTGAACAATGTTGTTCAATGATGACAAATTAAACTGTATCATTCAGCAATTCAACCAGGTTTGTTCCCACTTTGTTCTTGTTCCCTCAGCACCAAACTCATCAAGCTCTTGTTCCCACTTTGTGTTATCAAAGTTCAGCATCACAAAATTTACACGATCCTTGCAAACAATTCAACCAGGTTTGTCAAACAGATATTAACTGTTGATGCATTTGCACAATGTGATGACCTTAACAGATTCTGAAAGTGCATACTTATATTGCTGCTCAACTTTGTACACAGTAGGAGCTAATTCTAGACATACTTCACACCACTCTGCATAAAACTCAACAACAGTTGGCTTCCCATTGGATGGCAGGAAGTAAATTTTACCATTGATTTAAATAAAAATCCGTTACTTCTTTTTCCAATGGCTACAATGAACAAGAAATCGTAAAGGTAACAATGCAAAGGGCATTAAATAGTCACTCACATAACCTGCAATTATATAAGAAAATGCTTGCTTAACAAGTAGTTGGATACACAGAAAAGAAGCAGCCTGAAAAAAATAATGCAATTGCATCATCCAAAATGGAACTGCTAGAGAGTAGCAGCCAAAACAAAACAACAAATAGCTGCCAAATTCAAGCATTGCAGCAAAAAGTAGGCCGAATCATAGCATATGCAATCTTATTAGCAAAAAGCCACGTTGAATCTATAATTGCATTTGCATATTAGTCATTCCAAATCCAAATCACTCTAATGCTAATATAAACCCAACGGAGGAAAGTAATCGCAAACCTCTTCTTATGGTAAAGCTGAAGCACAAAGGTTCTACTGCAGCGACTACACCTATGTTGAAATTTTTGGTCGGATAAGCCGGAAGTTCAACCTTTACCTTGCCGGAGGAACTCGCCTCTTTCTGAGGGGCGTCAGTATCAACATCATTTCCAGGAACAGCTGGCGCCGCAACACCGTCTTCCTGCATTAACAACAGAAACAGAATTAGACAGAATTTCACACAAGATAAGACACGGGCTTTGATTGGGGCGAACAGATAAAGAGGAACATACCGGCGTTGGAGAGGAGTCAACATCGTTGGGACTAAGACCCGTTTGGCAACAAACAAATCTTTGATATTTGAGAGTTCTACTACGGAGGTTGACAGAGGGTTTAACGTGGCTCGGGGGAGGTGGCGGGATCGGAGAGGGTATGACTGGAGTCTGTGGAGACCGAGGTGATGGGAAGCCACGCGCGCCACTGAGGAAGAACACAGGACTCTTTGATAGCTCGGTACTAGAATTACCCATTTGAAATCCAGAGAGAAAGTTGAAGAATTTTTTGTCGTCGTTTCGTCTGCTCTGGATTTGAGAATTTTTTGTTGTTCGTTGGCTTTTGATTTGGGAATTGGGAAGGAACTGGGAAGAGGACTGCAGAACGGCAAGAACATGAGACCAAAACAGAGGACACTGTTCTGCTTTCTTCCGTTAAATGCGGAGTAGGTAATTAACGCCAAACAAACGTGCTTTTGTGGCAAGTGGGGGTGGCAAAGTGTCACGGGTCGCTCTTTTGAATCACTAAAATGAGCTAGCCGTGAGGCAAGCAAGACTACCGCTAGCCAAGCTTCCGCCAATTCCCGCATCTGGGACTCGTTCCCAAAGTACTTGCAATTAGGCCATCCGAATCAATGAAAATAAATGAAGGCAAACTCATAAGCCAAAGCTTGGTTTTTATTAATAAAAGAAGGAAATTACAAGAACTAGCCAAGAGTTTAAATGGGTGGTGGGAACCGAGGAGACATCTTGAAGAAATCGTCATGGTGTTTGCAGTCCGGCTCGCCTTCGCATGGAGTAGGCAACGTGCGTCTCGTACAAGCGATAGGGAAGACAAAGCTTCTCTTTAAATAGAAACGCAGAGAAGGTTCTCGCGCAGACGCAGAGAAGGTTCTCGCGCAGAAGCAAGAAAGCAGTAGAAACGAAAAAAACAAACTAAAGTAAAAGAAACAAAACTTGAAGAAGAAATCAAAAGATAGGATTCTTTGAGTGATTTCTGAGGGGACATAAGAAGTACTTGAAGTCTTAGAAGAGGATAAGAAAGTTCAAACAGAAGAAGAGGAAGAAGAAAACAGAGGAAGAAGAAGGAAACAGGGGAGGCAGAAAAGAGACGCTAGGAAAGAAAGGAAGAAAGGAGGAGATCATCCAAAAATCGTACGCTTGATTACCTCAATCTCATCTTTGATTTACGCTGATTAGGTAAGCCTTGAACACCCTCTGTAACCATTAGATTTCATGCTTAAGAATGCTGTAAGAAACAGAAAACATGTCATAAAAGTCATCTTTTAATCTTATGAACCATGCTTTAGTTCTCCATAAAATGAAACATGCTATGCTTGATATGAAGAATTTGAAAATACCCTTTAATAAACATCTAGAAGCATTTAACAAATATCAAATAGTTAGTTGCAGAATAACTGAAAATGAAATGAAATATAGATTCATACAAAACCTGTAGCTTTCCACCATTTATGTAGTTTCGGGTATGTGGACTCATATAAAGGCTAGAAACTCTTAAGATTTTGAGACTTCATGGTTTATGAAACCAAACGGTTGCCATGCAAATTCCTTTTAAGCAACTATCTCCCTTCCTGAAGCATTTGAGTGTACTGTATCCTGCATGCTTGATGTTCTACCATTGGTTTGTAAGTTCATGAGCTTGCTAAGAATGTTATATATATATATATATATTTGAAAAAAATGCTCTGTAGTGCTAGTTAATAATAGAAATATGTAATTAGAAGGAAGAATAGAAATTTGGTTAAGAGTGAGAGGAAGAGAAATAAAATAAGATAGAAAAATAGGACATATAAGAAAACAGAGCAACCAGAATAAAAGGAGAAATGAGCAATGAGGAAGACGCAGGAAACAGAGTAGCAAGGCAATACAAGAAGGAAAGATAAAATAAAAATAAAAATAAAAATAAATAAATAAGTAAAAGAAAGAAAAAGTGGGAAAACAATCCGTAGTGGGAAACATAAGTGGGATACATAAGGAATCACTAAGATAACAATGATTATAATAACCATTAAAATAATAATAATAATAAATAAATAAAAGAAGAAAGGAGAAAAAAACGGAGCATGCTTTGTGGACAAATGCTCACTGCCGAAATGTGTTCTTTGAATTAAAAGTAAGATAAAATAATAATAAAATTACTAATAAGGAGAAGTAAATAATTAATTAGGTGATAAGTAGAATGTAAAATAAAATAATTCAGTGAGAAAAATGAGAATCCAGTAAGCTAGAAAAGATAAGATAATAAGATAGAAATATAGAAAAAATATGACATACAAGAAACAGAGTACTAAAAGTATGAAGGAAAGCTGAGAACAGAAAAAAATAAAATAAAATAAAAGAAAAAGAAAGAGTAAAGAAACAGAGCAACCAGACGAAGAGGAGAAGGAAAAAGTGAAATAAGAGAAAGTGATGGTGATAATCATAGGCATTAAAATAGTAGAATAATAATGACAATAATAACTAATATAATAATGAACAACATTATTCATAATTAATCATAATTTGAGGTAAAGTTAAGTAGGAACATGTCATTTTTTTTTAAATATTAGGATTAATTAAAATACTAAAGGACTATGAATAATTTTACTTTTCAGATTTTATCGATCCAGTTTATTCCACTTCATTTGATTCAGGTGAGTATTCTCACTGAAAACCTATTTTTGATTAGTGTGTGATTGACAATGTGTATTATGTGTTTAAATTGCTGAAAATATATAATGTATATATATGGCTAATTGATTTGTTATAGATCGTAATTATTATTTTTATTTAATTATACTGTTTAAGGAGCGGCCGACTACTTTTCGCGCCGACTCAATATTTGAACTATCATAGCATGAAAATGTACTGATTTACGCATGTATGAAAATGTGAGACTAATTACTTGTACGTATGTTTGATATTACTGTGAACTGTATGATACTGATAAACTGAAAATTACTGATTGACTGAATGATACTGTTAACTGTGCATTACTGAATGGGATCCCATGAGCCATGATCTACGTAGTCAAATGTGCCAGCCGGGGCATGGGCATTTGGCGAAATAGTGACTTGGTATGTCGGGCAACTCTAAAGACCCATACTGAGTGGGCGGGTCCACGTACTGGTGTCATATTACTGGGGCGTTGTTGTCGAAGCCCTGTGTGGGCGCAAAAGTTCACTGGAAATAAGTGATGAAAATCACCTCTATAGTTCCATCTGAACTCGCGAGTATCCTTTACGACTTGCTTTACTGCTTTCCTAATTGTATTATATATATATTGATTGCTTTATGTGAATTGCATATTTTACTGCTTTAATTATTTTAAACGGAGAATATCACTGAGCAAAAAAGCTCATAGGTGTTGCATGTTTTAAAACCCAACCCCAGGTTCGCCGTGGCAGTATGGGCCGCATGATGACGAGCTGAGTTAGATTGGATAGCTAGTGGATTTTATGGATAATCTTATTAAGTATTTACTCAAGAATTAATAATTGGCCTGCGCGCCACTTAAGTAATAGATTGTTAGGCTACGAAACCGGGACCTATAAGTTGTAATTCTATGACTTAAAATTTAAAAGCTTCCGCATTAAATTATAATTTAGTTTATTTTTCTGATTACACTACTGAGTCCTGGTGTGAACCAGGCAGGCGTCCGGCCGGATCCCCGTATTGGATAGGGGGTCGGGTTGGGGCGTTACATCACCTGTGTAACTAAAACTAACATCCCCCAACATTACTAACTATTACAACATGAATAACTAACATAAATTTATATATACAAGGTTGGGCGCCGTTGGATTCGGTCGTTGTGGTGCTGGGCGTTAGGCGCGCTGAGGTGCTGCTGCAGGGCGTGGGCGTGGGCGGGCGCTGAGGCTGGGCATGGCGCGCACTAGCTGAGGCTGGGGCTCGCGCTCCCTGAGGCGCTGGCAGGGCGCGCGCTAGGGCGCTGGGGCACTGGGCGCTGGGCGCGCTGCGCCGCTGGTGCGGGGCCCGCGCTGAGGCGTTGGGGCGCGCGTTGAGGCTGAGGCGCAGGCGCGGGGTGCGCTGGCTGAGGCGCGGGGCGCGCATGCTGAGATGCTGGGCGGGGCTCTTTCATGGCTCTAATACTAACTTGGACCACAATCGCTAGATAGGTGACTCCAAGTTGGACCTATCAGCTTGCCACCTACCAACCTTCGCCACTGATTGGTTCCCTCGTGGAAGAACCATGGTCCTTCGGTCTGCATAGGCGTCCCCTACGGAGAGTCACGCTTCGTCACCTTACCCATAGCCCACCAGGGTAGTCACGCGCGAGAGGCTCGGGGCTCCCAGTCCTGTCCGACATATGGTGCGACGCGTTGTGTGATTCCGCTCCGTCGGTTCTCAACTTTAAGCACAAGCTGCAACATGCCAATTTATGCTCATGGGGCATCGATGGGGTTGCGGGGTAAGCACGGAAGGTGCGCCCCGTAACACAAAGGAAGGATGCCAAGTAGATCAGTACACGTCATTCGCTAGCTGCTTTCATTGAGACATTTCACTGTCTCTATCATTGCTCTTTAAATATATCATAGTAATAGTGTTACTTCTATACAATTTACCCTTTTGTTGTCATAAGTTAAAGAATTGACTAGTCATTATTTAAAGTCGAGATATTAAAAATGACTCTTTAATTTATATCTGACCCAAGTTAACTATGTTGTTCCTTTGCCTTTTTCTTTTAGCGGTTTCGTTCTCTGAGCCGGCCAGGACCCCACCCGTAAAAGCAGAGCTAATTAATTCCTGGGAGCTAACAATTTGATTGCCTTAATATAAATTCCCCTCTTCAAAATCTCTCTTAGACGTCTTAAGGCACGTCCGAACTGCCAGCAAGTCGCCAAGGAAGTATTGCTTGTGTGGAAATGAAGTAAAGCAGCTCCAAAAATACCGATTCCCGTTGTTTGAATCCAATAGGTGTGCAAACTTACGATTCTAGAATGAAAAAAAGAGATGACGACTATTAAGGAAAAAACTTTCGTTAGAATGACGTGTTATTATATTATTAGTCCGTTACCCCACATACGATGATGATGCAATTACATTCGATGCATACATAGAATTATTTCTCTAATTATCGCCATTGGCTTTTTTTTCACTTTTTACTTTCTAGATAGACTCCATACATGCGTACGTGAACGCGAAATTTAAGTATTGTGGTTAGAAATTTCCGGATAAGTACCCTATAAGTACTAATTCGGATTTCACAACTTCACATCGCTCAAAACAAAGTTTTTTTTTTCAAAAAAAAAAAAAGAAGGAGAAAAAAAAAAAAAAACTAGCTCATTCTTCCCTCCTCTTCATCTTGAAATTTTGGTCGGAGCTAAATTATTATACTTTTTTCCCGGAAAGTTTAAAAATGGCTCAAGCTAAAATTGTCAAGGCATTCTTGGTTGCTGTTGTTGTGACCATGTTCTCCATGGCCTCTGCTCAAGAGCTCGGCGCCGCACCCTCACCCGCGCCCGGACCTGATGCCGGAACGGCATATAGTTTGCCTGAGGCCACCATTGTAGTCGGAGCTTGTGTTTTTCTCTCTATTTCGGCTCTTGAGGCGCTGATTCATTAGAGTTGCAGATTTTCCTGAAGTACTATTTTATATGGAGGGAAATTAGGTTTTTTTTTTGTTTTTTTGAAAGCAGAATTAACTAAGCTTTAGTTGCGAGAGATTATTGTGTATATAATCAGTAGTTGTCGTGGCTAGGCTGAGTTTACTCTGTTTTCTATTCGTTTTGGGGTGATGATCGAATGCTAATAAAGGTTTTCTTGATTACCTAAACTACAAAACGTGCATTACTAATTCATTTAATATTTCTATTTGTTTATTCGATCATTTTTCTGATGTCTAAATAGTTAAATTATAGTCCCTCCGTCCCACTGAAAAAATTTATTTAAAAAAATGTACAACTTACTCTGGGTAGTGAGGTGCAACATAGAAGGAATATTTCATTTTTGGTGCCTAATTTTCTTTTGGTTCCTAATTGCGTCCTAAATTTTACTTATTCTCAAAAATTTTCAATTTAGTCATTCTATACTAATAGTTGTGGTGCTATCATCAAATTATATATACTCCATCAAATTCAAAGAGTCTTATTTCAAACAAAGTTTTATCCCATTGAAATTGTCCATTTTGGATTTGTTTATCTTATACACCCCTGCTAATATAATAATGTGTGATTTACAATTAACCATTATTTATAAAGTAAGGATATAAGTGAAAATATGGTTTCAAATTTTTCGCTTTAGGTATTGTACCTCATAACCCATAATAAATTGTCCAGTTTTCAAAGTGTACTTTTTGAGTGAGACGGATGGAGTACAAATTAAAATAAATGAATGATCTCTATGTTGTACTGAACGTAATTAGTGAAAAAAATGATGCATTTATCCGATGTTTTACTTAAAAATTACAAATTAACCCCAAATAATCTCAATTTTTTTTTCAGTTGAGAACTTATATACTAGTAATAGTTTTGTGTTATCACCAAATTATATATATATGAAGATAATTGAACATTTTTATGTTGTAATAAATGTTATTAATGAGATACAATGACAATTATTTTCTCAGTTTTACTTAAAAATTACATATCGACCCTGCATAGTATCAAATTATCTTCAATTGAGTACTTCTATACTAATACTTCTTCCGTCCCATTAAAAATGACAAATTGACCCCACATAATATCAATTTTAGAAAATCACATAATATCAAGTTATTTTCACCTTTGCTTCCTTTACCTTTAATTTTTTTTCCCGGTCTTTTACCTTAAAAACATTATAAATAACATATCAGTATTTATTTTCTATTTTCTTTTATTGCCATTAATTTTCAAAGAATTTTATTTGTCTTCTAAGACTGCAATTTATTGTAAAAAAATATAAATTTTCAATAAATAAATAAATATATATGTATATTTGTTTTATTTATACACATCTTAAATTATCTTTCTTTTTACTATTTCAATTTATCTTTATTTTATAAGTGACATTAACACAATTTTCATTTTACCATTGTGTGTCTAGTATTTAAACTACCATATCTTAACTTTGTCTCATTTTACTTTTCTTTCCAATTTTATGTTCAACCATACTACTTTTGTCTCATTATTTCCTAAAACATCAATTTATAAAATCTAATATTAAGACTACAACAAAAAATAATAAAATCTAAATTTGAATCAACTCAAATTTCCAAATTAATTAAATAATTTTATAAATTGAAATTTGTAGTGAAAATTTTAAAATAATAAACTAGTCTAATATAAATTTGAATGGCCAATAAAATAATTTTACTATAGTTTTAGAAAAAAGGGTAAAAAGTACCCAGGGAAAAAAAAGAAAGAAGAGTCAATCATATATACTAAGATTGACATTAAAATACAATAATTAAAAAAATAATAATATTGGTAACGATTTTTAGTGTATATATATAGTTAACCATTTAGAAAAAAGGAAAAAAAAAAAGAATCAGTCAAAAAACCAAACAAGAATAGAACAATCGAAGGAGGGAGGGAAAAAAATAAAAAATTAAAGTCATGTGTAGGGCTGTAATCGTGCCGAGCTGAGGCTGAGCTGGGGTCTTATCGAGGTGAGCTTGATAAAAACCAGTTAGGCTTGAGCTCGGCTCGAGCTCGACCGAGCCTAAATATTTGGGCTCAAGCTCGACTTGTCAAAATTATCAAGCTGAAGCTCGGTGTAGAGCAAGCTTTTGAGCTCGAACTCAAGCCCGAGCTCGAGCTTGAATTAATTTTTTTAATTTATACTAAAATAATATAAAAATATTATAAAATATATTATAAAATTATATAAAGAGCCGGGCTCGCTCGACAAACTTCTTCTCTTCACTTGTGGTGGTGGATGTCATAGACTGCCTTTCCATAAGGAGGATAAGGATCACCACCGACAAAACAACACCTATGTGCTGCGCCACTTGCATAAAGCAAGTGCGTGACTCAACCAATACCTCATTGAAACTTCGCAACCAGGCAAGATAACTGAAACAGCAACAAGAGATGCAAGGCCTGCTAAGGTTTCACATATACAGTTGACTTGCAAAGGAATATATAGCAAAACAGAACATATTACAATTATGCTAGAACAGCCAAGCATGATGCAACACATTCAATAGACTCCGCAAAGCATTTCATCAAAAATCTAAAATACCAAACAGGGCCTTCTTCTCTTCACTTGGGGTGGTGGATTTCGTAAACCGCCTTCCATATACCCCCAATAATGAGGAGTATAAGGACCACTGACAAAACCACCCCAATGTGCTGCGCCACTTGCATAAAGCAAGTGCGCGACTCACCCACCACCTCATTCAAACTGCGCAGCCAGGCAAGATAACTGAAACAGGAACTAAAATCATAAGAGAAACAACCATATACAGTTGACTTGCAAAGGAATATATAGCAAACCTAGGACAGTAAATAAAAAAGATTGTAAGATGAAAACAATGGATGCCACATTCCACAATTTTCCTTTTTATTGTTCAATGCAATTCCCACACAATTAGTAGCCTGCAAAACCAATTTGGTTTTCTAATATGTTGGTGAACTATACTTATCACTATAGAGAGGTAACCTGTCAAGTAGTGTCTAGAAGACAAATATGTAAAATGCTAAGCAATAGACGTTAAAAACAAAGGCAATGCAATATTTCCTGGAAACGCTGATTTCAGGCAATTGTAAACAAATCATTTTGGTGGAAAAACATCATTGTGCTATGAAAGTCTTATCTTCACACTAACTCAGGGGAAAAATTGTGGGTTTAGGAAATGTTTACTTTGTGATTGAAAATGAATATTTTTTTAAGGGAATTTCTTTTGGGATTTGTGTAACAAAGAGAAGAAAAAGTGTAATGATTATATTAGTTTTTGAAATTATGTAAGTGTGATTTTAGTGAGAATTTAAAATTTAAATTTTGAATTTATAAAAAAAAAATGAAAGTTTTTGGATTGAGGATTTTTTTTAAAGGAAAAACTGATAGTTTTTCATGAAATGGTAACAAAGTAAATGGAGCCTGTGTCCAGTTTTTTATTTATGCAGCAAAGGTGATTCATATTCTTTGAAAAGTACACTCTCTCGGTTCCATGAGAAGAGTCAATTTGATAAATGTATAATTTTTATGAATGTTGGTGTATAACTCCCAAAATATATAGTATTGACACTATTTGATCTATTTATGTTCTTACTTTTTAAGTGTGAATTAGTTGTGAACCATAAATAATAAATTTTGAGAGTGAACCCTTGTAATGGAACATGATAGTAGTTAGTCGAGTACACAATCTTTCAATTGTTTTAGTAATTCTGGTATTTTTAATCCTCAATTTTACCAACTTAATGGAGATAGGGTCCAACTCTATTTTTGACCATTAAAATTGTAATTTTAGTCCATAATCTTTATTGAAATGACACTTTTGGTTTTCATATCTTTAATTTAAAAGGGAAAATTGGTGTTTGTAAGATTTGAAATTCCTTAAAATGGCGCAACTATTTTATAATTCTCATTAAGGGCATACAATTTTTTTTAATATTTTAATTATATTGTTTAATACATTTTTACCCTTATTATTCCTCCCATCCATCTCAAGGATCCGTCGTCACGAACAAAGAGAGCGTCATGGCATAGAAGAAACCACAGTAATCGAAAAAGACAAACTGCCAGAAAAACAGAAAAAATAAAAGACTCCGGTGAGAACTGTTGGGAAAGGTAGGCCTAAACAATAAATCAATAGATAACTCGAGTCGTGCAAAACACTGTTCTCAAGAAATTATTTCTACGTAGAAATATTTATTCAGGATTAAACGAGTTCTTCCTCTTAACAGAGGAATCAGGAATAACAAAGCCAAAAGATTGAAAGAACGAGTGAAAAAGGTTTCCAAATAAAAGTTGGTTTTTTGGGAAACTCAGTTCTTTTGATCGTAGAAAATGGGTGAGGTATTTATAGATGAAGATTATTGGTATAATTAGAAAGTCCTGCGAACAGTTCTCCACTAACGTTCAGAGAGTTTGACTCTTTTTTTTCTTTCTAAATCTCTCAACGTTAGATAACTGACCAGGTTTTAGGGAGTAACTATTGACTTGGTACGCTCTTATCTCAGTAAATGAGTTTAATTATCTTTTGAAATAATTAAATTCCAACAAGAACAACCTTGTTAGTTTTTTTATTTTTTAGGCCAACAACAATGGTAGTTTCAGTTCCAAACGTGCAGAAGAAAATATGATTCCTTGTTTTTCCATATATATAACATGAGTTTGGCATTTTGTCAGAGGAATAGTTTTTCTGTGCATTCTTATGGGATGCTGATTTTAGGGAAGTGAAATTTTGAGATGGTTGTTGTGTTCTTTGTTGTTGAAGGTTGCGGGAATGGAAGTTAAAGAAGGGTGCGTCATGGTTTGGCCGAAGAAAAGGAAGGAAAAGAGGAAAAAGAATGGAGGTGGTTGAAGGAATACGAGCAGAAGAAGAGGAAGGGTAAAAATGTATAGACAAACTAATTAAAATATTAATATAATTTTATGTCCTAAGAATTATGAAACATTTACACACTTTTAAAAAATTTAAAATCTCGCAGGGTTCGAAATTTTCCGAATTTAGAACTCGTGCATTAAACAAACAACTAATTCAAGTAGTCCAATTAGCGACTAATTTGACCTGATTAACAAAGGAACCCCCAAAATTGAATCTGTTGTCCCCCCCCCCCCCCCCCCCCCCCCCCCCCCCCCCCCCCCCCTCACCAAACACCAAAAAAAAAAAGAGAGAAAAAAAGAAATGGAAAGTACCAAACGTAGATACCATTTTACTAAATACAGACATATTTAAAAGTTTTAAAGAGTAAAAGACAAAATTATCATTGAATATTAAATTTTAAATTTTTTTAGAACACCTTTGGCTTCCATCCTTGCCCAAATGTGGCCGAGGTACTCTCTCATATCTCTGCCACAGATCGGTAGAGGCACCTGAAATTTGTGTGTGAAGTACATGCCATTTATTTTGCTGCTTTAAGGTAAATTTATCCATTTAAGCCAAATTATTTTTAAATAATACTTTTATTTAGTAAAAGGATGCCTACAAATAACACTACCATTAAATATTTGAAAAACTCTGGTACAAAATATCTTTTTAAGGAGGCGCTTGGTATGATCTCTCTCAATCAAATGGGAATGGATTTGATTGAGATATCAATCACAGTAGAAATCCTGGTTGAATTACTAGTGTTTTTCAAAATATGAAATGTGTATCATTGTTTGATGACGTAACCCAACTTTATCAATAAAAATTAGTTAAAATTTCGATTATACTGTTTTTAATAGACTTAAAAAAAAGAAAAGAAAAAAGACAGAGAGAAAAGAAAAGAAGGAGAGATAAAGCATAGAAAGAAAGTGAATAAAAATGTTAGTTACTTATGTTTTCACTTGAATTCGTAAACTTAATTTCTAATCAAGTTGAGATTATTATTATTATTATTATTTGTTTACTTTGTGTGGCTCAAGATCACCTGTTACACTATGTGTTACACATTTTAATAACTAAACGTTAATATTATTTTTTAAATTAATTTTTTCACCAATGATATTAATTAGCATTATAATAAAATTTTGAACTAAGGGTTCACCCATTTTGTTTTAGGGTATATTTATTTTAATTTATTGATATTAAAAAATTAAAAAATACTATAAAATTATATTAATATACAAGATTAATGTAAAAAATAAAATAATTATATTAAAATTACGTCGAATGTCAATGAATAGCATTGGTAAAAATTTAATTTTAAAAATAATATTAACGTAGAGTTATTAAGATGTGTAACACATAATGTAATAAGAAAGTATAATAGGGGATCCTAAGACATTTTGTGTGTGAAAGAAATCATATCGGGGGAATAAAAAGAAAGAAATAAAAATCAAGCTAGAGTAAAAGAGGGAAACTATGTATCTTACTATAATAGAAAATAAAAGATCAACTAAGAAGCACACTTCCCTTTGTGCTACGTACGTGTGACCCTAAGAAAATTTTGAAGAATTACTACAAATTGAAAAAAATTGTGGTAAAGCAAATAGAATAATTGCTCTATCCTCACCATTGGTTCTCTCGTGTTTTACTCTCGATCTATGATATTTAGGCAGGCTAAATTTATGTATTGTGGTCAGCAATTTTCGGACAAGTAATGACGGAAATGCATGTTACATCATGGTTTTATCTATTACATGGAAGACAGAAATTATAGAGAAAGGAACGGAAGAAGCGAGTTGGTTTTCAGTACCTCACATTATCCCTAAAAACAAGGCCAAAAAGAAAATATAAAGCACAAAGAAAAGTATTTTGGTATAGCAGCTCAATATTCTTCTTCTCCATCTCATCAATTTTTGTTGGAGTTAATTTACTATATTTTTCAAGCAAGAAAATTTAAAATGGCTCAATCTAGCATTGTCAAGGCATTCTTGGTTGCCCTTGTCGTAGCCATGATCTCCACGGCCAGAGCAGATATCGGAGGAGCTGCACCAGCATCTGGACCTAGTGGAACTACTGCCGGGGCGCCGGGGGCAGCATCTGCCGGAGCGGCATCCAATTTGCCCGTCGCTACCGCCTGGGCCGGAGCTTTCGTTCTTCTCTCTATTTCGGCTCTCCTGAGACACTGATTCATTAGTTTGAAAATTTTCCAAAAGTATTACTCTTTTTCTGTCCCATTAAATGATATAATCATTTATGAGTCATTTGAAATAAAACTCCTTATATGAGATGAAGGGAGTATTTCATATAGATGGAGTGGAATTAGCTATGTTTATTTATTGTTTTGAAAACTGAATTCATTAAGTTTAGGAGCAAGAGATTGTTGTGTGTATTTAGTACTTTTCGTGGTTATGTTGATTTTAAATCTTGTTTTTTCGTTCGTTTCGGGGTGATGAATAATAATAAAAGGATTTATTTATTATCTACACTACACAATATGTATTACTAATTTACTATATTTATTTGTTTATTCGAGGGTGTCAAATTTCCAAATAAGAGGGATCATTATTTTGTTTATGATTAATGTTATTGACATAGCAAAAGTTTGTCGAATGATTTATTGTTCGAGCAATTTTGCATAATTCATGTACAAATCTGTTCTAAATGGTGAATTGTTATTCTGACATTAAGAGCACCCTTTTGTTATTACTTGATCGGAGGGTGATCGTTGTTTCGCAAAATGTAAAGGTTTGTTTAGTAATTTTTTCAAACAAAAAGGGGTTTAAATGTAATTCACCGAAACTTAAAATAGGAAATCCTTGTACGATTTGGAAATTCCGATTTCCGAAACTGGAACATTGCTTTCTCTATAAAAAGGGCTTTGGGATCCCAATTGAAAATTGGAAATCAGCAATTCAATTCTTCCCGAAGTAATCTGTGTATTCTTCTTGTAATTCTGTTCATAGTTTTTTGTATTCGTTTTGATCAAATTTGAATTTCATCTTCGTCGATCGTCTCAAGAGGCAATTCTTCTAAGGGAAAAAGTGATTTTCGCACGCTAAAACGGAAGCCCCCCTTCCGTCCAACAAAAAGGGAATGGATCGAAAACCCAAAATTTTTCCAGTGGGAGAAAGAAATTTTTCGAAAGCTAAAACGAAATATCCGACGCCGGTTCTAAAATTTGTAAAAGGGAGAAAGCAATTTTTCCCACGCTCAAATGGAAGCCCCACTTCCGTCAAACAAAAAGGCAAAACTTTTTCAAAAAGGTAGAAGGAAATTCTTCTGACGTTGGCATCCAAAATTTGCCTACACTGGCATCTGAAATTTGCAAAAGGAGAAAGCAATTTTTCCCATGCTCAAACGAAAGCCCCACTTCTATTAGACAAAAGGGGCATGGGTCAAAATTCCAAAACATTTTCAAGAAGGGAGAAGGAAATTCTTCCGACGCTGGCATCCGAAATTTACCGACGCTGCCATTCGAAATTTTCTAAATGGAGAAAGTAATTTTTCCCACGCTCAAACGGAAGCCCCACTTCCGTCAAACAAAAAGGGCATAGGTCAAAAATCCAAAATTTTAATTAAAATAACAATAACAATAATAATAATAAATAAATAGAATAAAATTTCAAAAAGGGATAAGGAAATTCTCCCAACGATGGCATCTGAAAATTTTCAACTCCCGCCCCAAAGGGTCTCCTCGACGATCATCCAGCATATCTTCGATCTCCCCTTTGGACCTGGGGGAGCTTAATAGTGTGTGGGGACCAAAAGGTCCCACTACTAAAAGTATGTTCCCTAGCAAGGGGTAGAGATAAAGCCATCCAATCACATGTGAGCCTTTGTGTCCAAGACAAGGCCAATTCACCCTACCTACCAAGGATCTACTCCTATAAATATGAACGAGACCAACATAGTAAGGGGTTTTCTCTTCTCTTCACAATACAATCACTTATGTTGTGGCTAACTTGATCGTCGGAACGTCCAGGGGGGAGAACCCCTCGGGGCGTACTTCTAACTGTCTTTACCTTTCCTTTGGCAGGTTAGGCGTCCTACCAACCCCTCCGTCGGCACTACATCCCTACCCTGGACGGGATGGACGTCATCATGTAGCTATACCAACGGTTGGGGAAGACCATCTCATGCCAGAAATAGCTCCAGCTCTGGGATATTATTATTTTTATTTTGAGTGAACTACCCAAAATGTCACTATACATTTCTAAAATTTTTCATTTGGTCACTAAACTTTTTTTTTCCCAGAAATATCACCATACTTTCAAAAAGTGGCCAGAAATGTCATTTTGGCGTTAGTGTCGTCATGTTTGACGGAATGGCCTATCACGTGCTATAAGTCAAGGGCATTTTTGTCTTTTTGCTATTTTTTAATAAAATAATAAATTTTTTCCTTCCTCCCTTACTGTTCACTCCCCCTCTATAATAAATAAAAAACTATTTTTACTATAATTATTTGTAATTATAGAAAAAAAATAAAAAACTATTTTTACAAATAAAAAAATTAACAGTAAATTTGAGGGAAGAAAAAAAGATAATTTAAGGGAAGAAAAGGGCAAAAAAAAAGAAGATAATTTAAGGGAAGAAAAGGGCAAAAAAAAAAAAGAAAAAACAGTATATTTGAGGGAAGAAAAAGGGCAAAAAAAAAAAAGAAAAAACAGTATATTTGAGGGAAGAAAAAGGGCAAAAAAAAAAAGGAGGAAAAAAAAGAAAGAAAGAGGGAGAAAAGTATATGAACAACGGACAAAAATACCATTCAAAATACAACACTTCCTTCAAAACTAACACCCAAAATCACAAATATGACATTTTTGGCACGTATTAATAAGTATAGTGACATTTCTAGGAAAAAAAAAATTTAGTTACCAAAGCGGATATGGTAGGAAAAATGTTACATTTTGGGCAGTTCACTCTTTTATTTATTTAGATGGATGCCTTCTCTAAATGAAATTATAATTTAAAAAAAAAAAAAAAACTCTTTTACATAAACGTATCTCTGTTTTTACCTTTTTTAATTTATATTTCTTAAGAGTAGGATTAAACACCCATTCTGTTGAATCAAAAGGAACAACTTACACTAAAGAGAGTTATTTGAGAGTCCTTTTAACACCTTGGAGACTGAAATTGAAAAATTACAACGAGAATATACTCCTCACATTTTCTAACTGTTCTTCATCTGCCATGGCAGGTTCTACTTCTGCTTCCGCAGTTCCTCTGTTTTGCTGGTTTGTCGACATTAATCTTAAGCTCTGGGTTCTTCACACAACATTTATCTTCTGAGTGCCCCAAATGCCAACAATATTGACAATAAGGAGGGACAACTTGATCAATTTCTATCATCTGCCAAAATCCATTCCCATCATCATCCTCTTCAATCCAGATTCTCGAAGGCAGAGGCTTCAACAAATCCATCTCCACCTGAACACGCGGAGCACTGGTTTGTGCCCTGGGACGTTTAACCGCCGCAGTCACCGGATCTAATCTCAAGGGCTCGCCAAAACAGGAAGCGATAGCGAAAATTGCTTCTCTGTTGAAAAGATTTGCAGGCAAATTGGGGAATTTGATCCAAAGAGGGATTTTAGATGGTTCTCGACAAGCTTCAAAATTACCATGAAATTCAGTAGACCACCTATATAAACGCATAGCCTGACCGGAGATGTACCAAACGGGACAAGAGTACAGGCGGATGAAATCCATCTCGGCGTCGAGACTAAATTTGATTAGCAGATGCTGATCATCAATGTACATCCCCAATGTAAATTTGCTCTTCACATCCATTACATCTGAATAATTTTCATTTAGAACATGAATAATTAATTATTATCAGGGTTCAAATACAAGTGGTATGTAAAAGTACCCACATATCACAAAATACTCAATTTCTATTACATATTTTGATAAAACACAAAAACAATATTACAGTTGTAAAATCAAATTGTAGCTGTATATTATTTAATTCTAATTTTTTAAAGTTTTATGTCAAAGTAATAATTATTTCTACGCACTAAAATCACCTATTTTGTCGACAAGAGTATACGGATTTAAGCTATATTTTTCAGACCGATCAATTGTTTAACATTAAAGAAGAGTTGGTGAATCGGATGACACGCAGGGGGTACGGATATAAAATGATACTCGTCAAAGTCCACTCCAAAAATAAGTTTGGCTTTGGAAAGGGAAGGGTGACCATTAAATGTCACAGAGCTGGAGAAACCATGAGCAACAACAAGTTTTCGTTTGGTTAAGGATCAAAAAGTCGAATCAATACTTCGAGCAAAAAATGTAATTACCCCCTTAAACTCTACGGTGTTGAACAATATTCTGGTACTTGGACATTGAATCTGAAACACTGCGAATGGAAACACAACCACGAGTGTATTATGGATTATGGAAACACAACCACAATATTCTGGTACTTTAAAAATAAACAGTTTATTATATAAAGTATATTATGGATTTACTTTATAGGAAAGAATTTAAAATATAGTAGTGACAACACCTATATTAAAATATGAATGAGAAAAAGCTAGATAGTGTGTGTAGCAAGGTTGTTAAACTCGGATATTGACTTAAACTCGTTTGAGGTCTGGAATCGGAATCGTAGAATCGGATCGTAGACTCGGAACTAGACTCGAAAAATAGGTTTAAAGTATATAATTAATTCTAATAGTTTTCTCAATCATAATACATACACAAATTTAACTATACTTGTAGCATAAAACTTAAATATAATAAAAAAAATCACATTAAAGTGTCAAATTATCAATTGTGAAATAAAAAATATCCCCAACAAAGTGTAATCTCAAATCTCAATACATGTTATAGAGATTAAAAAAAAAAATTAACCCTAGAAAAGAAGTGAAAATTAAAAGTTAAGAAAAATATAATTTGTCGAGGTTTGAGCAATGGAGAGAAATTAGTAGTTTTAAAAAAATCACAACTTTTATGGAATACAAATGGGATGGATACTTAAAGAGAAAATGAATAAGTAATAAAAACTGAAATATTTATATATATAATTTCAGTTCCTGATAAACTAACATGGGTACACTTGGTCTAGCGGCATGTTTGATGTGCAGCAAAACCATTTACTTCTATGGGTGCAAGGTTCGAACCTTGCTCATGCCATCTTTTTTTCCCTTCCTACTTTGCCAGATTTGCCAAATCCCACATCGGATTTGAGAGAAAACTTGGTGATGAAGCTCTATTATAAAAGGAAACAGAAGGATGAGTCTCCTTCACAAACGGGTTGGGCCAATAATGAATTAAAAAATAAATTCAATGGCCCAATAGCTCAAATATAATAATTTTTTTGGCTTGTCCTAAACTCGTGAACTCGAACGAGTTTACCGAGTCTAACCGAGTTCAACGAGTCTAGGCGAGTCTAGTTTAGTTTGAAATTTTAACCGAGTCTGACTCGATTTAGGAAGTCGACTCGTAGACTCGACCGAGTCTACGAGTTTACCACCGAGTTTGACAACCATGGTGTGTAGGAAGATAAACTTAGGAAGATATTATTTATACTATCAAGAGTATGAACACACATAAGGTGAGAAATTTTTATTTATACTTATATATAAAAAACAAATAAGATTTGTAGTTTTAACAATATTATTTGGTGGATCCCAATAAATTTTTAACTGCCACAACATGTGTATTAAAATGATATATTTAAAGTAAATATTTGATACAACATGCGTATTAATATGATACATACCACATGTTATTAAAATGATACATTCAAAGCAAACATTTGATACAACATGTGTATTAAAATAATACATTCAAAGCAAGTATTTAATACAACATGCATATTAAAATGTATCATATTATGTTTATTTTTTTATCATATAAAGTAAATCAATTTAATAGATTGAGAGATAAATTTGATAAATGGAGGAAAAGTGAGTGTTATTTTCTAAAATAAATTATTAATTTCAAAATTAAAAGTTTAACCGTAAAAAGTAATATTTTTAAGTTCAAAAGTATTATTATTACCTTTTGAAATAAACTCTTCATTTCAATAATAGAAATTATTATCCGTACGTGGTGGACGATTGTTTTGCAGGGCCAGCGTATAGCGTTCTTCGTGGTCATCCGAGGCTCCTTCATCATCCATTTTCCATGGGCTATACTCTGGCTTCTTATCATCATCATGTTGGTCTTCCCTTCGGTCTTTTGGACGTCACCACGACTGGAAAATTGATAAAAGTCACTGGATCATTTAACACAAAGCAACTGCATTTTAGAAATTCGTTACCGGTGGGGATACAAGGGGTGGCTTTTGTGATCATTGCCACTGGTTAAAAAACCGCTGCCTATAATAAAAACACGTGAAACATAGCCACCGGTTGGAGGTATAACCAGTGGCTTTGCTTCGGAAAAATAAAGATATAGCCACCGGGTTGGAGGTATAGCCGGTGGCTTTGTTTCGGGAAGAAATAGTTTATTAAGCAGTTGTTATTGCCAGAGCAAAAATGAGTTGCCATAGCAATCTTTTACCATCTTTCCTATAATACCCTTAATTAATTGTTTCAATTACTCAGCTTCCTCCTCCCAGCATATTTTAATTATTAAAACTTAAAAACTAGACAGAAGATGAGAGACCGCCGGCAGTGCAGGACTCACATGATTTATTTATTCCGGACTAGAACCAAAATTTTCAAAAAGAAAAATAGGATTAGTACCAATAATCAATTTACTCATCAATTTACTAAAACTAAATGAAGAACTAAAAATCTGTACACAATCCAAGTCATTTATCAGCCCGGATTGAAAGCAGTGGCCTTTCTTGTAATGGGATCATCATTCTCTTCTAGAAGCCCTGTGTTGCTGCATTCTTGTCGTTGAGAAGAGTAGAATATTTGTAAAACTGCTCCAAAGAAGACAAAAATTAGAATATCAGTAGCATATATACCCAAAAAAAAACAAGGGTTGTTCACGGCCGCCACTGTTGAAGTAGATGGTTCCTTACCGACAGACCGAATTGATGGTATGATTAATAGTAATAAATTCCAACCCGAAAAAAAAAAAAAAAAAAAAAGTGAAGAATGGAGTCCTCCTACAAAATTTTTAGAAAATAAAAACACCCAACACTACATACACATAATATTGAATAGCAATGAGTTGTGTTATGGCATCAAGTAGAAGGCTGTTTTGCATAGTTACAAGCCGTGAAGATGACTCTACTTTGAGTGGCTCTTTGTTCTTGCCTTGGGTCCAAAACTTGCTATTCTATAATCTCCAAACTGCAGCATTGGTAGCAGCCCTGGTCCTTAAACTTCAAATGCCCCGGGGCAAAATTATGAAAATAGGCCCTAATTTTTTTTAATAAAATAAAATATTATTTATAAATTATGATAAATTTTTAAAATTGTTCATGAGAAAAATAGTCCATTATGTATTAGTTTCAATATTTTCATAATTATTTTGGATTGGAAAAAATTGAGAAAAAGAAGAAGAAAATATACAAGTGAAAAGAAAAATTAGTATTAATATTAAGTAGAAAATAGAAAAATAAGGAGAAATAATTACTAAAACAAAAGAAAAATGAAAGTCTAAACAAATTTCCAAAAAAAAGAATTGATGAAAATGAGAAAAGAACTAATGTTATAATAGTAAAAGTAGACTAGAAAGTAAATAGAAAAAAAAATTGAAGAGTGAAAAAAAGGAAAGTTACTATTACTAATGAAGCCATTGTAAGGAGGATGGTTGGAGCCCTGCAATGCAGTAGGAAAGGAAGAAAACGAAAATTGAAATGCATTTGTAGAAAAACAAAAGGAAAACTTAATTTGAGGATGAAAAAAAGAAAAGGAAAATGTTTGGGGGCCCTGCAAATTTTTATCAAGTTGAAAAACACAAAGGGGCTGCTTGGTTTGAGGGTTTGGGACTATGGAATGGGAATGGAATGGGTATGGAAATGAAAGTTGTTGTTTGGTTAGGTTGGGGTATGGGTTTGATTCCCTCCTTTGAGGCAATCCTCCATATCCTAGCATATTGGGGGGTATGGGTTTGATTTCCTCCTTTTGTGTGTATTTTTTATTTTTTAAAAATTTTAAGTGCTAAAATTCATCATTATAATATATTTTAACACAAATAGTTTATAATATATCAAAATTTAAATGTAAAAAAAATAAAAATAAATTTTAATCCTAAAAGTTTATTTGTGAACCAAACACCATCTATCATTCCCTCTACTATCATTCCCCACTATTATCATTCTCATTCCCATTCCCATTCCCCTCTACGAACCAAACGGCCCCAAAATCTTGATTTGAAAAGAAAGAAAAAGGAAAAAAAAAAAAAAAAACAGCGCAAGGGTTTTTTAATTTGATCGACTATAATCAAATTGGGCCTCCAATTTTATTTTTTTGTCCAAAAACAGGCCCAAAAAATTATCCCACAAAATTGAAACCCATATATATGTAAACATATTATAATAAATGATATATTAGGCCCTTGAAGCAAGTGGACTCTCGTCCGTCGCCCAGGCCCGCCCTGCTTCAGGATCTGTCGTGAAGATGAGGAATTTCCAAAACTTGAATAGTTGAGTTTGACTTGTTTGAAATTCAAAGAGTGAACACTTATTGAATTGCCCAGCCTGCGGAAGGTGGTATTGAAGATGTGTAATGAGTTGGATAAGATTCCTTGGTATTTTGAGAGTCTTTTAACACTTGAGAAGATTAATGTTTCTCATTGTTCTTCTGGTGTAAATGAATCTGTCAAACTCATTGAGGAAACACAGAAGGAATTTGGAAATTCGGGTATAAAAATACATTGTACTTAGTGGTAGTGATGAGAGTGAATTCTGCATTTCTTTTATTTTGTTTCCACTTTTTACTTTCTTATGTAAATTTATTGTAAGTGTTTTTCAAAATAATTATTGAACATAATCTTTTAATTATTGTGTACTTGATGATCTTTCCAGATTTTATGTCTCCATTTAATTCGTATATGGAGTCCAGAAAAGGTGATCAAATTATTTGCTCCTGCATCCCAATACAAAAAATAATCCACTTTTATTACAAAAAATAGTCCAGAAAAGGTGGTCACCTCTACATTTCAATTATTTGACCAACCACTCCAACTTCCATCAGTATCCTATATCAGTCTCCTTTTCTTTCTGGTCAATTGTTGTGATCCAGGGGCAGTGATTCTGGACTGAATTGAATTAATGTTGATGCCAACATGTTCATAATCAGGATCCCAGTCATAATTCACAAAGGAATCCAAATTGACTTACAGAAGCAATATGGTTCTGGGAGGAATATCTGTTGCTGGTGTTGAATTATTGATAGGTGTCCTTTAGCTGCTGAATTTTAGAGCATATTTGTGGCAAATCTCATGGGTATGTGCTAGTCTTTGTAAAATAAATGCAGATTTTAGGAAGAAGAACAATTAGAGAAAGTAAGATGCAAAAGAGGATGAAAATGGCTCATATGCCCAAAGAAGCAATGAATGGAGGCATTATTCATGTTCATGCAAGCAAGAGGAACGAGTGGGCCAAAATTGAAGGAGATTAAATCTGGGCAGCCCAGCCCAAAGAAGAAAAAGGAAAGCCCAAGCAAGAATTAGGCAAATTGCCTAATTAAATTGATTAACCGCAGGAAGCAAGTAGAGTGGAATTTGGATTCCAATTTTGTTCACAAGTGGTGCGCAGGAAAGAAGAGCTGTCATTACATTAATCCTTCTTGGATGTGGATATTGTTTTAGTAGTTTCCCACTTGAAATTTAGTTCTAGTAATTTCCTGATTGAATTAGTATCTTGTTTTCTACTCTCCATTCTACACCGATAGGGATGGAAGGGAGAGGAGAAAGATACGCTTTTCAGTAGAATTTTATCTTATATTTTCGTAGCTAGTTCAGAGCAAGTTAGCAGTAGTTTTCTATTTCTACGATTTGAGGATTTCTGTCCAGGAGAGGTTCCGTTAGCCCTAACGGGTGGTAGCTTACTCAGGGGATTATTTTCAGATCGTAATTCAAGTATTTATTCCTTATTTATTTTATTCTTTTCGATTATTTTCAGTATGAATCGTAAAATAATTATGTGCGTAGTTAGTTTAAATATGAGTAGCTAAATTATATATTCCAGCATAATGTAATAGCAATTAATCCGGGCATGTTATGAAACAAAATTGCTCTTAACTTAAATTGCATGTGTTCCTTCTTATTCTCTGCTCATAACTTTGATTACTGATATTTAATTGAGATTGATCACCTTAGTTAAAATAGGTAGAGCCAATTAATTCCGAGTTAAATAACATAATATTTATTGGGCAAGATTAATTAGTGGTAAAGTTACCTTCAGGTAATAGAGAATAAGGGGTTAGTAATTCTTAGATGTTAATTCAATAAGAATAACTAAAATCGGGTTTCCCTAAATCTTAAGGCTGTTAACTTGGTTAATAGGTGTCGATGCCTTACGGCCTGTTCCTTGTTAATTAGAGTAGCAATTATATCTGTGTGGATTCACGGTAATTGTCGATAAAGTAAGGGGAGATTGGGTTATGTCTGTACGGATTCACGGTAATCTATAACTGATTGATGACATGCTATTGAATATATTATTGAGTTGATGATTAACATATATACACGTGATTATTGTGATTTACATATTGCTGGAATATTTTATTACATAGATTAAACTCTCGTTCTTGATTTAAGTTGTTATTTAGTTTTCACTAATCTTTTGAAAAGTCTCTCTGAGCAAACTAAGGTGGTTGCAAACCAAAATAGTTTGGAGTTAATAGGTTTTGTGATTTGGAGCACTCTGTTCCCTATGGGATCGACCCTGTTATCATTGTGCTACTTATAGCTATTTGTTGCAGGTTTATACAGTACTTTTACTATATTTGATAAGGCTAGCGACGGTCTTATCAATTATATATGCTGGTTAAATCAGGACTGAATTGAGGGATTTGAAAAAAAAATCTCCATTGGCAAAGGAGAGGATTGAGAAAAGGATGAAGAAACATAAAGAATCTGCTTAATGAACAGTAGGAAAGAAGTATCCATCACAATTCTGCAAATCTTTCTATAGCTATGATGATTAATGGTCGGGTGAGATTGTCTGTAGTTTCATTTATAGTGTTTGAGAGTTAATAGCGATGAAGATGCACGCAGGAGAGAGAGAAAACATAGAGAAAAGAGAGAGGCCAAGGAAGGATAAATTGGTAAGAGCATCTCCAGCAGCGGAGTTTTCCGCTGCTGGAGAGTTGAATTTTTGGCCTCTGCGTTTTACGCAGAGGCATGAATAGTGGACCTCGGGGAGCCGAGGTCCACTATTCACAACTGGACTTATTTTTTTTTAATTTTTTATTATTATTTTTATTTATAGTTTAATCCCCAAATTTACTTTTATCTATTATTTGAACCCATTGATTAATTAAAAAACAAACTTTGTTGTTATTATAAATTTAAGAGTTTAATTTATTTACTTGTTATTTTATATGTGATTAAAATATAAATAATTATAGTCAACTCTACTTAATTATAAAGAAAATTTTAAAATTTTGCATAATATAATTATGAAAAACGCACTTTAAAAGTTTTTAAATTAAAAATATAGTAATTCAAGCATTCATATTTATAAAATTACCCTATATTAAAAAATACATAATATGAAAAGACATTACATAAAATATAAAATAAAAAGACATTACATAAAAGTAAAGAAGATTAAAATACAAATTAATTAAAAAGACACATAGACACACAACAATAACGTGTAATAGTTCTTAACATAATCAATAATCTGGTATGTCGCTCCTGGATCCACTTAAATTGCCGAAAGTACCCGCGAGATTTTCATTTTCGGAATGTAGATGTGGGGTAAAATTTTGCTGCGATATTCTTGCCATAATTTGTGTCTGTTGAAGCTGAACATACGCATAATAATTGGGGTCGGTAATATTTTGCAAATTTATTGCCATTATTGCATCCTCCCGTGTTTGTTTTTTCAAATCCAAATAAATTTGACGTTGCTCTTCCTTCTTTGCTTTCTTTGATGCCATCAGTTCAATGAGAGATTGATTTGCCTCCTTGACTTCATCACGGATAGATAAAGATTGGCCACCTTTTTTATTTCCCATTGGACGTTTAGACGCTGAACCTTCAGAACTATCACCTAAACTTATGGAAAAAGAATCCAAACCAGGAGTTGTTGACAATGGAGACTCAGGAGAAGGATTATCAGTGTCTGACGATATATCATTCATTTGATTCATACGAGATTTCCTTGATGTACCCCCGAAATCATTTTGAAATTTCTCGAAATCTTTCAAAATATCCCACACGTGGTCGAATTTGAAACCAGAGTGGTATTTTTTGTCTTGTTTCAGTAAAATCTTTGCTTTTTTCATTTGCAAAAAAGTTAAATATCAGTATGTACGAATTAGTTGAACATAAAGATTTTCGAAAAACATAAAATAACATACAATGTACTTACAATATCTTCATCAGAAGCACCGCTAGGATTCATATTTTCCACATTACGGAGACAAGCTTTCAATTTTCGAACAGCAGTAGAAATCTTCCCCATGCGAGATTGGGACGATCTATGAGTACGAGGTTCCATTTTATCCACAAGATGGCAGTTGTATTTTGCTGCCACACGAAACCAAAAATTATCAGTTGGTTGGTTTCGTCCTATGATAGGATCTTGTGATATTTCCATGTATGCTTTGCACAATATCACAGCTTCTTCTGGACTATAGAATGTAGACATTTTCTCTCACAAAAAGTTTAGTGTTTGAAGGTAAAATGTAAAACTGATTGTCTTCCATTCATTCAAGCTCGATTTTTTATAGATGAGAGTTCATCACTAGTCTTGTGTAAATTTGTCCACGCATGCATGGGTGGTCAATTTTCCGTCATTGAGTTGTCTACACATGCAAGGGTGACCAATTTTCCGTCATTGAGTAGTCTTGTCTTCACATGCAAGGGTGGCCAATTTTCCGTCATTGAGTAGTCTTGTCTACACATGCAAGGATGGCCAATTTTCCGTCATTGAGTAGTCTTGTCTTCACATGCATGGGTGGTCAATTTTCCGTCATTGAGTAGTCTTGTCTACACATGCAAGGGTGGCCAATTTTCCGTCATTGAGTAGTCTTGTCTTCACATGCATGGGTGGTCAATTTTCCGTCATTGAGTAGTCTTGTCTACACATGCAAGGGTGGCCAATTTTCCCTATTCTTGTGTAAATTTGTCTATACTTTTATGACTACTCAATTTTTTTTCATTGAGTAGTCTTGTCTTCACATGCAAAGAGTAGTCATACTTTTATGACTACTCTTGTAAAAATTGTCACCCCTTGACTATTGACCATATGACATTATTGTTATTCTCATATGTATATTATTTATAAATAACACAATGCTTTGGCACAATAGGCATTCCATCATTTCCCTTCTTTTCATTTTGTAAGCATTGTTGCTTTTTTACTCTACATATTTCGATACTTCATAAAAATGAATTTCAACTTTGGAGCATCGTCATCTGAGGTGGCAATTTCAAACTCATATCCATCTTCAGAAGAATATGATGCTATGTTCACATCTAGTGAGTCTGACGAAGATGACGAGGTTGTATGTCAAATGTTGCAGAACAATGAAATCATTGTGCAGAATTCCCTCCATCAACAAAGAAGTGAAAGGAGACGTGGCTCAATTCCGGGTCGTATCACGATCCATCGCGGTCGTCATTTAGCGGCGGAAAGATTGTATAATGATTATTTTGCTGAGAATCCATGCTACAATGAAAACACATTTCGCCGAAGATTTCGCATGTCCCGTGATTTATTTTTACGCATCGTTGAAGCGGTTAAAAATCATGATAACTACTTCGAACAACAAAGGAATGCAGCGGGTACACTTGGATTAACAAATTTACAGAAAATGACAGCAGCAATTCGATTTTTGGCGTACGGCAAATCAGCAGATTCTCTTGATGAATATCTTAAACTTGGTGAGTCAACCTCAATTGAATGCCTGAAAAGATTTTGTCGTTCTGTTATAAAACTATTTTCAGAAAATTATCTACGGGCACTAAATGCTGATGACATTGCAAGGCTACTTTATGTTGGTCATCAACGTGGTTTTCTAGGAATGTTGGGCAGCCTAGATTGTATGCATTGGAAGTGGAAAAATTGTCCAACAGCATGGTCCGGACAGTATGCTGGTCGTTGCGGAGCACCAACTGTGATCCTTGAAGCAGTTGCCGATTATGATATGTGGATATGGCATGCATTTTTTGGTATGGCGGGCACAAATAATGACATCAATGTGTTAGAGTCATCTCATTTGTTTTCCAATCTTACACAAGGTATTGCACCTCCGGCTCATTATGTTGTTAACGGGAAAGAATTTACTATGGGTTATTATTTAGCTGATGGTATATACCCTAAATGGAGTACGATTGTGCAAACAATTCATGATCCACAAACTCCGAAATTGAAGTATTTTGCTAAAAAACAGGAGGCTTGTAGAAAAGATGTTGAGCGTGCGTTTGGAGTGCTACAGTCACGCTGGCATATTATTAGAGAGTCATCTCGATTTTGGAAAAAAAAAGTGATGCATGATATAATGACTGCATGCATTATCATGCACAATATGATAATCGAGGATGAACGTAATCTTTCTGCACCAATTGTCCAACCGATAAGCACATGTCATCTCCCAAATGAAGGTGAAACTAGCCATGATGAAAATGCCCGATTTCAAAGTTATCTTGCTCGATATAGACGAATTCGAGATAGAAATACTCACTTTGAGCTTCGCGACGCACTTATAGAGCACTTGTGAGAGCGTCATTCGAATGCTGTAGACGACTCGGATTAGTAATATTAGTTTAGTAATTTAAATTTTATTTTCTAAATAATTATGTAAGTTTTTTTAGTATTATTAAATTTCGTGTGTCGGGACTATTTTTAATTTAGTTTGCATTTCATCATTTTTCATTGTCATATTCATATAATGATCGTTTAATTTTAACTAAATGAATTTATCATATTGGATGAAATTGCAAAATAAACTAATTAGTTGGGGTTTTTGTATAAATAACTTAAATAGTACAAAAGTAATTAAATTGAATTTAAAATTATGTGTATGGAGGAATCAAAAAAGAATATTCTTAAAAAACTGGAAGGTAGAGTTTTCTGCTGGGACAAATTTACTGTAAAAACTGGAACTGAGAGGTGGAAGTGGCTGGAATAGTGAAAACTGCTGGAGATGCCCTAACAAAATATTTTTTTTGGTTCTGAATACTAAAGAGTATTATGGCAATAACATTAGCCTTATTTTTTTTTTTTCGTATTGGGATGCCGGAGCTAATAATTCATTAATTTGATCACTTTTTCTGGACTCAGTATACGAATTAAATGGAGACAAAATCTGGGAAGATAATCAAATACACTATAATAGATAATGTTCAATAATTATTGGAAAAACATTTGTTTCCCATAGAATTGGGCTATGGAATTGGAATTGGGGCCTTTCTTTGTTTGGACCAAATTTTAAAATTTAGAATTGGAATAGGGGTGCAATTCCATGATTTCAATTCTTTGGGTTAAGGTAAGAATTCCAATTCCAATTCCTTTAAAATTGGCAAAACTTGCGGGTCTGAAAACGGGTTAAGTAATTAATTTTTGGGTTATAACGTGGATGGGTTTTTTTTCCCCTACTTTTCTTCCTCGATTCGATACGCACGGAATCACAGACGTCTCTCCTCTCACGACTTCTAATCAAGAATCGGTGGCTATGGCGGTTTCGGTGGCTGTGAAGTGTTAAGGGGTTGTTGTCTCATTGTCTATATATTGGTTGGAGTACCCACATGAGCAAACATATTTTACCGTAATACGTTATTAGTTTCAAGTCCCCATCTAAATTAAATGGTGAGCAATTAGCCTTAATTGGGGATCCTGTATCGGTGTTCTGTTTTGAGAATGAAGTTCAACCCTAGTCTCCAGCTCACACGGAATAGCCGCAAGGCTTACTTCACGGCGCCGTCAAGCGTTGAAAATTATGAGCGCAACCTTCTCAGCTAACCTCCGGAACAACTAAACAAGTACAATATCCCGATTTGCAAGGATGAAGAAGGGCCAGAGGCGGATTTACACTGGGGACCGTGCCCCCAGTGGCCCCCACGCCCCTTGTGTATAGTTAACATAATTTTCTAAAATAATTTTATTAAATTAACCTAATGTGCCCCTGCTAATTTTTTTGAATTATTAATTAAACATAAGTAATACATAACACATAGCTACTTGTATTAAGATTCTAGTTAATTTTTTCAATAAAGTATTAGTAAGATTCGCAACACATAGTCAAACTGTATTAAGATTATGTTTTTGCATTTTTTTTTTTTTTTTTTGGAGTATTAGTAATATTGATATTTATTAAAACTAAAATTACATTCAAAGTGAAAATATATAGAATTACTAAACAATTTTGTAATTATTTTTCTTTTATTATTGTGCCCCCACTAAATACAATTTCTAGCTCCCCCAATGAGAAGGGCGAGACAGAAAAGCAGTCCAGGTCTACAGAAAGAGGTGGGTGATTCACCAAGAGGGAGAACTTCTGATAAAGCAAAGGGAAAATTTACGGTGGATGACGTTTCCGCCGCCACTGGTGGAGCCTCTCAACAACCATTGATTAGAGGAGATAATCTCTTTGGTAAACTAATGCTCTGGAGCAGTGTTTTAATTAGTGTACTGAGCTTGTTTGTTGTCCGTTTCACTGCCCGAGAATTGGAGATTAAGCACAGTATTCATTGAATCATTGAGCAAACTACTAATGCTTTGTTTTGGTGATTGCTGCAAATTCTTGTTGCTGTCGGAGTTCTCCTATAAAATTTTCTTGCTGAGCAAATTTATAAAATAAATAAATAAATAAATAAATAAAAGCCTAATTTGGGAGATTTTTTGCGAGTTAAAATAGCTATGGTTCTTATTTGGTGCTTCTTTTACTTGCAGAAGTTCAAAAAGATTGCAGCTCTAATTAAGAAGCATAACTGACCTTTGATCCCTTTTCCCCAAAGCTAGCCAAATTCTTACATCATGATACCATCAGGTTGGTCCAAAAATTTTAAGGGACTGCTTGGTATGTATTTAACTTCAATTTTTTGTATGACTGTTGTGTTCTGAGTTCACTACAACAAAATCAGGCTGTTGTGACTCTTTTTCTGAGACACTTTTGATGAAAGTGTCTTATTTTCTACCTAATAAAACTCTTTTTATGAAAGTGTCGCGCTAGCCTAAATAAATCATAGGACACTCTAAGAAAATGTCCTATTATCTTATGGTACTCTTGAAAGAGTTTTAATATGTGATTTAATATGACTATTTAAAGAGTCACATTAAAAAACATAATAGGACTCTTATAAGAGTGCTATTATGCCCCCTAATGAGACACTTAGTTCAAAATGTCATATTACAATTACACAATTTAATAGGACTCTTTAAAGAGTTTTATTACATAATTTAATAAGACTATTAAAAGGGTCCTTAAAAAAAACGTAAGAGTCCTATTATACACCTTAATAAGACACTTAACCCCAAATGTCTTATTATATTACATAACTTAATAAGACTCTTTAAAGAGTTTTATTACACAACCTATATGACTTTTGTAAGAGTTTTATTATACACCTTAATAAGACACTTAGCTCCAAATGTCCTATAACATTATATAATTTAATTGGACTCTTAAAAAAGTTTTATTACATAATTTAACAAGACTATTAAAAAAGTCCCAAAAAAAGCATAATAAGACTCTTGTGAGAGTTCTATGTTGGATATATTGTATAGTTAGCGTATATATATATAATTATGTCCTTATTGTTTCCGGAGGGGATGCCCCTGTGATCTGTTGCAGGTTGGCTATGGATGGGATGATGATGGATGGGAACGTTTGAAATACTAGTTTGTACGCTGGTGGAGTGATGCCAATGGGATACGCCCCCTTCACCGATAATACTGTACCCGTACCCTTGATTCATCCTCCTCCTCCCATGTACTGCTCCGCCACGGTTTTAAATTCACTCCAGTTGGAGAATGGCCTCACCTGCTCCATCCCCGTCTCCCGAAAAGCATGAATTTTAGCCTAGTAAATGCATGATATAAGCACGTAAGTATTGTAGAAAAGATTCATATTGGAAAAGAATTTCAAAACCATAAAATTAGCTTTTTAAAATTTAAAAGATCCACATTTTATATTTGAATTTCAAAGATTCATATTGGAAAAGAATTTCAATATACATATTTCTTTTTATTTTTATTTTTTCTATGCCACTTTTAAATATACATATTTTCGTCCCTTCTTCATTGTTTACCGTTTTTTTCCGTAATGATTCACTACAACCTATTGCTATTGATGACCCTAGGAGATTTGTAGATCATTATTACTTTGAGAACATCAGTGGCTTGCTTCCTGACGAGAATATATATATATATATATATCTAGAATAGAATGTGTAGGTTATAGATACTTGTGCTGATTTTCCTCTCCAAATTCTTGTTTTCCATCCTGTTATGTGCTTAACATTTGTGTACAAATTGTGCTGTTGTTTTCTGCACCAGCATGGTTGTCTATACAGCTAAAATTTCCTCAAAGGCTCAAATCGCATCATTGTTCTTCAACACACTTTGCAACTCCAGGTCATCTTGAGTAGGTTTCTTTTATTTTCTTTCTTTTTCTTTTCCTATATAAGTTTGAGGTTATTTATGTCTAGATAAATATATTATTATTTTGATATTTCGAGCTAATAATCTAGTACCCTTATAAGAAGTTATATAAAAGTGACACGTGCACCCTACTTATTAATTTTAATAGTTCCCTTGTCCCTATTAAAATTTTTGCATTTATTTTATAAACTCGTTGGAACGTGCATTATCTGTGCAGTAAAATATATATAAGATATAGTTGCATGGAAAATTAGAAAAAGTAAATTAAAAAATTTGTTTTAAATAAAGCATAATACCGATTCATGTTTTAATTCAAGTTGCTAAAAGAAATCATCCAATTTTAACCTTAGTAATTGCACAATAAAAGAATGATCAAAGTACGTAAGTATTGTAGAAAGGATTCGTATTGTAAAAGAGTTTGTAAACCATAAAATTAGCTTTTTAGCGTTCAAAGGTCTTATCCATTTATCTTTTATCTTTTTACAAATGTTTCCTAGGTAAACAATCAATTGCTGATCAAATAACGCACAAGACTTGCACAAAGAGGGCTCAAACATGCACAAACCTCCGTCGCCGCCTCCCTCCCCTCTTCTTCTCTCACACGCAGGCTGCTGCTGCCGCCCCCAAAAACCTCATCTTCCTGGATGCTGCTGCTGCTGCCGCCAACGACACTTTTGGAACGGGTCAGACCAATCCCCATGATTGCATTTATTATAGGGCTGACTATTTTTCATTCTTTTTATCTTGTCCAAAATTAAGCTAGCAAAATGTAATTACCTAATAGACTTTCAGTATGTTACCTCATTAATATTAGTTTCACTAAATACAGAAGAACTAAAATAACATGAGAATCTCATATAATATATTCAAATTAGATAAGATTCATGACCCATCTATTGTATTTATTTTAATTGTGAATGGGTGAAATTGTTTTGTTGCACTATGCATTGGAATTTTTTACCAATTAATGTCTCTTTCTTTGTTATTCTTGATGTTATTAGGCTTGGTTTGGATGATAAAAACAATATTATTTTACAACATAAAAACGTGTTTGGTATATCTATGTTTTTCTGTGGAAGTGGCGCAGGGTATGTCGAAATTGACTATTAGTTTGGATGACACAATAATATTATTCAATGTTTCTTTCTATCTTTTTTAAAATATTTTCTAAACCATCAAACGTTGAATAAAAAAATGCACAGGACTTGCAAGAAATGGCTAAAGCAAACTGTCAAACAAATGTTCTTAGCTTCCACCCAAATGTTCGTAACTCCAATTCTGCTCTCTATTTTTTTATATCTTTTCTTTTTCTGTAGGATCGAAGAGCTGCCAAACATGCTCAATCTCCAAAGAAAGAGTTTACTTTTTGGTGGTACACTAATTCATATTTCTTCCATGTAATTTTCACTGGTTGCAGCCAAGTGATAAGTAGACTTAATAGTACTTATTTAGGGTTTTTTCTTTCATTGAAAAAAATATTATTTAGGTTTTGAAACATTAATGGCGATTGTTTCTAAATTTCCCGCATGCTACTCTTGAAAGAGTATTAGTTTTAAGTTACTTTTTCCTTTTTCTTTCTTTTCTTTTTTTTTTGTTTATTTTTCTGTTTTTTTTATTTTTATTTTTTTTGCTTCCTTTGTATCAGTTTCAATAGTACCAGAAACTATTCACGTGTATACAGGGGCGGAGCTTTGTGTTGCTCTGAATTGCCCCACCTCAATTTTTCCGAAGTACCCTTAAATGTTATGTAAAAATACAAAAATAGCTAATTTTGCCCCACCAAAAATTAAGAAATATAAATTAAATTATTATTAATTGACTAGCTGAAATTCTTTTGTTTGCTAGATATTTTTATTTTTGTGTGCTCGGTTAGTTTTCATTATTTTTGTTTGTGTTTCGATTTTGATTTTTGATTTTTACAGTAAATTTTATAAATTATAATAATTTATCATTATTTTTAGTACAATTTTTTATTATTGAACTAAATTTTTTTTTACATTTTCAATACACACTTTCACATTAAAAAATTATTTTTCAAAAAAATATTTTCAAAAGCATGACTTAAACAAACAAAATCAATTCAACAAGCTCTTAAATGTAATTGTTTTTTCATTTTCAAAAATACTCTTAATGTTGTATATAGTTTTGAAAATATTTGATGAGTATTTGCAATTTTATTTAATTATTTGTCTTCACAGAGAAAAATGTATATGAATTTATTGTATATTTGAAGTAATGGAGTATTAACACTTATTTTAAAGCAAAATAAATGTAATACATAAAACTAGTGTAATATTTTTTGAGAAAATAAAACCTATATTTAATATTATAAAAAAATTATTTTGCCCCTCCTAACCTCAGGGCCTGGCTCCGTCATTGCGTATATATTACAAATACTGTTCATGTGAATAGTATCAAGAGGTGGTCACCCTGAATTAGTTTCATGGAAGACCATATTTTATGATTGGATAGGCATAGTTCTCGATGACTCTGGATTTATTGTTAGTTTTAAAGATTTATGGGCCTGTGTTTTCTTTGCTAGACTATATTATTAGCGCTCTATTAATTTATACAACAAATATTAAGAGCCAATCAGTTTGACAGTTGAGTAATAAAGTTTTGCATAAAAATCATGCATTTTAATCATAATTAATTCACAGTTGAAAAGGAAGGATATAATTTATGCATGATTACACACGTGACCAAGTAAATAATATATTCTTCCAATGATATATAAGCATGTAAGAATCAAAATTCTCTCTAAATATTGCAAGAGTGCAGAACAAAATAATATAACTAAAGGGAAAAGAAAAAAAAGTGTAACATTTGCTTGTACAAATACTGAATGTGATTCTATCAATCTTGCTTTAGGTAAAGGTATTGAATATCCTTTGGCAAAATATTAGTTAATTAGTTGAATAAAAAAACGGTTTGCTTCATAATTGGACTAGGAATAATTTTTATTCTTTCTATCTTTTTTTAATCTCTCTGTTTTCTGCAAAGAATCGCTTTGCTACAAAACAACAAAAAGCACGTACATATATTTAATGAAGGAATATACTATAGTTCCATTACGGAACCATTGCATTAGTATTTATTTACGGAAGGAATGGTTATGTGAAGGGACTGTAGTCTTACCTTATATTTAGCTTTTTCACATATAAACCAAGTTAATTCAAATATATTTTTATTTATAGAAACATTTTTCATAAAATAGTTTTTCAAATGCTTTTCTGTTCATGAATAAAACGGTAAAAAGTTTTTTTTTTTTTTTTCAAAAAACAGTTTTTTAACAGAAAATTTACGCAAATTCTAGATATCATTCCTATTAGATTAATGTAGAAAATATATATCAGTCCCAGTAAAAAATAATTACTAACCCCACAACCTTGTTCAGACAATTTATTTATTAATTAATGAAGGACTAAATTATATTTAACAAATTTAAGTTCAGCAGTTATCTAACACTACATACTGAAGTTAAAATATTTCTTTTAGTATAGAAATATAGTTCATCTTCCTTTAAAAAACAAAAATTCGTTGAAAATTTATGTTGACAAAAAAATAACTAGCTTGTTAACTTGTATCTACTATGTTTAGATCTATACTATGTATAAATTTTTAGTTTAGTAAATTACGTACACTATTGTGGTTCAAATTTGATAATTATTAGATTAAGTATTTTGTAATTAGTTGTATTGACTGTTAATATGTTTTCTATCAATCGTTGTTGGACAATTTCTAAAAGTGATAATGAAATTTTTTTAGTTTTCAAAAAAAGAACGAAAAAAAAAGCTTGTTAACTCATGAAAGCTTACAAATAAATTCTGTCTTGGTTCTTTATTTGCAACTAAAGTTTGCATAAGAATCATGCTTTTTTTTATTCTAATTTACAGTTGGAAAGAAAGAATATAATACATTGGATGGTTGCATGCATGACCAAGTAAATAATGTATTCTTTGAGTGAAAGTAATGAACTCCAAATTCGGTAAAGCTAGTCTCACTCTATATATATACTCCAGCCTTTTATTATACATCTATATCTCATCAGCAAAAACAAACACCAAAATATCCAAACAAACAAACTAGCCAAACCAACCTGTACATATTTAGTAATGGCTGAGCTTTTCGTTCCCAAAATAGTAGATCAGTTGAGTGATGTTATGATAAAGCAACTGGAGAAAAGGGTAAACTTGGTGATGGGTGTGGAGGAAGAGGTGGGAAATCTCTCTAATAAACTGAAAACAATTGAGAAAGTGTTGCATGATGCCGAGAGGAGAAGGCTGAAGGAGAGCGATGTTCGCGTCTGGCTGGAAAAGCTCGAGGATGTTACTTATGAGATGGAAGATGTTTTGGATGAATGGAATCTCAAAGTTGTGAGACCAAATGATGATCTTCATCGTCATCCGGTAAAAGCTGGAAGAATGCCATCACTTTTGAGAAAGGTGTGTTCTTTTATCCCATCTCTTTCTAATTGTCTTAAGCAAATTCCAGCACGTAGTGATATTGCCTTGAAAATTAAGGAGATCAATGATAAACTAGAATCCACATTGCGAGAGGCTAATCAGTTTACCTTTGTTACGAGTCCATTGAAAATTAATGGACATGTCGATTCTAACTCAATAGTTGATCAACACCGCATGACTATCTCCTCCGTTGATGAGTCAAAGGTGTGTGGTCGAGATTTCGATAAGGAATCTCTCCTCAAGCACTTGTTGCTAATTGAGAACAAGAGTACTGATCATTATGCCGAAGACAAGGTTAACGTTATCTCAATAGTAGGGGCTGGGGGTAGCGGCAAAACCACATTAGCCCAATTTCTCTACAATGATCATAGAGTGAATGAAAATTTCCTACTTACAAAATGGGTATGTGTGTCAAATCCTTTTGATGGGAAAAGGATTGCCAAAGCTCTTCTTGAGAGCCCAGAAACGAGTAATATTAATAATGTGTCAGAGTTGGAATCACTATTTCGACTTCTAAAAGATTACTTTTCTGGAAAAAGATTCTTAATTGTCTTTGATGATGTTTGGATGGATAAATACTCAGAGTGGGAACCATTTAGAGATTCACTCAAGGGCGGTGCTTCTGGAAGCATCATCTTGGTTACTACAAGGAGTGAAAAAGTGGCTATAGCAGTGGGTACTCATTACCAGCTAGGCTAAGGTTACTAGAAAACTTAGATTGTTGGTTAATCATTAAGCAGATAGCCCTTTCTAGGAGATCTGATTTGTGTGATAGAGTAGAGAAAATTGGGCAGAGAATTGCAGAAAAATGCAAGGGCTTGCCTCTTGCTGCAAAGACTTTGGGAGGTCTTCTGCAATTTAAAAACACTCCTCAAGAGTGGCAAGAAGTTTTAGATAGTGAGATATGGAAAATAGAAGAAGCGGCTTTGGATCTTTTCCCTCATTTCTATTTGAGTTATAAGGAGTTATCCCCACAGTTGAAACGATGCTTCTTGTATTGTGCAGTCTTTCCAAAAGATACTGAAATAAATGTTGATAGATTAATAAGACTATGGATGGCGCAAGGTTATCTTAGTTATTCTTTTGAGAGAGTTGATGATAATATGGAAAAGAAGGGCTATGAGTGCTTCAAAAATTTAGCAATGCGTTCTTTCTTTCAAGAGTTAAAAGAATATATCAAAGATGAAGGGAATGAAAGTGTGGGCTCCTGTAAGATGCACGACCTAGTTCATGATTTTGCTCAATTTCTCGTAAAAGGCGAGTGCCGTGCATTTGAAGAGGTTGATTTCCAAAACGTGACATCTAATGGAGGATTTTTATCCAAAGAAAGAATTCGTCACGTAACAATGAAGCTTGGAATAACAAAATCAATAAATTATTCTATAATCTTCGACATTGGGAAGGTGCGAAGCATTTTTCTATCTTCTTATGGTGAACTTGCCCGAGATTTGTGTAGCAATTTAAAATCTGTGAGATCCTTAACATTGCGTGCTTGTAGATTATATGAATTGCCACCAGAGGTAGGAAATTTGATTCACTTGCGATTCTTGGATGTGTCTGACAATGCCTTTAAGGAATTGCATGAAGCAATATGTAATTTACATTATCTGGAAACATTGAACCTTGAGGATTGCTGGAATCTCGAGTACTTACCTGAAAGGATTGGAGAGCTTGTACACTTGAGGCACCTTCTCAATTATTATACGGGAAACTTGACAAAAATGCCACGTGGGATTGAGAAGTTAACTTCACTTCGTAAAATGGATGAATTCGTTCCTAGTGCTGTTAATAACTCTGCTTCCTTCAATCATCTTGCAAAGCTCAAGTACTTGAATAGGTGGAATGTCATCTTTCGAGAGAACCAGAACCAAGACCTTGTGAATGAAAGTTGGAGGGATATTTCTATGCCAGAATCACTGCCAAATCTACAAGTGCTAGAAATTCGAAACTATCCCACAACTCAATTACCCAAGTGGATTGTAGCTGAACCTCTCATCAATAATTTAACATTTTTTGCTTTAGGTTGGTCTCCTTTGATTTCATCACTGCCTGCTTTGTGGAAGTGGCCATCTCTCCAATCCCTCCGGCTTCTTGGACTCGGAAGCCTAAAACATATAGGTCGTGAATTCTTTGGAATATCTGATCTTCAGGCACCAGGTCACCCTGAAGATTCATGTGTTCAATCAGTAGCATTTCCTAATTTGAAAACTTTGGAATTCCTGTATCTTTATAATTGGGAATCATGGGAAGACATAAGTGAAAAAGAAGATTATGAGAAAAGGAAGAATGGTATTACCTCAATCATGCCGCACCTTTTGACCGTAGAGATTATCGGGTGTAATAAGTTGGAGGCATTGCCGCTGGGGATCCTCGGAAATGCGTCAGCCCTCAAAGAATTAAGGCTCCATGATTGTAAGAAATTGAGGGAGCGGTACTCAAACAAAACTGGAGAAGAATGGATGAGATTAATGTCACACAATATTCCGAAAATTATAACTGACTGGGGTAAGCTTATCATCTACAGATTCATTTGTTTTGTTGAATTTTATATTCTTTAGCCGATCATAATTTTTTTTTAGATCCCCTAATTATTGTTATTTGTTGATGATGATGGCTTTGCACAGGTACGATAATTGCCTCAAGTAATGTTGGCTCTTGATCCGTTGTTGCTGTCAGGAAAGTAAGCTGGAGCTCCTCGCCCTTCGAAGTTCAGCCAATGCCATTTTATTTTATTTATCACTTTGTTAATACTATATGCGGATCGTTAAGTGTTTATTCTGTTTGTTTGTTTATAATTGCAAATTAATTGGGCTTATTTTAGTTTGTTAAGAATTTTTTCCTGTGAAGGATTTGGTGGACACATGTATGTTTCAGTGGTTGTAATTTATTACTTCTAATTTATTATATGTATCTTTGTATCTTAATATTTCAGTGATCATTCATTACTTATCATAACGAGAAAGGAACATAAAATTTCTCTTTTTACCTTTCAATTTCTTCCACCAAGATCCAGGTAATTTGTCATGGCTAGGATTCGGTTTTCTTGTCTGCTATAGTGCTTGGATGTGTTTTGTTCTCTTATTATTAATTTAGTTCTAGATTATACCATTAAGGTATTGATTCTTCACTTTTTATTTTTCTTGTATCTTCATGTTTTTAGGTTTATGAATGCTCCTTTTAATTTATTGGATACTTATTCTGACAATGCCAAGTTTGAGGATAATTGTCGTGCTATAGTTGGAACTCTGTCCAAATAAAGCTAACATCGATTGGCATCATCTTCTGATACCAAAATGATTTAATGATACGTGCATTCAGCGTACAAGGGTGATGCGAATTTATGCATCGCACTGTTTTTCCTTTTATTTTTATTTTTTCTATTTCACTTTTAAATATACATATTTCCGTCCCTTGTTCATTGTTTACTGTTTTTTTTCGTAATGATTCACTACAAACTATTGCTACTGATGACCCTAGGAGATTTGTTGATCATTATTACTTTGAGAACATCAGTGGCTTGCTTCCTGACGAGAATATATATATATATATATATATATATTTAGAATAGAATGTCTAGGTTATAGATACCTGTGCTGATTTTCCTCTCCAAATTCTTGTTTTCCATCCTGTTATGTGCTTAACATTTGTGTACAAATTGTGCTGTTGTTTTCTGCACCAGCACGGTTGTCTATACAGCTAAAATTTCCTCAAAGGCTCAAATCGCATCATTGTTCTTCAACAGACACTTTGCAACTCCAGGTCATCTTCAGTAGGATTCTTTTATTTTCTTTCTTTTTCTTTTCCTATATAAGTTTGAGGCTATTTATGTCTTGATAAATATATTATTATTTTGATATTTCCATCTAATAATCTAGTACCCTTATAAAAAGTTACATAAAAGTTACATACGTACCCTACTTATTAATTTTAAAAGTTCCTTTGTCCCTATTAAAAAACTTTCATTTATTTTATAAACTCGTTGCAACGTGCATTATCTGTGCAGTAAATTATAAGATATAGTTGCATGGAAAATTAGAAAAAGTAAATTAAAAAATTGGTTTTAAAAAAAGAATAATACTGATTCATGTTTTGATTCAAGTTGCTAAAAAAAAACTCATCCAATTGCTCCCGGACATTCTCATCTGGCGATAAGGATGCTCCTGATTTTCAGGACCTCCCTCTGATCTCTTGCTATCTCTTTCTGGGCGTCTCTCACAGCGCCTCCAGCAATGGAGGCCGGCCGCCCTTAATTATGCAGCAGTACTTTCGAAGCACCGATTGCCACCACTACCCAAGCCAATTGATCTCCCACCAAAGACACCAACAGAGCACTGTGGGAAGCTTGCTCTGATCTTCACCGACGAAGAGAGCGATCTACTTGAGGTACCTCTTAAGCGAGCATTGATCGGGAATTTATCACGAGGAAATCCAACAATTGATGAACTTTGAACAGATTTTCTAACAGCCGGATTTTTTGGAGGTTTTCACATCAGATCAATCGATCCTCGAAAAGTGCTCATACGCTTTGAACAAGATGTGGATTACAACCGCTGCTTCTTGAAAGGGGTTTAATGTCAATAGGGAACATGTTTGGTCGTGCCCTCAAGGTTGACTTTGCTTCTTCTTACATCTCTTGACCGTCGGTTGTGAGGGTTTGTATGGAGGTCGACCTCCTCAAACCCCACCCGGATTCTATCTATCTTGAATCTCGAGGAAGAGGTTTCCTCCAAATCCTAGACTTCGAAAAGATGCCACAGTATTGTGTGTGCTGTTACAAGGTCGGCCACCATCAATCGGACTGTCGAAAGGGGGAGCCACCTCCACCCTCAAACCAGCAAGGGAGGAGAAAGCCTCTTGACATACCAGATCCACCGCCACTGCTGCCTCCAATATATAAAGGAAAATCCAAGCTCCAGGTCAAGATAATCCTTTGCCAGAACCAGCCCCAGTATCGATTTTTACCACAAATCCCACTGTTCCATCCATCGCTGCAACAACCTCCATGGGAGTGGATACAGATAGCGAAGTAGAAGAAGTCTTTGCTGAAGACCGACATGAACCTGTTCGACCAAATGCCACTAGCCCAGCATCACCATGCCCGCAGACCACCAATCCAGCACCAGCATGTGCGCAAAGCCCACCCACAGGTGTGCAGCCTATGCCCAGCCCAGCCATCTGCGCGCAGGTCACCAGTCCAGCTGCAGCCCCGAATTTACAAGCCAACGCCAGCACACCTGGGCAGTTCTGTGCGCAGCCACCAGGTAGCTTAGGCGTCCAGGAAGCTGCTCGACAGAATGCCACACTCGTAGACCAAGCAATCTGTGCACAGGTCCACCAGCATCCAGCAGCAACAACGCAGCAACCCCCAGAATCGCAAGCCAACTCCAGCACACCCTTGCAACTTGAAAGTGTTCGACAAAATGCCCAATCATCCCCCAGGCCAGCAATCAGCTCAGAGCCTAGCTGTGCAGCTTCTGAAATAGTCCCAGCTTCGGAAATAGTCCAGACCTCAACGTTGCTCACAGAGGAAGCTACCCAAGTCTCTACCACACCTTTGTGGACCGATATAGTCCAAGCTCAAAGTTATCCCCAAAAAGAACATAGGTCCCTGCCACTCCCCAAAGTAAAGCCTCTCAAAAGAATATAGAATTCCTACAGACACTGAGCTGATCGCTCGTATACCCACTAAGCCACGCGTTCCTGTTACACCATTGCCGGTCTTCGACTCACATGAGGTCCATAGTGATGGCAACCAAGATGACGAAGGGAGGGTGGAGTATGACCCTTGGGAATTTGAGGACGAGTTCGAAGAGGAGGAGGTTTTACAGGCCCATTCCAAGAGGCCAGAGACTTTTCTTGAGTATGAACGTCGGAATCTTCATAACATACCCAAAGTAGACTATCGTCAATTTAACAATCATGGGTACAAAATGTGAACCTCGAGGTTCTATCTTATTTATTTATTTATTTTCTTTCGTAATTAATAAAACGAGTAACCAGTCCCATTTAATAAAATAAAAAAATAAAAAAAACTCATCCAATTTTAACCTTAGTAATTGCACAATAAAAGCATGGTAAAAGAACGTAAGTATTGTAGAAAGGATTCATATTAGAAATTAATTTTTTTGCCTTCAAAGGCTTTATCCCTTTATCTTTTTTCTTTTTACAAAAGTTTCCTAGCTAAACAATCAAATAACGCACAAGACTTGCATAAAGAGGGCTCAAGCATGCACAAACCTCCACGGCCAAAAACCTCCTCTTCCTGGATGCTGCTTCCGCCCGCCGCTGACGACACTTTGGCGTGGGTGAAATTTGTCGGGTCAGGCAAATCCGCATCTTAGCCGGTGACTTCTTGACCTTTATTGACAAATTATTTTAACCTTATTCACTCCTTGTGCCAAGATTATTAATTTACTTCAGTTGCGCTTATCTAGTTTTGATTAACATCAACTCAACTTGTATGCTTCTTCTTCTCTTGTTTTAGCATCTGTTTCTTAGTTTGAAATTAGGGGGGCAGAGTGTTGAATTTTGAATATTCTACAGAACCCAAAAGGCAAAAGGTATCTAATTTTTTTTTAACTTGTTAGCAAAAGTAGTTCTTTAAATGCTTGTAATTTTTCTCTGGCTATCCTATTCTTAATTTTAATGGCGACCATTGTTATGGACATAAAGCTCCTTCACGTACAAACTTTGAGGAAGATAAGGGTGGTCGAGGGAGCAGGCAGGCGGCAGTGGAGGTTTGAAGGAGGAAGGTGGAGGAGAGCTGAAGGAGGGAGACATGAGGAAGAAAAGAAAGGTTTTTTTTTTTTTTTCCACGAAATAATGAATGACAAAAATACCTTTAAAATTTGACACATGACATGCACATGTTGGGCATTTCATAAAACTAACGACAACAAATTCCAAAACCTGTTTTAGTAAGTAACGTGACATTTGTAGAAAATAAAAAATTTTGTTACCAAACCGGACATAATGGAAATGTAAAGTGACATTTTGAACAGTTCATTCTTTTTATAATAATTTTCTATAGTAATTGTGTTTGGACTAATAATACAGGAATAAGTTTGCATTTAGAGTCCATAAATGTCAGGGACCCAATTTTATATTAATCCATTATAATGTAAGGATAATTTTTTCCCTAAAAAGAAATGGAAGGTAATTTTGTAGTAATTTTAACTAAAAACTTATACTCCCTCCGTTCCATTAGAATAATCCACTTTGTAATACTAAAAATAGTATTACAAAGTGGACTTTCAAAGAGTATCACCAACGGATGCTATTTTAGCATCTGTTGTGTCTAACGGTTGGAGAATAGCATTCCCCAACAGTTGCTATACTCAACAGCTACACCAACGGTTGGGGAAGACCATCTCAAGCCAGAAATAGCTCCAGCTATGGGATATTATTATTTTTATTTTTATTTTATTTTTTTAACTTTGAAATTTTGATTTTTTATAATAATTATTTGAATAGATTAATAATTTCTAATAATTATGTACTTTTAAATATTAAAATTTTATTTTCCAAATTAAATTAATTTTCTAACAAAAATTATAAATGTTAATAAAATAAAGTTATTAATAGATTAAAAAATATTAAATAGATTAATTTTTATTTTTATGCACCGTTTGTATTGTGTTGTTGGTTTTATGTAATGCAATGTTTTCCTAGTATTCGTAAAAAATGTGTGTTTTTAATGAATGTTTTAATAAATATTTTGATGCATATATTGAGTTGAATTATTATTTAATTTCTTTATTTTATATGAGTGAACTGCATTTTGATCACAAACCTTGTAACTTGTTGCAAAAATTGACACAAAAAAATATCATGATCAATTTTTTTTGGGTTTCCTCATTTAAAAATAAACACAAAAAATTATCATTTGTATTACAGTTTAAATGTTTTAGTATCACAAATTTGAAAATAAATGTTTTGTTCCCTTATGTTTTAAAAGTGATATTTTTTATTTTCTGAACTCCAAGTTTGTCTCACAATGTGTGCATTAAATATTAAATACAATTGCACAAAAAAAATTTAAAAAGTAACAAATTTTTAAATTTTAAAGGAAAAATAATCAAAGTGATTCATGCTTTGATTCAAATTATTAATTTTTATAATCCAATTTTATACACGATAAAAGCACGCATATACTGAAGATAGGATTTGTAATGAAAAAGTAAGATAAAATTACGCAATAAATTCACTAATTAGTTTATCCATTTGCTTTTATAAAGTAATCATTAATTACCTAATATTATTTCACATCACTAATTAGTGTGTTTTTTCTTAATTAAAAATTTTATTAATGGTGTTAGAAATCGTCCAAATTGCAATTAAAAGAAGACCAAGATCTAGTCAGTACAACTAATTACAATATCTTTGATCTGATAATTAACAGATCTGAACCACAACGGTATATCTATTCTATTAAACTGTAAATCTATACATAGTATAGATCTGAACATAGTAGAATTATACTGTTGAACAAATCTCGCACCGATAGTCACGGATCTACCACTAATTGCTGATGAAATCTTCAATACTGAATCTTTTGAAATGTTTTCCTTTTAATAATAATTTAAGGGTCTTGACAAAATTTGAGCTTAAAGGAAAAAAGAAAACAAGTTGGGCTAAGAAAGTAAAAATGAATTGGGTTTTTGATGGATATAAAAATAGGTTGGGCTCAGGCTAAGAAGAAAATAAGTGTAGGAAATTAAGAATGTGCTTTGAAGAAAATAAATAAGACTTTTAACAGAAAATAAAAATAAAAATTGGGTAGTGATAACGAAATGGTTAGGCCTAAAACAACCCAATATAATTCGATCCACTTTTAAATTTATTTGGACAATTTTTTGTTTATTAGTGTCATGAAATCATATATCAATGATTAGTCTAATTAATTTAGAAAGATTCAGCCCATCAAGTTTTAGAATTATAAAGCATCAAACCCTTTAATTAAAATCTAACATTGTTAGAAACTTAGAATAGATATGAGAGTTAGCCTGTTGTTCATTATATTTTCAAAGACATGTTTTAGTACTTTTGAATATTATACTAATTTTTCATCATTTTCAATACACTTTTCAACCTTTTAATTATACATTTTTTTTATATTTTTAATACACTTTTTACATTTAAAAACCATCTCCAAAACCAATATTTCAAAAACTTGTTCTCAAAACTCATCCAAAAAAAACAGGCCCAACCAAAACTCACATCATTAGTTCCATTGGGGCTAATGAGTTGCACAATTACTGTACACAAATTATATTATCTCCTAAAATTTGGGCATAGTTACAATCTATTCCCGTTGTTTCTAATAATTATATTGAGTGAACTATCAAAAATGTCATCATATTTTTCTAAAATCTCTCGTTTTGTCACTAAACCTTTTTTTTTCCCCAAAAGTGTCACCATACTTTCAAAAATGAGCCAGAAATATCATTTTACTGTTTATTTCCATTAGCCCTAACGTAATAAGCAACATGAGCATCTCATATGCATTTTTTGAGGGTATTTTTGTCCTTTCACTGTTATTTTGTTTTCATTCTTCCTCATTTTTACTATTTAAGCTTCTTTCCCAAATCCCTCCCCCCTTCTCCCTTCTCCGCTTCTGTCCGCCTCCACTCCCACTCCTCCGCCGCGCCCTCCCCCCTCAGGCGTACAATAAGTGAACACGGTTGGAAGTTGAGGCGGTTCCAGCAGCAAGAAGAAGACGGTCTGAACCGTCGGAGAAAAAGAAAGGGAAGAGAAACTAGTTTGAACAATTGGAAAATGAAAAAAAAAAATGAATAGTTAAAACACAAAAATACCCCTAAAAAAAGCATGTGAGACACATGTTGAATATTCCATTAGCTCTAATGGAAAAATCTAACGGAATGACATTTTTGGCCCCTTTTCGAAAGTATGGTGACATTTATGGGGGAAGAAAAATGTTTAATGACCAAACGGGAAATTTTGGAAAAGTATGATGACATTTTTAACAGTTCACTCTAATTATATTTGCTCTCTCTTCTAATTGTTCATACCACAAAACAAAATTGGGAGGCATAAAACTAAAAATTGACTCTTGCGGGAACATAAAACCTATAAAAACAATTATGTGAACATATAAACTATACTATAAAATAATTTATAGATTTATAAATATATGTATATATATATATATATATTTAAAGGTACTCCAGAAATCCATCATTCTGTGAATAGGGGATGTGGGGGCTCGGTGAGTGAACAATTTTAAAGAATAAAAAACTGAGAATGTTAATTACTTCATGCATTTGTAGAGTTCGATTTGAAGAATGTACAAAATCAAAATAGAAGAGACAGAACAAAAAAGAATAATTTGTTTATGAGAAGTAAGGAAATCAAAATGGAACAAAAAATCATTTTGAAACTTGATTCTTCTAACCAGATACCCTCTCGCTGTCCCTTTTGAGAAACTTTTGTTCTTTTTTTTCCATGTTTCAATAATAAAAAACTAAAAAATTCCCACGAGGGGCTGCCATAGCCGGTGGCAAGCTTGGGTGGCGCCTGAAAACTATAGTCTAGGGCTGCTTATTTTCTTGCGAGGGAGAGAATTCGATTTAGAGAAATACTTCCTCTGCTCTATATAATATGGGTAAATTACATTTAGGGAAAATTGCAATTTTGGTCTGTCAATTATATTTTCATTATACTTTTAGTCCCTTAATTATTGAAACTTGCACTTTCAATCCCCTAACTATCGCTCTTTCGCCATTTTGGTCCCTCTTACCAGCAAACTTATAGGTTACCGGTCATTTGGGGCCAAAATAAAAAACTTATAAAATATTTAGGCCAAATCATAATAACTAAAAACTTTAAAAAATTTAAACAAAAATTGCTCTTCTTTTTTTTTTTTTTTTTTGAACTGAGAAAATGGAAGATTTTATTCTCTCAACACTAGAAAATGTACAACCAAGATAAAAGAATCAATCCAAGAACAAAAAGCTCCAACTAGTAAATAAATCTGATGAACATTACATAATAAAATGGCAAAACCATCTGGGATGTAAATTGTTAGCCAAACAAGTCATCTCCCATCCCGAAACACAAATAATAATCTTCTAATTCCTGCAGGCAGGCAAAACAGAGAGCAATAGAGAGCTGGCGATGAAAGCAATGGAAACGGGCAGAGAGAACCGGGCTCCAACGTCCGGGGCAGGTGCCGGGGCGGCACCAAGTCCTGAGCGATGACAGCCAAAACGAGCACAAAGAAAGCCATGAAGATGCTCTTTGGTGCCATTTTCCCTAAAGTATTGCTAACTTCAACAAAAGTATGGAAATTGAATAGATTAAGTTGTTGTGTGAGTATTTTGGTTTTTATAACAAAAACAAAAAAAACAAAAATAGCTCTTCTTCTTCGCTTGACTGGTCGGATTTCTTGGTCGCTCGTCTTCAACCACCATCAAGAATTTCTTGTTGAATTCTAAGCCAATTTCTAGAATCTTGAGAACACAAGTAGTTCATTGATAATTTTTGATGAATTTTTGTGTGAACTTTGGCGGACTGGAGTTGAACCCGTCGTGAAACGGATTGACCGGCTTTGGTCTGGGCAGCAAAATTCCAATCCAAGCGATTGTTTGCTGAAGCATGAGCTTGGAATCCAGCTAGGGAGACCCTCATCAACATCCAAATCGAGGAGTTCAGATATACCCAAATCTGGGTTATATCGGGCTAGGGCAAAATTAGGGATAAAGAACTTGAAGTTTGAATTGCTTCTCGGGTAGGAATGTTTTGAAGCTAATTTGGATTCTCCTATCATTTTCTGGGCAACCCATAGGAAGCGAAGAAGATTGGTTCCAATTTGAACTCAAAATATTGAACCACTGAGTTGACTCGATTGGGAAATTTCTGGACTGTATTTGGTCCACTGTTGGGTTCGCGGAGTTGCCGTCAGTGGTGCTGCTTGCTGCCAATGAGCTCCCCTGCCTCCTGGCTTTCTTTAGTGGCTGGCACAGGACTTCAGTTGGGCAGTTGGTTCAGTTCCTTCTTCTTCCTGTTCTTCTTTACGGGTTTGATAAGCTCAACCCATAGCTTTGCTTTTTTCTTTTTCTTTTTTTTTTTAAATTTTAGAAAAAGTATATTTTTGTTTATCTATTTTTAAAGTTTTGAATTATTATGATTTGGCCTAAAACTTTTATAAATTTTTCAGTTGGGTCCAAATTACCGTTGACTTCGTCAGTCAAACGGTAACTTACCGGTAAAAGGGACTGAAACGGCAAAAGAGTGATAGTTCGGGGACTGAAAGTGCAAGTTTCAATAATTAAGGGACTGAAAGTGTAACGAGGGTATAATTGAGGGACTTAAACTACGATATTCCCATTACATTTACCTGTTCAACATATGTGAAAACTACCAAATAAATCCCAAGGTTTCGTGAAATTATAGTCTTCATCGGGTAATAATAAACAATTACCGTATTCGGTCTAGTAAAATCCTAGTTTTTTCTTTATGAGTCAAAAACTGAACCAAATAAATCCCAACATTTTTGTTATTTTGCAAAAAAAATATGAGTTCCTTATCATATTGTCTAACGGTTTGACATGCGATACTTTCATTCTGAATATGATATACTTGATAACATACCCACGAAACTTTTGAAAATTAAAAAAAAAAGGTGTGTGTTGAACTGTTTGGCAGGTCGAATACAAATTTTTTTTTTTTCCAAAATTTCAAAGTTTAGAGGTATTGATAGTTTCATTAAATCTTGAAGTTTATTTGGTAGTTTCCACATACCTCAAGGGGTAAATGTAATTACCCTTTTTTGAAAGTGTCTAGCCAAATTTTTTTTTTTTCTTTCTTAAAGAAGTGTTGATTTATACATTTCAATGGAGCTAAACTTAATATATCATAGGTTAAACTCAATAGGTGATAAGTTAGAAGTTAAACTCAATACATAATATATACATCATTGGCTAAAATCAATATGCAATATTTCTGAAACTAAACTTATAACTGCGATACATTAGCAGCTAAACTCGATACATTAGAGGCTAAACTTGATACTTATCAAACAGTCAGATGCATTTGATACAAATTTGGCCCTCTAAATTTTAAAAATCAAAATTTTGATATCATAAACTCTTTCCTATTACCAATCATTGCGATATATTACATACACGCTTTTCTCATGCATTAATTTACTAGGGTAAAATTGGCTTAAAAAGTGTAGCAACTTGAATCAAAGCATGAATCAATGTTATTTCTCTAAAAGAAAATTATTTGTTCTTTTATCTAATAATGTAAGGCACAAATAATGTATGTTACGACAAAAAAATTAGTTTTGAGAATGAAAAACTTTGAAAACATTAGTGACCAAACATATATTTCAAATACTCCCTCCGTCCCACTCAAAGAGTCCACTTTGAAATGTATACAACTTATTATGGGTTCTGAGGTACAACACCTAAAATAAGTAATTTACTATCATATTTTCTACTTATATCCTTACTTTAGAAGTAAGGGTTTAATTGTGAACCACATATTGTAATATTAGTAAGAGTATAAAATGTAAATAAATTCAAAATGAACTCTTTAAATGGTACAAATTTTTTTTTTTAAAGTGGACTCTTTGAGTAAGACGGAGGGAGTATATATGATACTAAATATTTGAAATTGCAATATAACAACTCAAGTTAAGGGACAAAATAAGTTTTTTTTTTTTTTTTAATAATTAAAAAGATGGGGCGCACCCTTTCATTAAAGCTGCAGTAGAAGTACACTGAACAAAAGTTTCTAAAACCTGAGCTAAATCTGATGCTAGTTAACACACCAGCCTCGTGTAAACACCCACCGCACTTAAAAATGCTGTTCGTCCAAAGACTTGATGATGAGCTGAAAAACATAAAGGAGATCTCACTGCACATTCCACCTTCCTTACACTACTTTGGATAAATACCTTTTTTCTTTTTTCCATGCCAATCTCCCATGCTTGCTTTTAACTTCGAGAAAAGTTAGTGGAAGGGTGTTATAGAAATTTTCCCTTCTAGGCGAAAACTCCTACAACTTCACCTCCCCGAGTGTCACGGTTCGCTCATTTGAATCACCAAGATGAGCGCACCGTGTGGCAAGCAAGGCTCTCTAGCCAAGCTTCCGCTAATTCTAGCAACGGGCCTTGTTCCCGAAGTACTTGTAATTAGCACATCCAAATCAATGAAAATAGACGAAGGCAAATTCATAAGCCAAAGCTTAGTTTTCCATTAATAAAAGATAGAAATCACAAGAAAAAGCCAACAGTTCAAAAGGGGTGGAAACCCTTCTCTTGCTTGCATTACACCATTCCACCAACAACAGGAAAGGCTAAAAACTAAAAGTGACCGGTTAAGCGATCAATGCGTAAAATGGGTGATCTTGCTAAAGATCACTTATCTTTGTGAAAACTAAACTAAACTCCCTACAATTACATTGAAATATAAATAATACAAATCAATATATACAAAGTTGGGCGACGTTGGACAAGGTTGTTGAGGTGCTGGGCGCTGGGCGCGCTAAGAAGTACTGGCATTGGCGTGGTGTGCTCGCTGTGCTGTGACGGTGGGCGCAAGCTGAGGGGCTGGTGTAGGGGACGCGCTGAGAAGCTGGGGCGGGGTGCGCGCTTAGGGGCTGGTGCGGCGTGGGGCGCTCGCTGATGTGCCGGGGCACTGGGCGCGCTCTGTTGTGCCTGGGCACTGGTCACCGGCGCTGATGTGCTGCTGCGCGGAGTGCGCCGAGATCTAATGGGCGCTGGGGCATAGGCGTGCACTAAGGCTGGGGCGCGTGCTGAGGTGGTGTTAGGCTGTACCAAGTGTTGGGCGCCCAGTGCTGCTCGACATATGGTGCGACGCATTGTGCGATGCGTCGTGCGATTTTGCTCCGTCCATTCTCAGCTTCGAGCACAAGCTGCAACATGCCATTTTATGCTTATGGGGCGTCGATGGGGTTGTGGGGCAAGCACAAGAGGTGCGACGCGTAACACCGAGGCACCACACGATTCATACAAGTCTTTGCTGAATCGTACGCTAGCTCGCAAGCTAACTCAGACGCTTGCTCGCATGCTAGATCAAACACAACTCGAACCAAGGCGCTCACGCCTTAGTGATGTGGAAGAAAAAGTAAGCGCGCACACACACAAGGCTACACTTAGCCAAAACTTTGGCTTAACTTGTATTCACACTTCCCTTAAAGAATGCTTTACAAGGATCTCTCTCAAGGGGCTGCATTTACAAAGGAGGCTTAAGACTCTAACACTCTTGCTAGACTCTCCAACACTTGGTGCCTCCACAAGTGAGCCCCTCCACCAATTTATCGGCAAGTGGGGATGACAACCCCATCCCCTTAGGTTCTAGAGCCTTCCCTAATCGACCTAGCCCAAGCACATTCTAGCTGCGCCTAGAATGTTTCATCCCCTAAGCATTGCCGTCTCTAGAAGTTTCTAGCACAGCCCAGCACCTACGCGCCAAGCCTCGTGCATTCCAGCACTATCCAGCACCTTCTAGCGCATTCTGGGTCCTTCTAGGCGCCTCTTACGCCTTCCAGCCACGTCCGGAAGTTTCTAGACTTCTCCCTGCGATCACCCTTGCGACTCGAAGCCCTCGTGACTTCAAACTGTGCCTAGAGCATTCTCCAACGTTCTAGGACTTTCTCAGTCTTCCTTTTCACCATCTAGGGCCCTCAAGACCCTTCTAGAGGATTCTTCCTTAGTGTTGGTAAAAGGGAAAAACCAGAAGTGACCGGCTGGGAAATCAAGGAGTAGGAAAATCTCAAATTTCCCTAGAACGTTCTAGATTGGGCCCGAACCTCCTAGACTCAGTTCCAAACCTTTTTCTAAGTCTCTCCTCATGAAAGACTATCATTTTGGAGCCTCGTACTCCAAAACCTCACTTAGCCCTCGTGGCCAAGATTCCAGGCGCCAAGGCATTTTTGGGCTAACAAAGGGACACTATTTGGAGAGGAATCTTGGACCGCTCCACTAATTCTGAGATGGAGAGGATTTTCCTCATTCCAAAGCGTCTGACATTTCTCCCTCCAAAGCCATTTATTTATATTGTGAGTAATCTATTTTTTTTTGTCTTCTCAATTGATGATCTAAATATGTGCACTCAGGTAAATCCTCCTTTGTTAGACCTAGAATATATTGTTCTTTCTCATTCGACTCTTCAAGGTCATCTTCATTGTCTGTTTCCCAGTCTCTATATATATCGTCTTCTTCTCCTCGATGTGACTGCCCTCCATATTGACTATGAGTAACCCGTGGGTCCTTTGGTGATTGAGGGGGGGACATTGTAGCTGGAATATGTGGCTTGACAGGCATTGTAGATAAGAGCTGTGCATCCACAGGAAGCCTATGAGTGGCTATTGGAGTGAAAATATTCTTCAGGGGGTTAGCTTTGGGATAGGAGCAGACCTATGTTCCTTTGGTGATTTCTGCTGGTCAAGGGCTCCCTAAAAATTCTCTGACCACAAGGGAGTGGCCAGAGTAGAGTTTTGGGGGAAGTGCCATTTTTTAGATGGATTAGTATGTTTTTTGGTAGGCAAGTTAGAAGAAACTGGTGTTGGATAGTCATTAACCGAAGGAGTTAAATCTGTTGCGACTTGCTGGAGGCAGCAAAAATGGCACCCTCTATAAGCTCGAGAGGTGGATGCTTTAGAGATTGTGTGGGAAAATAAACCACATAGGCACTAGCATATTTGGTGGTTGTTCTGGACGTGCTGTAGCCAAAGGGCTGCTCACCTGGGCAATTGGTTATTGTTCTGGCGACACTGTAACCAAAGGGCTGCCCACTTGGGCAACTTGAATTGGGGTTGACATGATTAAGGGGTTTTCCATCAAAATTGGGTACTGAGGTTGTGGAGGTTGTTCCTCTAACACAACCTCAGTTTTGCTCCCATAATCAGATTCGAAGATCGGGGATGGAGTTGTGGGGTTCCCCGATTGTGCAAGGGCAACAATCGGGTTGTCTTGACTTGGAAGCTTCATTTTCCCCTTGTCTTTGGGAGGCGTTAGGTCCTGTTTGTCCGCCTTCTTTGGCTTTCGTTGCTTTACTGGAAAAGGTGGTGGTTCATCTTTCCGGCGTGACTCTGTAGAGTGCCCAACCTTCCAACAACTGCGTCAGTATGAAGGCACTTTCTCAAACACCAATTTCTGAACAAAACCCACCCCGCGGGATTCGAGATAAATAGAATCAGGCAAGGGCTTCAGGAGATCAATTTCAAAGCAAACTCGAGCTTCGGATGGCCTGACCATATTTGGTGACGTAAAATCTATCTGCAGCGACTTCCCGAATATGTTCTCGATTGAAAGTAGTGACCATTTGTTGTAGAGCTGGAATGGCAATTGTGGCAGCGAGACCCAAATAGGAACAATTGAAGATTCATCGCGTGGGTTGAAATTTCGCGTCCACTTCACAATTCGAAAGGCATAGGATCTGAAATTCCACACCCCTTTAGAAAAACCCAATTATAGTCTTCCAATTCTTCAAAGCGTATCAACATTTGACGAGGATCGATTCTCCCAATATGGAAACCGCTGGTTAAACCCACCGCTAAAAAATTGGCTCGAAAGTCATCTAGTTTTGGATGGCCCCTTGAGAATTTCCGGAGAGCTTGAGAGGGGCTTCAAGGGCGTCAGACTCCTCTGCAGTGAAAATCAAGGTGAGTTTGTTGTAGTGTTCCATGACAGGCTTGAGCGGGCGAACGATTTGGGGAGGTAGCGGTAAGAGGCGGTGCTTTGACAGTACCACTGCATAATTAAGGGCAGCCGGCCAGGCCAGCCACCCTCCATGGATGGAGGCGTCGTTGCTGCGCTTGTGAGGAAAAAACTATCGCATGAGAGTGAGTGAGAAAGTCAGGGACAAAATAAGTTAGTATATCAAGTTGATTATCTTATGATTTTTCTCATTTGCTCTGAAGAAATACAGTAACATCTCCTTAGTGATCATTATTTTTCTAGTTTTTTTGACAATTTTCCACTTTCGATGCCATCCATTATATAGTTATCCAATTTAAGGTCAATTACAAGCAACAATAGTTTAATCATAATTTACATTATTTAACGGAGGAGTTGATGAAATGTCATACACTACTAGAAATATGAGCCTTTTACGATGACTTTTTTGGAGCCTTTTACGACGACTAAAAAGTCATATTTTCGTCGTAAAAAGTGGTTTACGTCGAAAATCCCGCCTCCACGTATGTCGTTGTCAGAGTCTTCGACGTAAGAAATCTTATGTCGAGATTGATTGAGACGGTGTAAATGGAATTTTTACAACGAGTCCCTTTTTTGGACGTAAAAGTTCATTTTCTCGTCGTAATTATTCATCAATCTTAGTTGTATAAAAACATATTTACAACTATATAACTTGTTGTAAAGCTATGAAAACTCTTTGTACAAAAGTGATAATTCTATAAATTAAATTTATTTAAATGATTTTTTAAATATTATTTTTTAAAAATAATTGCTTAGGGCCTGTTCTTTTCCACATTTTCAAAACAAGTTTGGGAAAAAAAATTTCAAAACATTTTGGTTTCAAACCAATTGAAAGAAACATGGGTTTCAAAAAAAGTTTTTTTAAAAAAAAGTATTAGGCAATTTTATTTTTTTTTCCTTCATCTCCTCCCCCCTTTCACTCTTTCTCCAATTTCACAAATTCCACCACCATCCGCCCCGACGCCACCGTTAATGAACCACCTCCGGCGAAGAAGAAGGAGAGAAAGAAGAAGAAGAGGAAGAAGAAGAAGAAGGAGAAGAAGAAGGAAGAATATGAGAGTGATGAAGATGAAAAAGAAGAAGAAGGAATAAGAAGAAGAAGAAGATGAGAGTTTGGCGGTGGGCGGCAGTGGTCGCCGGTGGGAGAGAAGAAGAAGGAGAAGAAGGAAGAAGAAGAAGAAGAAGAAGAAGAAGAAGAAGAAGAAGAAGAATGAGAAGAAGAAGGAAGAAGAACAAGATGAGAGTTTGGCGGTGGGCGGTGGTGAGCGGTGGTGGGTGGTGGTGAGAGAGAAGAAGAAGGAGAAGAAGGAAGAAGAAGAAGAAGAAGAAGGAAGAAGAAGAATATGAGAGTTTGGCGGTGGGCGGTGGTGGGCGACGGTGGTCGGCGGTGGGAGAGAAGAAGAAGGAGAAAAAGGAAGAAGAAGAAGAAAAAGAAGAAGAAGAGGAAGAGGAGGAGAAGAAGAAGATGAAGAGGAGGAGAAGAAGAAGATGAGAGTTTGGCGACGGCGGCTGGGGTGGCGGTGGGCTTGAAGAAGAAGAAGAAGAAGAAAAAGGAAGGAGAAGAAAGAAAAAAATCTTGAAAACTAGTTTGCAACTTTTTGAGAAGAACAAGGTTTTCAAAATGTTGTGGGTTTATTCACAAAACCAAATTTCAAACTAAGTTTGAAATATTGGAAAAGAACAGGCCCTTAATAAGACAAAGTAAACCTAAACCATTTAGATAAAAGTATCAATATAGAAATGAACAATTTCCTAAATAAAAATGTCTTGAACTAATCCACATTAAAATACCCTATTAATAGCTATCAAATAGTCATCAAAAGTAATCAGCCTAATACTTACAATGTGTTCTCTTTCAAAACTAATCATGTAACATCCTCTATCCCACATCAAAAAATTAAAGAGTGGGTGACCTGTATAAAAGCCTAAGGCTTGTGGGCTACTAGTAACTTGGCTTAAGCCTTTTGGGTTAGCGAGGACGAAAGCCCAAAAGTTATTGGGTCAGCCTGCATGCCTGGAGCGTTACAAATGGTATCAGAGCGGCCCTGGTCCGGGAGCTAAGTGCTACGTGCAAGAGCCACCGTGCTAGACACGTGAGCCACCTCTAGAGTCCTGTTCTAGGGGAGACTGGGCCAACTACTGTACTGGACCTTGCGAGGACGCAAGGGCCTGAAGGAGGTGGACTGTAACATCCTCTATCCCACATCAAAAAATTAAAGAGTGGGTGACCTGTATAAAAGCCTAAGGCTTGTGGGCTACTAGTAACTTGGCTTAAGTCTTTTGGGTTAGCGAGGACGAAAGCTCAAAAGTTATTGGGTCAGCCTGCATGCCTGGGGCTTTACAAATGGTATCAGAGCGGCCCTGGTCCGGGAGCTAAGTGCTACGTGCAAGAGCCACCGTGCTAGACACGTGAGCCACCTCTAGAGTCCTGTTCCAGGGAAGACTGGGCCAACTACTGTACTGGACCTTGCGAGGATGCAAGGGCCTGAAGGGGGTGGACTATAACATCCTCTATCCCACATCAAAAAATTAAAGAGTGGGTGACCTGTATAAAAGCCTAAGGCTTGTGGGCTACTAGTAACTTGGCTTAAGCCTTTTGGGTTAGCGAGGACAAAAGCCCAAAAGTTATTGGGTCAGCCTGCATGCCTGGGGCATTACAAATCATCCTAACAATTAGAAGGTGTTTGCTTTCAAAAGTAATCAACAAATAGCTTTTGCATCTTTTCCATCTATTTTTACGCAAAATAGCTTGCAACCCTGCATATTTTCATCTAAATAGGTTGCAACCTTGCATCTTTTCATCTTTTTCTACTCTCACAAAATTGGTTGCACCTACAAAAAGCCATTAAAGAGCCTGAAAATAGGGGATTGAAAAAAATAAATAGAGAAAGAAAAGTAAGGTCAAAATTGCACCAACTGAGATTAACCATACCAATTTTAAGAATCATATATATCTACATATTTTGCCATTAAGAAAAAAACATCATTTTCCATGCTGGTTTTAGCAGCACATAACAATAAATATGACATTGGTTTTACAACAAGGCTTTCAACAAATAAAATAGATCAATATGTTAGCAGCCTCCAAATGAATATGTTTCTAACCAGAAGTTCAACAAATAGAATAGATGATGCAGGAATCCTGCAGTTTTAAATGCAGAAGCAATCATAATTAAGGACAAATGTACACTACTATAGGCAGCAAACAGATTTAAAACTAACACAAGCTAATAATGTCAAAAACCAGAAGAGTGTGTACCAAATTTTCCTATTCAATGGCACTTCCATCCATGTCCCAGGTCCACCTACTTTTTTCAACCCTTTGAACACAAGTATAACCTGAACCAAGAATGTCCAAAGTCCAAGTAGGTGAAATGAAAGATTGCCAGAAAGACCACAAACTGGAATAAGAAACAACAGTAGCAGAAGAGAAGTATAAAAAAACAGGGGCAGGGGATGCAGAGAGAATAGCAAGAGAAGAGGGGGAAATGGAAAGACGACCTGTGGAATATGATCAAAATTAAGGAAATGTAAAGCCTTTACTTTAAAGGTTTGTAAAACTATCTTTTTCCATCATTTGTTTACATCATTGATAAAAGTTTGCAATTTGAAGACAATCTATATCCATCACTAGCCTGTTATGTGTTTGACAGCCATGTAACTAAGGTCTTTACAAATATTATGACTAGGTGTGCCAAAAATGAAACTGAATAAAATCATTAGCTTCATAGTTCAAACCTATAAGTATGAATGTCCACTTCATCTTTTCTCACACCCAATAAATCTGATCTCACTTCAATCTGCAGCTTATCTTTGCACCGAGGTGATTTCACAAACAATATTCCCAAATTTAGATCGATGAAAGGGGAAATACAGCACATATCCAGAACCTAATACCAAATTATGGATAACTCAGGTTCCTTTATTGCATAATAAGACTATTAATCATACAAGTATAGAAAAGTATCAACTACGGGACTACAACCTTAAATTAGAAAATCTTGCATTCATGTTTTAGATGAAATCTTATTAATCAAAGAAAATTTGGTCCATTGCTTACACACTTATCCAGCTATTATTTCTCAAACTGGATGCGTAAGTGGTTCAAGTACCTTCTTTTGTGTCAGAATTTCACCGCTAGAGCATCGATGTGCAACTTTTACAGCCTGTGCTGATCTTGGACCCAAGGATCTCTCATCCATATGCAACAGGATCTGGCTTATATTGATACTTCTAACTTGGATGCTTATGAGGACATTCGAATGGAGATGAGTTGGATAATATGCTCCCACCTATAAAGACATTCCACAGAGTGATTTTCATGATGATCTCAATATATAGGAGAGGTGCAAGTAAGCAGAGCCAAGTCTTGTTCAGCATCATGCAATTCTCATCCTAGTTCAGCAATTTTCTTCGATTTAATGGGAAGAAAGAATACTGGTTTGAAAATAAAACTGGCTTACCTTTTTTGTTCATAGAAAGAGAATCTTCTTTACCTTTTGCCAATTAATAAAAGTTTCCAAATACAGGATGGGAGCAACAAAGTGCAGGATATTCATCTATATCTTGTGGTTAAGACTGCGATGTAAACTTGCAAAGCTGAAGTTGTGCAATGTAGAGATAATGATGATAAAAAATTTCACTGAATTCTATCAATCGCAGACATATGACATACATAGGAAACTATTAGTCTACTGCTAGGTCATTAGTTAATTTGCCTTACTTTTATGCATGCACCGGCTGGCTAGTTGGAGATATTTCCAAAAGTATAAACACAGCATAGTTTTTTAGAAACAAACATTCAAGTAAATTTATATTTATGACTCCCTTGAGATAATAATTAAGAGAGATTTTTTACCGTTATTATATCTACAGTATGGAAATCTGATCCAGTAGATGTCTAGGTCTAGTAGGTGAAGTAGTAGTTTTTTTCCTTAATTCGAGATGTTGAAGCTTATCCTTGTTACTTCATGTTCTACTTAAGAACAGAAGTTCCAAGAAAATAATATGAACGAATCTGGTCTTCTCCTCTTCCCTAGTTTTCTTTTTCTCAACATGGTATTAGAGCTTTAGGCTCAGATCTAAGGAAGAACTATGTCACGTCAAAATCTGTGGAATATGGCTTTAACTGGTGAAACCAATTAAACCTCAACGGCGGGAGAAAGCACCGTGAGTTCCAATCTGAACCCGTCCCTCCGTTCAATGGTCCAGAGAGGTCTCATAACTCACTCCGTGTGAATATCCACCATCTAAATGAAGACAACAACACATAATGGCAACAAACTGTTCGGTTGATCTTGGAAGGCAAGGGGAAGCTGGGATATATAATAGGGGAAGTGAAAAAACCTGTAGATGAAGATCCAAAGTTCGAGGTCTGGAACTCAGAAAATTCTTCGATTATTGCATGGTTGACAAACTATATGGAACCCACAATTGGGAAAACCTTCCTGTTCCTGCCAACTACCAAAAATGTCTGGGAGGCTGTAAGAGATACTTATTCAGACTTACAGATTTTTGATCTAAAATCCAAACTGTGGAATGTGAAGCAAGGTGACAGTAATGTAACCTCCTACTACAATGAGTTGGTGACCCTGTGGCAGAAGTTAAACCTTTGCTATAATGATGTTTGGCACTATACACCTAACAGTGTTATGTTTTTGAAGAGGCAGGGGAATGATTGTGTCTACATTCTCTTAGCAGGGCTCAACAAGGAGTTAGGTGATGTGCGGGGCAAAACCTTGGCCAAGTCCCGCTTGCCCACAATAAGGGAGATCTTTTCTGAGGTTAGGAGAGAAGAGGCAAGGAAGAGTGTGATGATGTACAAGCACGCTCCAAATCCAGAAGTCAAAACTTCTGCTCTTGTTACTCGAAATGTCTCAGATGTGAGGAAGGATGGTAAGTGATCTGATCGGCCATGGTGTGACCATTGCAGATGCCCAGGGCACACACAGGAAACCTGTTGGAAGATTCATGGTAAACAGTCAAACTGGATGGGCAAATCTGCTAGAGAAGGGCATGCATTTCAAGCTATTGGTTCTGCTCCACATTAGCAGTCTTCTTTGTTCCTTTCACTCAGGATCAAATAGAGCAACTGATTAAGTTTCTCGAACCCAAACACACTCCTTCCTGTTCATTAGCCCAAACAGGTAATTATCTCAAAACTGCTCTCATGAGCAATTACCCTGAGAATTTTAACAACACTTGGATATGATTCCAGTGTAACTGATCACATGACAGGACAGTCCAAATTGTTTTCTTCATATGACCCATGTGTAGGGAATCAGAAAATTAAAGTTGCAAATGGCTCTTTTTCAACCATTCCAGGGAAAGGTTCCACTATAGTATCTCCATCACTCACTTACATAATGTCTTGCATGTTCCCAAACTTTCTTGTAATCATTTGTCTGTAAGTAAGTTTACTCGTGATAAAAAATGTCAAATGATTGGCAGTGCTAAAGAAAGTAGTGGACTCTACATCTCGGCAATCTCATCTAATAGGTTCTTGCCTTGAATCTATTAATGTCTCTCAGAATAATTTTATGTTATGGCATTTACGATTATGCCACCCCCAAGTTTTAAATATTTAAAACATTTGTTTCATGCATTGTTTGACAATAGAGAACTCTCTTTGTTTTATTGTGAAATTTGTGAATTTGCAAAACACCACCGGACATATTTTCATTCACACCCATACAAACCATTAAAAAAATTTCTTTGATTCAGAGTGATGTGGGTCCTAATTAGATCAGTACACCCACTCACAAGAGATGGTTCATCACATTTATTGATGATCATACTCGACTGTGTTTGGTGTATTTACTTAAAGAAAAGTCTGAAGTTGAACAAGTTTTTAAGACTTTTTTACAATCTAGTGCAGACTCAATTTGAAACTGAGATACAAGTGTTCAGGAGTGATAATGGGAAAGAATTTTGTAACATGTCTTTGAAAAAAAAAATTTCCATGAAAAAGGAATTATCCACCAAAGTTCATGCATTGATACACCTCAATAGAACGGCATTGCTGAAAGGAAAATAGACATCTGTTAGAGGTGGCTCGGGCATTGCTTTTTACAACCAAAGTTCCAAAGTATTTGTGGGGAGATGTTGTTTTAACTGCTGCATACTTGATAAGCAGGATGCCCTCAAAAGTTTTACAGTTCAAAAATCCATTATAGGCCTTGACCAAATTTTTTCCAAATGCTAGACTTTGTGGTGATTTGACTCCAAAAGTATTTGGTTGTACAACTTTTGTGCATGAACATAGAGCAATTGGAAAACTTGAGCCTCGAGCTATAAAATGTGTTTTTGTTGGTTACTCCCCAACACAAAATGGTTACAAATGCTTTGATCCTAGTAGAAAAAAGTTTTTTGTTAGTATGAATGTTACATTTTTTGAACACAAGCCCTTTTTCAAAGACATTCATCTTCAGGGGGATAACTGTAAGAAAGATTCATATGTCAACTCAAATGATATATTTGTCCAATTTTTTGAAAAAAGTCATGAACCTAAACTTGATAGAGCTGCACCTGCAGGAAATGGCCAGGAGTTGCAATTGGAAACTCCTCTCATCATAAGTGATGTATCTGGTGACTCTAGGCCTACATCTAAAAATTCTGATGAAAAAAACCTTTCTAAAATAGAATTTTTGGAGACAAAAAAAATAAGGAACGACCTAGTATAATGCCACATCATAACAATTGTTCTAACATGAATAGGCTTAGGGATGGTGACCAAACCTGGAAAGGGATTGTTTACTCAAGGAAGAGTCATCAGCACAGCCATGATTCCAATCCAAGGATGAGCCAACAAATTGATTCTGAAATTGGTAAATCTCTTTCTACCCCTGAAAATCAGTTTGATTCTCCAAATATTGATATCCCTATAGCTCTTCGTAAAGGGGTTAGGTCTTGTACTAATCATCCTCTATCCAAGTTTGTGTCTTATTCGAAATTGTCTCCATCACTGCATTTACCTCACAACTTTCTAGTATAGAAATTCCAAAAAATATTCAGGAAGCTCTACAAGATCCAAAGTGGAAGGAAACAGTACTTGAGGAGATAAGACTCTGATGGTTAAGTGGAAAGGTACAAGGCCAGACTGGTAGCTAAGGGATTCACCCAGACATATTGGATTGATTACAATGAAACATTTGCTCCAGTAGCAAAATTAAATACTGTGAGAGTACTCTTATCTATTGCTACTAACTTAGATTAGCCCTTGCAACAACTGGATGTGAAGAATGCCTTCCTTAATGGTGACTTGGAGGAGGAGGTATACATGGATAGACCACCAAGGTTTGAGAAAAAATTTGGACAAGGCGTATAAAGATTGAGGAAGTCGTTATATGGACTCAAGCAATCACCTAGAGTTTGGTTTGAAAAGTTTACAAGATTAGTGAAAAACAAGGATATGTTTAAGGGCATACAAACCATACCTTATTTCTTAAGTTTTCCTCTCTAGGAAGAATTGCTATATTGATAGTTTATGTTGGTGATATTATACTCACAGGTGATGATGTCATTGAGATGGAAAGACTGAAGAAATATCTTGCATTAGAGTTCGAGATCAAGGATCTGGGGACATTAAAATACTTTCTTGGCATGGAAATTGCCCGTTCTAAGAAAGGAATTATTGTCTCGCAAAGGAAATATATCATTGATCTCTTACAGGAAACTGGAATGAGTGGTTGTAGACCAGCTAAAACTCCAATGGATACAAATGTGAAGCTATGGGAGAAAAGAGGTGTTCCGGTGGATACTAGGTGATACCAGAGGTTGATTGGAAAACTATTCTACCTATCTCATGCGAGACCAAATATTGCATTCTCAATCAGTGTAGTGAGTCAATCCACGCATGCAACTCAAGAAGAACACCTTGAAGCAGTCTATCGAATTCTGAGATATTTGAAGTCTACTCCTGGAAAAGGTCTATGGTTCAAGAAGACTAATGAGAGGAGTGTTTAAGTATATTTACTTATGCATATTTGGCAGGTTGTGTGACTGATAGGAGGTCCATTTTGGGATATTGCACGAAACTTGGTTACCTGGCGGAGCAAAATGCAATGTGTGGTTGCTAGAAGTAGTGCAGAAGCTTAATTTAGAGTAATGGCCCATGGGATTTGTGAATTGTAATGGATACACAGAGTCCTTAAGGAATTCAGGAAAATAGTGGATCTACATTTGAAGCTCTGTTGTGACAATAAAGCTGCGATCAGTATTGCTCATAATCCTGTGCAGCATGATAGAATTAAGCATATTGAAATTGATCGACATTTCATCAATGAGAAACTAGAAGCTAGAACTATCTGCTTGCCTTTTGTGCCTTCTAGTAAACAAACAGTAGACATCTTGACTAAAGGGCTTCCAAGACCAAAGTTTGAACACCTAATAAACAAGTTGGGCATGATTGACATTTACACACCAACTTGAGGGGGGGTGTGGAAATCTGATCCAGTAGATGTCTAGTTCCAATAGATGTCTAGGTCCAGTAGGTATCTATTTAGTTTCTTTTCCTTAATTCTAGATGTTGAAGCTTATCCTTGTTACTTCGTGTTCTAGTTAAGAACAGAATATCCAAGAAAATAATATGAACGAATCTGGTTTTCGCCACTTCCCTAGTTTTCTTTTTCTCAACAGTGGTGCACAACTGCTTCAGAGAAACAGTAGTTGTTCCACTTTTTCAAGTGGTTATTCTCGTAGGAAGTATGTTGACTTGAAAATATTTGTAGTTGCAAGATATCAATTAAATCTCCTTTGTACATATATAAATACTTCTCACGTCTGATTGCAAAAGAACTTTCTAATCATACGAGTTCTGAAAGAATTTATAGTTATGCAGTGTTTGGGAAGCTGGGTGCACTGTACAAAGAAGTATCAGCGTCAGATTGCCTTTCCGGTCTCTTATTCTAATAATAAGAAAGATAACATTTCATTTCAAAGAGAACTTTTACCTCTGGGTCTGGCTGAAGGGGGATATCGTTGAATTGTGTTTTGTTGCATGCAATAGGAAAGTTTCAGTCTTTTGTGTGAATTATGGATATGGAAGTACGTCGCATTCGTAATCTTTCTCGCTGCAAATTCTAAACTAAGAAGGGAATGATAAAATCTATTTCGTGCACAGGTTAGACAATGATGGCCAGAAAGAAAATCATAATGCTTTCAAATCTACCTTGTCAAATTATTTAGGTATGGTACTGGTGCCTAGCTAAAGGTTGTATGTTTTCAGCTCCTCCTTCCTGTGCTAGTTTTGATTTTATCTGTTGGTAAAATAAAACTTTTGCCAAATTTGTTAGTTTAGTTATTAGCTAGTTAGAAATTTAACTGTTGGTGAATAAACCTTTTCCTGAAAATATCTTTTTTGTTTTTGTTTTCATTTTGGGGTGGGGGTGGAGGTTGTTTATATCAGAGGTTCTTTCTACTTGTGCTGCAGGTTGTGAGTGGACATAGTTGTCTAATTTTCATTGATGCATGCATCTTACCAAATTCTTACTGCAGTTATTTTTTGTAATTTTGAGATTATGTTGGTTACTTACTCCCCTAAAAATCCTTTGAGCACTTTGTAGGAAAATCAAAAAGTCAAAAGTAAAAGTTCTTTTTTAGATTCGAGATCATTTTCTTTGATGCATGAAATTTAAGATTTGTACTTTTGAATTTATTGGGCCCCTTTTATTCTTTCTTCCAGCAGAACTTCATGTTCAATTTACCCTGTTGTTAAAGAACTTGTAATCTTCGAAATCCCCTGATTAGCTCTAGAGCTTTGGTTTTGCCAGAGATATTTGAGCCTAATCTTTCGGTCTATGCTGCTTGAATTTTTCTTTTTTCCTTTTTAATCTCACCATTTTATACATCATTAAATTCTTTTTGTGTTTGATACTTTTTGAACTTTCATCACTTTCTTCTGTCCTATCTACTTGCCGTTAGGAAATAGTTGAAAATTTGAAAGCACCTGAGTCTTGGATTATGCTGTATGACAATAACATTGATAAGAGAGACGTGATTGTCACTAATAGAAAAGATGGTATTCAGAAATTTAGAAGTTGGATTTCTTGACTTTACTTCCCACTCCTTCCTGTTTATGGCAAGATGTCGACTTTCTCTGGACATGGTTTGGATGATTTCTTTCAGGCAAGCAATCTTTGATGATTTTTTCTTCCTCCAGCCATTAACTGCCATTCTTTGCGATTATCCATACATATTTTAATGTAGTGATTTTAATTGGGGTGTAGCTTTGAATAGTAAGAAACTTGTTATGTATTCTGCAGCTAGAAAATCTTCTTCTTCTTTTTTTAAATATTATATTTAGTCCATTGAAAATGCCTTTAGGAGCAGATAGGTGGAGGTTGAGGAAGAGAGGGATGCTAATGCTGAAGAGTGCATGTAGATTAGAAGAATATTGGTAGTATCTTGGATGCTTATGAGGACATTCTCGTCGAAATGAGTGGAATAAACTCAAGTTCATAGAAAGAGAATCTGTTCTACCTCTTGCCAATTGATAAAAGTTTCCAAATGCAGCAGAGGGGCAATGAATTGCAAGATGTTCGTATGTTTCTTGTCTAAGTTGGTATTTTAATTTTTTATTTTTACTTTTTATGTTCGAGACTGTGGGATATGTTAACTATTTGTTAAGCTGAAGTTATGCAATACACATATGCAGTATTTACAAAGCAAAAGATAGTATACTGCTAAATTATTAGTTAACTTGCCTTGCTGTTATGTATGTACAAGCTGGCTAATTGGATATATTCACTAAAGTATAAAATACTTGGGAGGCACATGGCGAAATGATAAAATGATGCCTCAAATAAACTTTTTCAACATTTTTAGATGTAAAATCAAATATACCAGTATTGGTTTCAATATTATTAGTTCGCTGTCAAAGGTTTACTATTGATGGAAGATTGAACATTGTAATAATTTCTACTTCTGCATGCTTCAGGTTGTAAGTGGAAATAGGTGTCTCAATTTTGTTGATGTATTCATGTTACCAAATTGCTGCTGTTGTTTTATTTATTTACATATTTATTTTTTATTTTGATATTCTGTTGGTTAATTACTCCTCTAGAATCCTCTGTGCACTTCCAATAAGAAAATCAGAGTCATAAATAGACATACGCATATACTTATTATTGGATATCAATAAACTTATTATTTTTCCCCTATTGATAAGAAAAGAAGAAGAAGGTTGCTATTCCTTTGTTTTAGAAGCAGCAACATTAACCTTAAAATTGTACTTCTGAATTCATTGGCCACTTTTATTCTTTCTTCCAGTAGAAGTTCATCTTCAAGTTACCCTGAAGTCCGTGACAAATTTACAAAATGAAGCCTCAGTTTTTTTTATATGGGCTGTGGGTGGTGGCCCATATGGGCCCTGCTTCAGTGCTAGAACTGGTTAAGAACTGATGATCTTGAAGTAACACTGTTCCTCTTTAAGATGACTTGATTAGCTCTAGAACTTTGGTTTTAACAAAAATCTTTGAGCGCCTATCTTTACGTCGATGATGCTTGGTTTTTTTGAATTTCCCTTTTAAATCTTACTATTATTTATTTATTTATTATTTCTGTATTCATCTAGCCATTAACTGCCATGCTTTACGATTATCCATACATGTTGTAATGTAGTCATTTTAATTTGATTTTATTGTAGGTTAGTCAACTTGTTATGTACATTCTGCAACTGGAAATTTTCTTCTGTTTTTCTTTTCTTTCAAGTCCATTGCATTTTCTCTTTTGGATCTCTAAAAATATTTGTTTTTTCTTGTTTTCAGCATTTGATTGATCTAAGAAGCGGGAATTTTGTACCTTTAGCTTTTGTGGATAAATGTAGAATACCAAAGTCAATAACAGAAGTCCAGTAGATGATTAAGTCAATATACTTGTCACCATGGCAAGAAGGGAAAGATACACTTCAACCCAGAACAAACAGGGAGATACACAGTAAAGTTGGGGCAACGAGCAGCAGTGAAAGATATTATTGGTAATGGTGATCAGCCAGCTCATGCTGACCAGACCAGCATAGACAAATGCTTTGGAAGAGGTTATGGAAGTTGAGAGTACCAGCAAAGATGTAGTTCTTCATGTGGAGACTTCTTCAGAATGCTTGTCCTTCTGTGGTAAACCTCCGAAGGAGGGCTGTCCAAGTCCCAAAAATATGTGCTAGATGTGGGATAGAGATAGAAGATACAGAGCATATTATTTTCAACTGCGAACATGCTAGGAGAATATGGAGGATCTCCTCTTTGGGTTTTAACTTTGAGGTGGGCATACTTACCAGCCTTGCAAAGTGGTTTTGGGAATGGATGCAGGAGGCTCCGGATACATATGCGATTGAACTTTCAGTCCATATCCTCTATGGCATATGGTTGGCAAGAAATAAGATGAGCTGGGAGAAAAAGTGTATTCCCCCTGATATTAGTTGGAAGGAGATACTGGAGGAGTTTGGGTTGGTTCAAAAGCAGAAAACATGGAAAGAAGCTTAAGAATGATAAATGCAAGATGATAGGCAGGAACGTAGAGATATGTGGGTTACTGGAGAGGGAGATAGGCAGATCCAAGCTTCACAGGTGAAGATACAAGTGGATGGTGCGTTCAGAATAGGAGAATATATATGAAGGGGCTATTGGATGGGTTATCAAAGACAATCTAAGGACAGTCCTTCATCAGAAAGGGTGTAGAGTACCAGGGGGAGTCGCCTTTACAGATGGAGGCATTTCCATGTCTTAGAGCGATACTGTACTCCATTGAGAGGATTAGAAATGTTTATGGAACTATTGAGAATTTTGTACTGATTCGATTGAAATGCAAATAAAGTTGGACAAGTGATGCATTGGTTGGGAGAAAATTAACGTACGCATGCCTCACCTCACCTTAGGACCAGTTGGCGGTGAGTTAAGCAGAGAGATGGCCAGAGGGGGAGGTGAACCCTTTTGGCAATGAGGATGTGGATGTAAATTAATTATTGTTAACTGTATGCAGGATTAGAGGAATATTTGTACCTTTTATATTTATTTATGTTTGGTTAAAAAACAACTTATTAAGTAGGTAGTAGAGAATTATAAATGGATACAATTTTTTGATTTCGATTGGAGAATTATCACTAATGGGATTTAACAGCTTGGCCAATTACTTGATATTCTCGATTATTCCATGTCTTGATGTTAGCAATGTACAGTGGTCAAACAGGATCATTTTCTTGTTGAGACTTTTTACTTTTTTTCGTTCTGTGGGAGTTAGAAGTAATATCCGATTATATACTTCTTTTTATGTGGGGATGAAAAAAGGTCTAGCTCTGACCCTATTATTTAATGATTATAAAATTTTAAAAGGGGACATAATTACTTTATCTCAGTGCATGAAACTTTCACTATTAAGAATAAGAAATAACATTATGCTACCGTCTAATATATGAGATCTGAAAAAAAAATTTACCATGAAGGATCCCTCGTAATTATTGTGGAATATTGCCAAAAATTTCACGTCTCCCACTACTACCCCTTGTTGCCATTGAAGTCTGTCGCACTATTTGCTTCTCGATGGATATGCTTCAATTTCCCGTCGCCTAGTTCTCACAATCTCTTAGATCCATTCTACTGGTTAAAATATTTTTCATGGAGTATTACTCAGCCCATTCACTACCTCAACCAATACCTCCGCGTCACTTTCTACTTACCTCAAAACCCAGTTCTTGACATTTTTCCAGCCTCATCAATAAAGTTTATATTTCCTCATTGATATCGATCTGTTCTAAAAAATCCACAAATCAACATTGCCAAAATCAAATTACCCCTTTCATCTCTAATTATTATCCCAACACCTGACTAGCTTGGATCCCCTCTCAATGAACCATTCACATTTAATTTTACTAATTTCTGCAAGGGGCCCACTGAACCACCATGGGTGTTCTGTGTTTCCTTGGCTTATGATTGGAGACAATTATCATATCCTCTAGCCATTTATCTCCTTCACATTTGAACACAAGATGCCAAATCCGTAACACATTTTGAAGATTCGTCAAGAAAATTATTTGAGGAGCAACTTCATTCTTTCCCTGAAATGTATTTGTTGTCTAACCCTTCCATAACTCCCAAATTATGGACAACAAATAATATTTGCTGCCTTTTTCCTTGCCCCAGCAATTGACATCTAAATCCACCAAAAGAAGAACATATTCTCGAATTTCTCTAACTCAAAATACTGAGATTCCCAACAGTTGCTCAAAATAGCTCATTACCCTATTGCAACTTAGCGCATCCAAGACACTTTGGAGGTAAACTAAAGCCCAGCAACCTATTCAAGACTCTCCAAACTAGAAAATTAACATTCTTTGGATGTCTCTTGCCCAACATATATTATTTTCTCGCAGAAATGCCCGTCGCGTCGAAAGACCATCCCACTCCAGCTATCACTCAACATCCCATGTGGACACTCTTTGTCGACGGATCTTCCGGGGTAGATGGGTCAGGTGCCGGACTTTGCATTGTTGATCCGTATGGTTCCAAATCATCTTATGCTTTGCATTTTGAGTTTCGGGCCTCCAACAATGAAGCAGAATACGAAACCCTCATTGCTGGAGTAACCATCGCACAAAAACTGGGGGCTACGAGTCTGAAGGCATTTGGGGATTCTTTATTGGTTGTTAGTCAGATGAACTGTGAATATGAAGCTAAAGATGCCACCATGCAGCAGTACCTTCGGAAAGCCAAGTCGCTCGCTTCACAATTCTCTGATTTTTCAGTCACGGAAATCTCTCGGGAAGACAACAAAGAGGCGGACGCTCTCAGCAAGTTAGCTTCCTCAAAATACTCACCTTTTCTCAAAAACGTCCTCGTGGAGTGAATTCCGTCACGAAGCATTGAAACGTGCATCATTTCCACCATCGAGGAGGACGCTGTCACATGGATGATCCCCATCCGTGCCTTCCTCCAGAATGGCATCCTCCCTGAAGAAAGGGACGCCGCAAGGGCCACCAGACTCCGCGTCGCAAATTATGTCATAAAGGATAATAATATCCTGTATAAAAAAATCATACCTGATGCCATGGCTTCGTTGCATTGGACCAAAAGAGGCAGAGTATATCATGAGAGAAATGCAAGAAAGAGTTTGCGGATACCACTCAGGGCCAAGTGCATTGGTAAGAAAAAATTTTCACATGGGTTATTTTTGGCCCACCGTCGCTGGCGATGCTACTGATTTGGTTCAAAAGTGTGATAAGTGCCAAATGCATGCTCCTATCCGACACCTTCTGCAGCAAGACATGATTCCCATCACCAGTATGTGGCCATTCTTCAAGTGGCGAATCGATCTTATCGGACCCTTCCCAAAGGCTCCGAGCAGGTTCAAGTTTCTAGTCGTTGTAGTTGACTATTTTACGAAGTAGTTGGAAGCTGAGGCACTGACTCCAGTCTCAGGGAAAAACATCATCAAGTTTGTTTGGAACTTTCTGGTGTGCTTATCAACTACAACGGCACCTAGCTAGTTGAAGAACCGTTCAAATCATGGTGCACAGGACTCAGCATTCGTCAAATTCCCACATCTGTCACCCATCCTCTGGCAAATGGTCAAACGGAAGTTACCAACAGGACCCTGCTTCAGAACATCAAAACCAAACTTGGACGAGCTAAAGGAGAATGGGTGGAAGAATTGCCCTATGTCCCATGGGGATACATGACTACCCCTCGCACTCCGACAGGCGAAACCCTATAGCTTGGCATTTGGATCAGAAGCAGTCATTCCAGCAGAAATCGGAGTACCATACCACAAAATTCTATATCCCCCCGAGGGTGACAGCAACGAGGATCTTAGGCTCAATCTTAACCTCCTCGAAGAAAGACATGAAATTGCAACCTTGAGGCAAGTTAAATATAAGTCCCTCATAGCTCAATATTACAATACCAAGGTCAGGATTGCCCAACTGGAGCCAGGAGACTTCGTATTGCGAAAAAAATGAGGCTAGCAAGAAGGAACCTCTTCGGAAGTTGGACATTAACTAGGAAGGACCATACTTGGTGACTAGTGCTCATGGAAATGGCAGCTATCAACTTCAAGACTCGAATAGCAAGACGATTCCAAGAACATGGCACATTTCCAACCTCAAGCGTTTCTACTTTTGAGTGCTCATTTGGTAGTCGTTCTTAATGTTTCTCTCATTTCTTTTTCAATGAAAATCCTGACTAAAGGAATATGTATGTAGGACGTTGTTCATTTTATCTTCTAATGAAAGTCACAGACATCCAACCGTCTTTTTTTTAATTGAAAATTATCGGCCTATATATATGGTTTCACATCATTCTTGACTGAATGGCGCGATCAACAATAAATACATAAATAAAGTAAAAAGCCAAATGGTGCATCTTCCCAAAAGAAAAAAAAAAAAAAAAAGACCTTTGAACATAAGGCATAATAAACCTTTACAAAGTAACGGCAAAAATATAAATTAAGTGGACGGTACATCCTTCAAAAAAAGACCTTTCAACATAAGGCATAATAGACCTTTACAAAGTAAACACAAAAATATAAATTAGCGGACGGTACATCCTCCGAAAAAAAGACCTTTGAACATAAGGCATAATAGACCCTTACAAAGTAAAGATATAAATTAAGCGGACGGTACATCCTCCGAAAAAAAGACCTTTGAACATAAGGCATAATAGACCCTTACAAAGTAAAGATATAAATTAAGCGGACGGTACATCCTCCGAAAAAAGACCTTTGAACTTTTTTTTTTTTTTGGAAAAGCCAAATAAAGGCACAAATATAATGAGATCACACTAAGTCTGACAAGTAACTTACAAAAGATCCCAGATAAAGCCAATTCCAACAACAAAAGTTTGTCGTCATATAGACATTGGGCACCAGCATAAACTCTGATTTTTTATGTTCAAAATGACAAGATGTTATTGTGCTAGTTTATACCTTCTTCTGGAAAAAGTTACATTGACCTACTTGTCTAGTATTGTTCCATCTCACGATGTGCTTATTTTAACTCCTCTTATCAGAGGCCTTTCAGACCTGCCTACATTGGATTCTTCAGGCAGAGTTGAAAGCAGAAACTTCTTGTTAGAACCAACACTATTACATGACTGCCTTAACGTATTTCGGCCCCTCATCCACTTAAGCATCAGTTTCGTGTGGTTTTTGCTATTTAATCCATTGAACATAGAGCATAATAGACCTTTACAAAGTAAAGGCAAAAATACAAATTAAGCGGATGGTACATCCTCCGAAAAAAGACCTTTGAACATAAGGCACAATAGACATTTACAAAGTAAAGGCAAAAATATAAATTAAGCGGATGGTACATCCTCCGAAAAATGACCTTTGAACATAAGGCATTACATATCATAAATCTTTCCAAAGTAAAGATGAAAACATTCATGATACGGAGGGTACGTCCTCCACAAAAAGACCTTTAAGCATAAGTTACATATCATAAATCTTTCCAAAGTAAAGATGAAAACATTCATGATACGGAGGGTACGTCCTCCACAAAAAGACCTTTAAGCATAAGTTACATATCATAAATCTTTCCAAAGTAAAGATGAAAACATTCATGATACGAAGGGTACATCCTCCACAAAAATTCCTTTAAGCATAAGGCATTACATATCATAAATCTTTTCGAAGTAAAGATAAAAACATTCATGATACGGAAGGTGCATCCTCCACAAAATGACCTTTAAGCATAAGGCATTACATGTCATAAATCTTTCCGAAGTAAAGATAAAAACATTAATGATACAAACGGTACATCCTCCCAAAATGCAAAACAACAAAACAAAGTTTGGCATCCTACACCAAAAGTCAAAACAAGTGCCCTCACGAGGCCGTTCAAACCAAATCAGCTAATTACTACAAAGAATAATTCGGCCAAAATGCCTACGCAAAATAATACATTCAAATCATTGCTAAAAAAGCCTATGGGCCATTAATTCTTCCAAGATAGCTAAGTCGCTCCAACGTCCTCTGTCTCGATGTGACCATTCGACAACCCAGCATCCACCCCACAATCCATCGGAATTCCCCCCTGCAGTACCGCCCGTAGTTACCCCTTTGGTCGACTCAGCTACAAGACCAGGTCTTGACGAAGTAGCATCGGATTTGCGCTTTTTTTGAAGCCCTTCCAAGTCATCCTCCCGCTTTCGCTTCGCATCCTCACTTCGGCTTTGCAGCTTCTTGACAATCTCGTTAACCAAATCCGCCTCTCTGAGCCACACCCCGGGCGCGAATTTCTTCACATCTTCCAAACTCATGGCTAGATCTTTTTGAAAGAATGAGAGGTCATCACAGTCCATAGCTTGAAAAGCAGTAAATTCCTCGTCAAAAGATTTGAGGCCTTCTGGATCAAAACCCTGTAACTTAGCAACAGATTCACCCATCAAATCCAGCTTCACTTGCCTAACCCCTGGCACAACGCCTTCACTCAACCAACGATGCATGCATCCGGTTGCCATCTTGGCCAATTGAACTTCTAAATTTTGCAAGTAAAAGAGCTTCTTAATTATAACCTCCAAGTCTTCAGACATGAGTAAAGAAAAACAGCCCATGGCCTTAACTTTCTCATGCTCCACTCGGCGAAAATTAGATCTTATCATGTCCAGATCCTGAAGCAGCTCGGCACACTCATCATTTTTCCCCTTTAATTTTAATTCTGTGAGCTGAAGTTCATCGCGAAGGAAACTGTTTTGCTTTTGCTCCTTTATCAATTTTTTCTCAGCTTCTGACGCGACTATCCTAGCCGCGTCCAGGTCATTAGCTCGCTCGTCCAGCATCTGCCGGGTCACCTCCACCTCCTCCTTCAAACCCTTAATACTCTTATTACACTGTGACTTGTAAGCGACAAATTGCTCAGCCTGCACGTGTGCCTCGAAGGAAACCCTGTCAAAATTGTTCAAAATCTCTTGTCCGGATAACTCATTCTAATCCTCCCTATGTTTCTCGGGTAGAGCCACCTTTACCCACTCGCGAAGGTGAGAAGCCTTGCAGAGAACATCATCGTTCCTTCTCAGCTTAGGAATCACAAGGGTTAAAGGGGCATCATCCATCCCAGCGTCCGACGTCTCAGGTAAAATTTCTTGCGTAGCCCCGTCGGTCACCACAACTGAGGCCGGACGCTTCAACAAGGATGGCTTTTTGAAGGATGGTGCGGAACCACCCATGCAAAATTCGTTCCCATAGCCTCAGCATAATCTTCCACAATGGTATTCGAATCCTGGTCTTCCTTTGCCCACGCCTTTCTCTTGGCATAATCCACATCCTCCAACATTTTTGGATCCAATGGAGTTAACAACTCAGAGTCGTGCAAGCCTTCCCCCACTACTTTCAGACAATCAGAAATAGTAAGTGAGTGTTCGGCTACGGTGTTACTCTTACCATGACGGAGGCTATCAAGCTAGTACCACCATAAATCAGACCCTCCTTAAGACGAACATTATCATCAAATGATACCGTAGCCACGGCCTTGCCCTTCGACGGCTCCTTCGAGCCTCCAACACGGCGAGCCTCTTTGAATCCCTTTTCATACAACTTATCATCGGATCAGCCAACCTTGTTGCGGCAAGCGTCATAAACTCATCAAAATCCATACCTGCACCAAAACTTACCATCATTCAAAATAATAAACTAACAATAAAACATGCACACAAAAATTGCTTATTACTTACTCTCGCCAATTGATCTACACCTTTTAGGTGTATTATTTTATCACTTGTTATGGCAGTTATCACGGGCTTTTGCCCAAGGTTTTAATGTTTATTTGCAGTTTTAGAGATCGGGCCTAAGAAGAAAAGAATGTGCAAAAAGTGAAAGAATTGGAGTGGACGAGTCAAGCCTGAAAAGCCCACACTATTTGTGGGCTTAAAGAGGAGGAAACCCGCAAGGAAGCTGCGCATGATTTTAAGAAGAAGCAAAAGCAATCCAAAGCAGAGAAGGAATTGGATGCGTGGAAAATTAATTCCAATCCAATTGGATTCCAATTGGAGTCCAAGTGGGCTGTCATCAAATATTCAATTAGAATTAATCCAAGTGGGCCGAATCCAATTGGATTCCAATTATCCAATTGGATTGCAATTGAATTGATTTCGTGGGCAGCCATGCGTAGGTTTGATGGAATATGCGGAAAAGCTTAAAGGAAAAGCAATGAAGTTTTGGGTAATTACCAATTCAAGAAGGAATTAAAGAGAGAAGTTGGAAGTTACCAAATTTGAAGAAACTCCATGTGCTTAATTAATTCACTTTCCAATTAGAAGAAGGTTTCCTTATTCCATTAAGAGATTGGTTAATTGCTGATTTGTATCCCTATATATATGGGATTATTCCTGCACTTTTATAGACAAGTTTTTAGAGACAAGTTTTTAGACAGAAGTTTTCTTCACAAGTTTTATAGAGAATAGTTTCTTAGTTTACAAATAATTCTCACGCAAGATACAGTTTCGCGTTAGTATAGTTTTCCTCTGTTTTTCTCTGTTTTGTTTTGTTTTGCTCTGTTTCAATCGCAACTTTGGATTTTCCCGACGGGCAGTCTAGCGTTTGGCCAAACCGGCGGTTGTCAGATCCCGAATTCTTAAATTCCAGTACAGTATTCTCTTTTCTCTTTTAATGTCTTCTTTTATAATTATGTGTTTTTCGTGTTTTATCACGAGTAGCTAATTTATTAGTTCTGGTATTATGTAAGAAGCCATAATCCATGCATGTATGAAACCCAAGAATTAATCTAAGGTCTCATGAATTATGTTTCTAAATTGCCTGTGTTTATATGTCTAATTACTAAGATTCTATTAAGCCTGATCAACTTAGTTTAATCTGGTAGAGTCAGTGAGTGGCACAACTACCGGCCGAGTAGTACAGGATTAATTGGGTAATTTCTAATGCATCGTCAGTAGGAATTATTAGTTTTGGGTTCTTCTTGTTCTTAATGCTTCTATTTTTTAATTAATAAGGTTTGCGGAGACTCGCGGTCCGTTAGTTAACGTAGTTAGAGAATAATTCGTTTGCGGGGACTCGCGGGGGATTATCGAGAATCTACGGGAGAATTGGGATTATTTGCGGGGACTCGCGGTAATACTATAACTGAAACAGCATAAGTAATTAGACAAGTTAAGAGGTTTATGATTGCATGCATGAGATTAAGGTGGATTTACATAATACCAGAATTTCCTCTCATTAATTGATATCTGTTTAAGTCTTTTATTTAATTATTAGTTTAATTATTATTTTGCTAAATTTAAGTGACCACTCTAAGGTCTCTTGGGAGACACAAAGGTGACTACTAGTTAACAGTTTGGTTTTATTTGCATTTTAATTGGAAATTGAATTAAATTTCCGTCTCTGTGGATCGACCATGTCTACTACTGTGTTATATTGTATTAGCATCTTAATTACAAGTTTTACGCGGTACTTTTACTATATTTGGTAGACCCACGACAAGTCCTATCACCAATCTAGGTCTCTATAACAACTGGGTCCGGCATCAAAATTACCTGGCTCAACCCACAATTAGCCAAAAGTCTCTCATCAGCACAACATTCACATGGAATAGCTGAATCAGCCATATCATCTAAAACCAATGTCTCCACATTCGTGGGCATTGCACTTTTTAGTTTTGAAAAACCTTTATCATTCACATGCCATTTTTCCATGTACCCATTGGGAAAATGATCTTTAGACACATAAAAAAAAATTTACGCCTCCACTCTCGGACCTTACCAGGAAGGTCTACCATTATTTTATAATAACCCAGACCCCTCTCTTGGAACAAGAACCATCCATCTTTTCTACTCTTGGACAGAGGCGACAACATAAACAAACATAGAAATCATTCCACCGTCGGCATCCTCTTATATCTAAAGCATTGAATAAAAAATCCCACTATTTTTCGGATGGAATTAGGCCCAAGTTGAGCAAGGCTTACTTCATATTAATCTAAGACATCCTTCACAAACGGATACACGGGTAGATCCAAACCAGAGCGAAAAGTGGCTTCATACACGGTAACATACCCATTGAGTAGATTTCTAATTCTATTGTGTACCCCATCCGGAACATGAAATTTAAACTCTTGCTCTAAAAATTTGTATCTAGATCTCAAGAAATTTAGGTGCTCTAAGCCAAATTCAGATACATATTCCCCCATAGAAGCCTTCTTAGCTTCTGCCAACGGATTACCCATCCTTACCAATTTAACCCCAAACAATCAAAAATTAACCTAACACAAGAAACAATTCACAAAATTACAAAACAACATGGCGTCTCAAATTCACATACCTTTGTACAAAGATGAAGGAAAGAAAGTGAGATACCTCGCGAGCAAGACAAGTCTGAACGACCCATCGAAACGCTGAACCCCCTCGCCGGACTGAACGTCTACAGGCTGGATCCTGGCCAACGTCACGACCCCTGCTGCACGAAGTCCGACGCACTGCGTCGCAACCGCCGGATGCCGGAACAGCTCCGGACGGCCCATGCAGAAGCAGCGAAAGCCTTTAGCTCTCTCTGTCTCTCTCTCTCTCCGGCCGCTTCCCTCTCTACACTAACAAAAGAGCAGCTTGTGAATGCTACTTCCATTTACCCTACTGGGGTATTTGTAAACTTAATCCATGGGCCTTGTACAGTGTCCCTCCTGGCCCAAGCCCGCCATCTCTTCTAAATTTTTAGTCGACCCGTGATCCGTCGTTGTTACCGAAACGTTCTTCGTTTTGATCCGCGTGCATCTGACACATCCTATATACCTATCACCTCGAAACGAGCATTAAACGGAAGTTCCCCTGCCGTCAAACAAAAAAGGGGCAAGGGTCACAAATCCCAAAACTATTATTTCTAAGGGAGAAGGAAATTCTTCCGATACTGGCATCGAAAATTTTTCTAGCATTCAAAATTTTTCTAAGGGAGAAGTAAATTCTTCCGACGCTACCATCCGAAATTTTTTCTAGGGAGGAGGAAATTCTTCCGACGCTAGCATCCAAAATTTTTCGATGCCGGTATCTGAAATTTTTCTCAGGTAGGACGCAATTTTTCCAACGCTCAAACAGAAGTTCCCCTTCCGTCAAACAAAAATGGGGCATGGGCTGAGAATCCCAAAAACTTTTTCTAAGGGAGAAGGAAATTCTTCCAACGCTGGCATCCGAAATTTTTTCTAGGGAGAAGGAAATTCTTCCGACGCTGGCATCCGAAATATTTTTTCTAGGGAGAAGGAAATTATTCCGACACTGGCATCCAAAATTTTTATAAGGAAGAAGGAAATTCTTCGACACTGGCATCCGAAATTTTTTCTGGGGAGAAGGAAATTAGTCCGACGCTGGCATCCAAAATTTTTCTAAGGAAGAACGCAATTTTTCCCACGCTTACTCGGAAGTTCCCATTCCGTCAAAAAAAAAAAATGGGCATGGGCAGAAAATCCCAAATATTTTTTCTAAGGAGAAGGAAATTCTTCTGACGCTCGCATCAGAAATTTTTGCAACTCTCACAGCCCCAAAGGGCCTCTTCGACAATCATGTAGCATATCTTTGATCCTTCCTTTGGACCTGGGGGGGCTTAATAGTGTGTGGGGATCAAAATGTCCCACTACTAAAAGTATGTCCCCTAGAAAAGGGTAGAGATAAAGTGATCTAATCACAAATAAGCCTTTGTCTCCAAGACAAGGCCAATCCACCTAGACAAGGATGCTTCTCCTATAAATATGAACATAACCAACATGGTAAGCGGTTTTCTCTCATCTCTACAATTGGATTACTCTCATACTGTGGGTGACTTGATCGTCGGAGCGTCCGCCCGGGAAAACTCCTGGCGTACTCTTAACAATCTTTACGTTTCCTTTGGCAGGTTAGACATCCTACCGACCCATCCACCGAAATTACTTCTCTACCCCCGATGGGTAGGACGGACCTCATCAACGCTGGTGTAGAGGACGTTGTTGAGGAATTGCTTATTGTGCGGAGAGTTCCCGACGGCAGGAGGGGTTTGCAGAACCATGGCAGAGGCTGAGACGCGGGGGCGTAGTTTTTCTTTTGTTTTGGGGATCTTGTGAGTGTAGGTGTGTGCGCATACAGTATTGGAACTCTTTGAAACTCCGCCGTTAATTCAGTAAGGCGAAGAATGCATGCGTTGGTTAAGTCCAACTCTGAACCCCAGAAGCTTCAGATTGTTCTTCACAATTTTCCACAGCCAGTTCGATTAACAAGGTACGTTGTATGTTTTGCGTTTTCAAAAAAAATAAGTTGTTTCCTTTCTTCTCTGGTTGCGGTTCTCTTTTTGTTAATACAGTATTAGTACTATTTTAAATTTCTAATGCATTGTAAAATTCCTTTTCTAATTTGAAATTTCTTTTTTTTCTCAAGGAATCTTTTGGTACGCAGAGACACGTTTGAACGCCGAGTTGCCTTTCTTTTGGTGTTCAGAAAAGTTTTTGAATCCTCTGATTTTAATTTTTGAGCTTCTGTTTCTCACTAAAAAAAACATTCTGCGCATCGCAACTCAAAGTCATTATACCTGGGAAGATTTCTTTTCAAATCTCATTTCATACTGAACAGAGCATTGATATCTTTTCAAAAAATTCCCCATTTTCTATGAATGAATATTATATTTTTGGGAAGAATTAGTCAGAGTGCCGAAGGCGACCGCAACAATGAACACAAAAAGCCCCAACAATATCAATACTCAGGCAAGATTTCAAACAGCAAAGAGCATTAATACTCGCGGTTCTGGTTTGAGGAGCAGTTAAATGGTTTGGTTTCTATTTTCGTTTCTGGATCTTCTTCTCTGGTTGAGGTTAGTGAATCTCACATTTTGTTTTGTATTTCAGAAGTTTTACCATAAAGGCTAGTAGTGGTAAACATAAGTTAGGGAGATAGATGACATTAATAGTAACTTTATGCATTAATTTTAGTGTTTTAAGCTCATGTATTTGGAGTTTGTCATTTTCAACCTTTTATTAATATAAATGAATTTTATAATTGATTTAAGTTTTTCAAAATATTTTCCTTGCGTACTTATTCAGTGAAATTTCACTCATATTAAATGGTGATTGTGTGGGCAATCTTTTGAAAGTGCATTTGGAATTTAAGATGTGAATTAATATTTGTGGGTCTGTTACCAATTTGTATTCGCATTAAGCTCGATTGAATTATATTCATTGGCTTTTATGTCTATTGTGATATTTTTTTTATCTTAGAATTGGTTTGACAACTTAATGTGTGAAGGAGTCGGTAAATTTTATAATTGTTTCTTATTTTTTCATCTGCTGAAGTCCTCATTTTGAGAAAGCTCCTGCATTTTCTTGCTTAAAGTGACCAAAAAGTTCCTTTCCTGTCGTTATTAACAGACATTTTGGATGCAACTAATTTGGACTATTCTCATAGTTATTATTTGACCTTTAAACATTCTTATGATACAATGAGTTAAGAAATTATATTGATGCTCACATTTTGTGACCGACTTGGCATAAGTGTTGTAATTATGTCAACTGCATTTTTACAGTGCCTCTGTGATGTACAAATACCAAGTCATTCTTAATCACTACCTAAATGTATCCTCCCAAATGTTGGAGTTCAGAAATCAGCTGTGGTCATAGCTATATTACTTGAAAGATTAATTATGATATCAAAATTGTGTGCATGTAGAAAGTTGTTTGTGATGGAACTGCAAACTAGTATTCCAATTCCTTTATTTTTATGCAATCATCTATTCAGCATTAAACATATTAAATTATTAATGCATTTAAGGTGCAAAGGTTTAGCTGCACGTTTCTTTTCATTTAGGTTTGTAACCATTTGATTTTAATTCATAATTCCTTCCGCTACTATATATATATACGCGTTAGTGTATATGTAATGATGCAGAAAAATAGAGATTGATTTTATGTTCTCTACAATCCCTAAAAATATAGCTTTGGGAAGAGAGGAAACATGTGTTAGTAAGAGTTGACAATTCTTAATAGTTGTACAGATTGTTAGGAAACACAATTTGTGCGTTGGGGTGTTGTATCCTGGGTGACAAGTCGCAATGCTCTGTTGCACTAAAGTTGATACTTTGTAGAGGCTTGAATCATCTAAAGAGAGCAAAATATATGCGCCTCAGCCTGTCTAACGATTAATTGTTTGTTCGTTGTCTTTTTTTCTATTATCTTGTAGGTCAGTTGAACTGTTGGGAACAACAAATGTTGATGTGCGTCTGCTCATTCTTCTCTAAGATTTGTGGGCCACAATTAGAGGAGACACCTTTCACTGGGAGTCGCAATGTATATAGAAGCTAAGGAATGTGCCACCGTCTATTTTCTCCTATTGAATTGGTAGAAGTATTGTAAAAAACTCCAGTACTTCGCAATTAAGGAGATACAGAAACAGAAGAATCAACAAATGGACAGAAACTATGAACTCAGATGAAGAATGCAGAAGAACTCAAAGAAGAGAGAATTGAGAGAAGAGAGAACTTTCTGGAATGAGATTGTCATATAATGAAATTACTTGCATTACAATGAACATGAAATCTAGTTATATACTGCTAATAATCTGCTAACCACATCTAGTCTAATTAACTAAGCTAATTGATTAAAAGGATAGTTGTACAAAAGAAACAACTAACTTAGCTAACTAGAGTGAAATGTTGACTTTTGAGGCATGCAAGTGGAGTGAGGACCACTTGATCTTCATCAATCAGTTGCTTGCCCATCAAACATTGTTCCAGCTTAGCTTCCGCTCATGTTAGCACATAAATATATCGCAAGATCAATTTAGCAAGATTCAGGGAAACTCGATTTAGGAACAGAAAGAGCTTAAGACAGTAATGGCATCAGAATTGCCATGCGGATGGTACAGATGATTCAGTCAGAAAGTTGCTGTTATTTTACAAGTATGAGTGATTTTCTCTTTACCCTTTGAACCACCCATAGTAGTTTTGTTCAGCTCTGTCCTTTATGGGGCCACGTTTGAATTATTGAGGTTGATGTCATGTAATTTTGTTCAGGTTCGTTGGTGGGTTCAATTGTTGATCTACAAAAAGACGACAGAATCCCTTTCAAAACAGGATGCGAAAATTGGATATAAGATTTTTATGAGTGATAATAAGAATAGAATATTGTTCATGTACCTCATGTTCTAATTACAGTACTATCAATTGATAGAACTATGAGCAGTGCTCAAGGAACGACTCTCGAATCTTGAATGAAACTCTATAGAAATAATGCCTGTGTTGATTCTCAGATTATCATATGTCAGAGAACCTTCTGGTTCTCCAGTTGGTGTAGCCAGTGATCTTCTTGAGTCTTGAGATACAAAGAAATCATTAATATCTTCTTTATTTTCTATCTTGAATAAATTTTTTTATTTTATATCATTTTCATATTGCATATAATATGTTTTTTCATATTATAATTATTAAATTATAGAGCACACGCATAGCGCGGTAAAAATTTAACTAGTATTCATTAAATGTGTGATAAATGATCTTGTGGTTTCTCAACCCTTCCCCCTATTTTATCAATAAAACTCCAAATTTGTGTACAATTCAGTGGCTAACTTAGTGGTAAAGGTCTTTTTTTTTTATTTTTTATTCCCTCTCTTGCTTAATTCCTTCTTTTTCAATTATTCATTGTTTTTCTATTTTTTTTTCCTCTAAATTCTCCATTCCTATGTCAATTTTATAAAAGTCTTTAATACTTTTTTGCTTAAATATTATATTTATTTCCTCTGTTGAAGTCCATCATTTCTTTTCTTTTATTTTCCCTAAAACTAGCTTGTGTGTTTTCAGTAAAATTTTAATTTCTTCACATTAATTAATATTATAGTAAAAATACTTAAAATATTAATTTATAGATATTAACCATAATAATTTCATCTGTAATTTTTCTAAATATACACATTGTACTTTTATAATTCAATTTAAAAAAATTATTAGTAGTCCATAACTTAATTTATATGCATTAGATGCTTTTCAATTCTATGATACGATCTTACAATCCGATCCAACGATCCTGATTTTATTCCTAAATCAATTATAGTCACGAGTTAACAACCTTGGGACAAATTGACAAAGACATAAGTCATGAGATGATAAATGTAAATATATATATATATAAGATAATAAATTTAGCGAAAAGAAATTGTTAAATATTATAAGAAATTGTTAGATGACTGTAAATATATATATGCAATATATATTATAATTAATATATGACTCCAGCTTTATTCAAGCTTCTCATCGAGTTGTTCACGAATGCAATCGAACTTTTATTTCTCATGTTCATACATTGTTCATTTATTAATCGAGTCTAAAATATTATTTGTGTTCATTTATGTAATACATGAACTATCTCGGGCTAAACTTTTAATGAGTCGAGCCCGAATTTGCTCGTGAACATTCATGTTCGTTTTCACCCCCACTCCGAATCACATAATAAAGATGGTATGAATGCCTCAATCTCAACCCTTTGATCTGCACCTTTTAGGTGTATTATTTTAGCACTTGTTATGGCAGTTCTCACGGGCTTTTGCCCAAGGTTTTAATGTTTATTTGTAATTTTAAAGATCAAGCCCAATTGCAGAAGAGAAGTAAAAAAACAGGAATTTTGAAGCATAAAGAAGCCCACACAAGTTGTGGGCCAAGAAGGCAGAAAAACCCATGAGGCCGGAGCAAATTTCCAGACAAATCGCAAGAGGAAGTCGGGCGCATGAAGTTGAATCCAATTGATAATTGGCTTCCATGTAAATCCGAGTGGGCCGAATTTAATTCCAATCCAATTATTAATTGGATTGCAATTGGATTCCAATTAATTGTGAATGGGCTGAAACCAATTGGAGTCCAATTATCCAATTGGTTTGAATTGGCTTGAATTGGATTGCAATCGGATTCCAATTATCCAATTGGATTGGAATTAAATTGATTAAGTGGGCAGCCATGCGAATGGAATATGCTGCGAAGCTTAAAAGGGAAGCAAAGAAGTTTTGGGCAATTACCAATCCAAGAAGGAATTAAAGAGAGAAGTTGGGAGTTACCAAATTTGAAGAGACTCCATGTGCTTAATTAATTCTCTTTCCAAGTAGAAGAAGGTTTCTTTATTCTATTAGGAGATTGGTTAATTGCTTATTTGTATCCCTATATATATGGGATTATTCCTACACTTTTAGGATAAGCTTTTAGAGACAAGTTTTTAGAGAAGTTTTTAGATAGAAGTTTTCTAGACAAGTTTTATAGAGAATAGTTTCTTAGTTTACAAGTAATTCTCACGTAAGACACAGTTTTGCGCTAGTATAGTTTTCCTCTGTTTTTCTCTGTTCTGTTCTGTTTTGCTCTGTTTCGATCGCAACTTTTGATTTTCCCGACGGGCAGTCTACCGTTTTGCCAAACCTCGCGACTTCTTAAATTCCAGTACAGTATTCTCTTTTCTCTTTTAATGTCTGCTTTTATAATTATGTGTTTTTCATGTTTTATCATGAGTAGCTAATTTATTAGTTCTGATATTATGTAGGAAGCCATAATCCATGCATGTATGAAACCCAAGAATCAATCTAAGGTCTAATGAATTATGTTTTTAAATTGCCTGTGTTTATATGTCTAATTACTAAGATTATATTAAGCCTAATCAACTTAGTTTAATCTGGTAGAGTCAGTGAGTGGCACAACTACCAGCCGGGTAGTACAGGATTAATTGGGCAATAATTTCTAATGCATCGTCAGTAGGAAATATTAGTTTTGGGTTCTTCTTGTTTTTAATGCTTCTATTTGTTAATTAATAAGGTTTGCGGGGACTCGCGGTCTGTTAGTTAACGTAGTTAGAGAATAATTCCTTTGCGGGGACTCGCGGGGGATTATCAAGAATCTATAGGAGAATTGGATTATTTGCGGGGACTCGCGGTAATACTATAACTGAAACGGCATAAGTAATTAGACAAATTAAGGGGTTTATGATTGCATGCATGAGATTATAAGGTGGATTTACATAATACCGAAATTTTCTCTCATTAATTGATATTTGTTTAAATCTTTTATTTAATTATTAGTTTAATTATTATTTTGCTAAAATCAAGTGACAACTCTAAGGTCTCCTGGGAGACACAAAGGTGACTACTAGTCATAGTTTGATTTTATTTGCACGTTAATTGGAATTTGAATTAAATTGCCTTCTCTGTGGATCGACCCTGTCTACTACTGTGCTATATTTTATTAGCATCTTAATTGTAGGTTTTAAATAGTACTTTTACTGTATTTGGTAGACCCACGACAAGTCCTATCAAATTGGCGCCGTTACCGGGGACAGTTACAATTTTTATTCTTTTTCCTGTTTAATGTGCATTGGTGTTTCCTTGTGTTGTATATGACCAGATCTTCAGGTGCTGAATTATTTAGTGATCCAGAGATCGAGAAGACCTGCAAAAGCTTAGCCAAGGAGGCGCGGTTGAGAAAACTCGTAGAAACAGAATCTGTTAGTCGACCGTTTGCCCAAACGGCAAATAGCTCCGAAACAGAGTTTTCACATTCTCACTCTGAATCAGAACCAATGGGTGACAGAGAGCTCGTAGAGGGCCCAGAAGAAGAGCCCACACTGAAGGATTTGTGCAGCCATAATGCAGATGATAGAGCTTCAGCAGTAGTCACTCCAACATTGCCCAACGGATTTCCATTGAAGAACGGTTGGCTGAATGGCATCCCAAAATTTCATGGGGGTGCTAGGGATGATCCACACTAATTTCTCTCTGAGTATATGAAGAATTGCAAGGGGCGCCTACCCACAGGGGCCACCCTCGATCAGCTGAAATTGGTGGCCTTCCCATATGTCCTGACAGGTCCAGAAAACAGGTGGTTTTCATCATTGCCACCAAATTCTATCACCACCTGGCAGCAGATGAAAGAGTTGTTCTTGAAGAAGTACTTTCCTCCAACAAAAACCAACTTGGTTATGAAGGAGATCAACAGCATTCAACAAGAAGTTGATGAGTCCGTTAGCAATTACTGGATGAGGTTTAATGAGTTGGTGGAGAGCTGCCCAATTCATAAGTATTCAGAGGCTCAATTATTACAATATTTCTACCATGGGATGTGTACCAATGATCGAAATCACATGGATTCATCTAGCAAAGGGGTGTTCCAGAATAATACAGTAGCCAAGGCCAGGAAGATGATTGAAGACACCATCGAGTCAAGAAGCCAGTTTGGGGAACCCTCCTGTTTGGCCAAACGGTAGGCTAAAGTTCGATTTATTGATGATTCAGGGGAGGAAAAATTAAATCAGCTAACTGCCAATGTGGAAAAATTGACTGCATTGGTGGCAAAACTTGCAACCTCGAACAGCAGTAACAAAGAGGAGGTGGTGTGTGCATGTTGTGGCAATCCAGGGCACTTTGCGCAGAACTACAATCTTGCACATGAAGAAACAATTGCTCAAGCTAATACTGCAGGGAATTGGCACAATAATTCTAATAGGAATTGGCACGGAATGCACCCAGGAGGGATCCATATTCAAATACATATAATCCAGGATGGAAGGACAATCCGGCATTTGGTTGGAAGAATCCAGAAGAAGGAGTTCAAGTTCCTTTCCCCTCAGAAGCAAATCAGCAAGTTCCTGGTCAGATTTTGGGGAATCCCAACCAACAAGCTTTAAATTCAAATATGGGGAATAATAACGGGAATAATGGACCAATGTACATGCCCCCGAATCAGAGGAATTTTTTCAATCAAAATCAGAACAATCCAAGAGGGGGCAGACCAATGGAAGAAGCCATGGTAGAGCTATTTGTGCAGCAGAAGGAGCAGCGAACAGCCATAGATGGGATTGCCGGAGTGTTATCTCAGTAATCTACTTCAATACAAGAATTAAGAGGGAACCAAGTCCAGCTGCCCTCCCAGGTACAAGTTCGTCATAAGGAGAATGTGAACGAAATTCAGCTATGAAGTGGAAAAATTTTGGAGCCTGCAGTAAAAAAATCGCAGTCAGCAGGGGGCCATTTGCCCAAACCGACGGGTGATCCAGAAGCTGAAAATTCAGAGCAACCCAAACCTGAGGAGCCAATTGTTATCAGATCTGAATATGAACCTAAGAGGAGCCATGCCCCAATTCCAGTAAGTAAAGAGGTGTACAAGCTAGTGCCACCCTTCCCTAATAGCTTGCGCCCCAAGGCAAGAAAGATGAAAGAGGATCCAATTGAGTACTTGGAGGTTTTCGAAAAAATGGATGTCACATTCCATTCCTAAAGGCGATAAAAATTCCCCCAATTGGAAAATTTCTGAAGGACTTCACGGCTGGGAAACCAAGAGGAGCTAGTAAGGTGGTCCTAGGTGAGACAGTCTTTGTCGTTATTCAAAAAAAGCTGCCACCCAAATGCAAGGACCTAGGTATGTTTTATCTACCATGTGTGATTGGAGAAAAAGTTATTGAGCATGCAATGTGTGATCTTGGTGCATCTATTAATATCATGCCCTTATCTGTTTACTTGACTCTATCTGGGGTAGAATTAGCTGAAACAAAGGTTGTGATTCAACTAGCTAATAGATCATGTGTTCATCCTGAGGGGGTATTGGAAAATGTATTTGTGCAAGTTAATTCTTTTGTATATCTTGCTAATTTCTATGTTATAAAAATGAATACTGATCCTGGTAAAGAATCTGTTGGGGTGTTGTTGGGTAAACCATTTCTTAAGACATCCAAGGCTGTTATAGATGTATATAATGGATCAATTTGTTTGGATTACTGTGGGGAGAAGTGGCAATTTAACATTGAGAATGCTATGAAACATCCTGATGATGTTGAAAATGTATATGGAATAGATGTCATTGACCCCCTTGTCCAAGAATATCTTGAGACAAATTTCTTGCAAGATAAACTAGAAAGAACACTTGCCCCCGGGACTTTTTAGATATGCATGATGAGTATATTTTCAGACATGATTGAGCAGTGCATTGAGATTTTTATAGATGATTTCACAGTCTATGGGGATTCTTTTGATCAATGTTTAGAACACCTGGATTCGGTTTTGGAACGATGCGTAGCAAAGAACTTGGTGTTGAATTATGAGAAGTGTCACTTCATGGTTCAAGAAGGAATTGTTCTTGGTCACAATGTAAGTGAAGAAGGGATCGAAGTGGGCAAGGCCAAAGTAAAATTGATTGCCAAGCTACCCTATCCCACTAACGTGAAGGAAATTTGTGGTTTTCTGGGCCATGCAGGTTTTTACAGACGTTTCATCAAGGATTTGCCAAAATCGCACGGCCACTCACAAATTTGCTCAAAGACGATGTCCTGTTTGCCCTAACGGATGACTGTCGTGACGCACACTCTAAAAGAGAAGTTGATATCACCTCCAATCATTCAACCTCCAGATTGGGCAAAACCATTCGAGTTGATGTGTGATGCTAGTGATTATGTTGTTGGTGCCGTGCTTGGTCAGAAAATTTGGAAGGAAACACATGCTGTGTATTATGCTTCAAAGACTCTTAATCCTGCCCAATGTAATTACACCACAACAGAGAAGGAGTTATTTGCAGCCATGTTTGGATTTGATAAGTTCAGACAGTACCTCCTGGCCTCCAAGGTTATAGTTTATACCGATTATGCTGCTTTAAAACACCTGCTACACAAAAAGGAGTCAAAGCCAAGGTTGATTAGGTGGATTTTGCTTCAGGAATTTGATTGGGAGCTTAAAGATAAAAAAAAGGAGCTGAGAACACAGTAGCTGATCATTTGAGTCGATTGACTCTACCTAAACAGGAGGAACAAATTGGTGAAGAATTTCCGAGAGAACACCTATTTGCTCTAAGTGCTGTAATTCAGGGAGAACAAACTTATCTTGCAACAGTAACAGCAGCCTATCCTGACCCATGGTATGCACCCATAGTGAATTATTTAGTTGCTAATGCTCTACCACTCGAATTTTCTCAAGGGAAAAAGGAGAAGTTGATCAGTGATAGTAGGCAGTATATCTGGGACAATCCAATCATATGGAAGTGTGGTCCTGATCAGATCATCCGACGATGTGTACCAGAATGGGAGCAAAAGAGCATTCTACAGCACTGCCACTCTTCGCCTTCAGGAGGGCATTTTGGGCACAAACGCACAACTAGAAAAATAATGGACTGTGGTTTTTATTGGCCTAGTCTGAACAAAGATAGCTACAAATTTTGTCAAGCTTGTGAAAGATGCCAACAATTTGGAGACATTGGTACCCAAGATGAAATGCCACAAGTCCCAATCAAGGTCTGCGAAATATTTGATGTTTGGGGCATGGATTTTATGGGCCCTTTCCCACCTTCCAATGGGTATGTTTACATTCTGCTCGTCGTAGATTATGTGTCCAAGTGGGTTGAGGCCAGGCCCACACGCTCAAATACAGCCAAAGAAGTGAAGGCATTTTTAAAATGTCAATTGTTCCCTCGATTTGGTGTTCGCAAGGCAATTATCAGTGATCAAGGGACCCATTTTTGCAATCAGACTATAGCCAGAGTATTGAGGACACATGGAATTCAGCACCGTCTTGCTACACCGTACCATCCACAGTCCAAAGGCCAGGCTGAAGTGTCGAACAGAGAGATCAAAAGGATTCTTGAGAGGACAGTTAATACCTCAAGAAAATATTGGAGTCAGAAGCTACCTGATGCTTTATGGGCATATTGGACTACATTTAAAACTCCTATTGGGATGTCTCCGTATCGACTTGTTTTCGGCAAGATGTGTCATCTTCCTGTGGAATTAGAGCATAAAACATACTGGCAGTCCAAAAGATGAACCTGGATTAAACAGCAACAGGTGAGGAAAAGCAGTACCAACTCCAGGAACTTGAAGAAATTAGGCTGGAAGCTTACGATTTGGCCAACTGGTACAAGGATAGAACAAAAGCCAGGCATGATCGACTCATCCGACAGAAGGAATTCCGAGTTGGCTAGCAGGTGTTATTATTTAAGTCCAGGGTTCGTTTATTTGGTACCGGAAAATTATCTAGCAAGTGGCATGTGCCATTGTAGGTAGTAGCTGTTTGGCCCAGTGGTGCAGTAGAGGTTCGAGACCCTCAGTCGGGACAACAGTATAAAGTCAATAGGCATCGACTCAAGCAATTTTATACCTCAAGTCAAATCCAGCAAGTCGACAGCCTCTGGTTGAGTAAGTACCCACATCACATAGATTAATCAGTTCGCACCCCATCTAGCCAAGACGTTAAAGAAAAGCGCTACTAGGAGGCAACCTAGTTTATTGTAATAGATTAGTTTTAAAAAATAAATAAATAAATAAATAAAGTTATTTGTTTGTGTTTTTTTATTTCTTTTCGTCTTTTCACAATTTAATTGCTTTTTTTTACAGGGAATGGAGGAGCAATTCTGAGGCCAGAAGGGCTCAGTACAAATTTTGGGGGCCAAAATCCCACATTTAGGAAGTCCAAGGGCCAACGGTGCAATTTCCTGCACCTACAGCAGTGATTTGGAAATTCTGGGGACCAAATATGAAGCTTCACAAAGTTCAGGGACTGGAGCTGTAATTCTTAGGAGCAAGGGCCACAAGTGACAAATTAAGGGGCCCAATTGCGAAGTCATGAAACTACAGGGACCTAATTACAAGATGGTGGCCACTTCACCAATTCACCAATTTCCAGTACCCATTCACCGATTTCAATTAACCAATTACCTGACCCACTACCCAATTACCCGACCCACACCCAATTACCCGACCCACTACCCAATTACCGGACCTAACACCCAATTAACCTAATTTACCCAACTTTCTCCCCGAAACAGTCCTTTATCTTCTTCCATTGGATTTAGTCGCCATCCAAAAATTCCTTCCACCCGCCGCCACTCACCCCAACCACCCTCCCAGCCGCCGCCGGCCACCAGCCCTCCTCTCCGCCAATGGCTCCCAAGAGCCGGCCCAACCGCATCAGCCCAAGGGACAAAGCTGAGCCAGCAGCGCCGCCCGTTCGGGTTCCATTCGAGGTGACGGCCGATCCTTCCTTCGCCGATGCCTCCACCACCGCGACGCCCTCCTCCCACCCTCGCCACCGGAAGTATGCGGCCGTGAAGCGGCCGACACCAACCACCTCTCGGCCGGCCAAGAAGACAAAGAGTGCCAAGTGCAGCCCCGAACCCGAGGCTGCCGAACCACCACCCTCACCCTCCACTTCATCCCATTCATCTTCTTCTAGTCCTCTCCGCAAGAAGTTTGCTACCAATAAACCAAGGGACATGATTCCCATTATTCCTTGGGTACGTAAGGCATTGGTGAAACTTCCAACTCCGGTATCCAAAATTGGGATACCAAAGAAACCAAGTCAACCGGCAAAGGAAGCAGCACCACCACGGAAAATAGTTCTGGCGAAATCCGCAGTTCGTCGGTCCAGTCGCAAGTCGGCCGCCACTTCTACCGCCTCGCCATCACCACGAGCCGGCACTTCTCCACCTTTCCCTCCGTTGGCAACTTCCTTGGAGATTCCTTCCACTTCTCAGGCACAGGATGCGAGTACTTCTACTGCATCCCATCAAGATATGCCACCCCGTGTACTTCTACGCATGTTTTAAGAAATCGAACAATCCAGGCGAGTACTTCTACTGCCCATACAGAGCCCGCATCAAACGAGGAGGCCACCACTCCACCCCTTCGTGTTCAGATCACAAGTCCTGCTCAGATTAACCGGAACTTAACGTTCCTTTCCTCCGACCAAAAGACTAGGTATACGCAGGTTTGTTCCCACGCTGTTTCTCCTTTTTACAGTATTGATTTTCAGCTCTTAGTCAGTTTGAATATTGCAGAAGATGTGCATAATTTTTTTTGACAATGTGGGGTGGTCACGGTTTCTGAATTTTGATTTGGCTCCTTATTATGAAGAGATGCTTAAAGAGTTTTACACCACCGCCACTAAAACCAAGACTAAGGGTCTCACCCCTAGTCGGGCTTTTTTGAATTTTCGATTGTTTAATACAGTGCATTCTCTATCTGTAAATCAATTGAATACAGTGTTAGGCATCTGTTCTGAGGCTGAGATAATATCTGCTGATTATTTGGCTAGACCTGTGAAATTCCCTGCGTTCAATCATCAGTCTGTGTGGAATCGCCTTACTTCATCTGAGGCTGCCTATTCTTCCCATAAATCAGGGGCATATCTGCTTACTGACCCTGCACTTCAATTTTGTCATTATTTGCTTGTGAAGAATCTCAGTGGCAGGACTTCTGCCCAACATGTAGTTATAATTCCTGAACGCTATATCCTTAAATGCATGTTGGAGGGGGTTAAACTCAATCTTGGATTTTGGATTGGGTATAGCTTGGGGGATATTGGTTCTCACCCTAAGAGGCACTTGAGCTTAGGGCACTTTGTGGGTCTCATTGCTAGAAATATGAATTTGTTTGATCCCACTCCCACTTGCATAACACCTTGCTCTCTCCCTAAGGCCTTGGATGATGAGTACTTAATTAGTACAGAGTTGCTTTTTAGGGCCCAAGATGGGACCCTTTGCTTTCACAGTGCGGACTTTCCGCCACCTGCTCATGCAGCCTCTGCAGGTTTGGAGACGGTACAAAAGAACCTTGACGCACTCAATGAGGAACAAGCTACACTAAAGGTGCAAGTAGAGGTGGGTTTTGCTACAGTTCATCAGCGATTTGACCAACTGGCTATTTGTTTAGCTGACATTCAGCAGTATTTGAAGCCTAATGATTAGGCTCTCAGGTAAGTTTTTCTGTTTTTGTTTGTATTGTAGGCTGTTTTGAGTTTTAATTTTTTTTCTATGTTTGTTTTTCTTTGTCTGTGTTTAGCCCTGCATTTTTGTTCTTTTCTTTGCGCTTGAGGACAAGCTTTCTTTAAGTGTGGGGATATTTGCAGGGCTGATTAATGTTTTTCTGAATTGTTGTGTCATTGAGCATCCCCTATGTTTCATTGTGTTTGCTTGGGGACAAGCAATTGTCTAAGTGTGGGAATGTAGGGACATTTGTCCTAAAATTTTTGTTTTTGTCCTGTTTGTGAGTTAAGTGTCGCTGCCTTTAATCTGATTTGGATCTGAAATATGCATCATAGATGAAGTGTGACTTGAAGTATGCATGCTGTAGTTTTGAAAAATTAATCTGAGAAGTCTTGAATTAGTTAAATCTGGAAATATACATGTTTTCCCTTTTCTTAAGCCATTGTACTGAGCCTAAATGCTGAATTGTTCGGGGAGAATCATTTGCTTGCCTGTCAGACTGTCAACATGGTATGAATAGTATATGGCGGGATGATGGGGAACCTTCTTAGGATTAACCACTTTTGGCTTGCTTTCTTAACCTACCTTGTTATATCCCTAGAAGCCAAGTTGAAGCCTTGTATACAAATGTTTTTTTTTAGTCAGTAAATAAGTCAAGGCCAATTTTTGTTATAAATCCTTTCTACCCCCCAGTGTGTTGAGTTGCTGAATTATGAATGAAGTCAAGTGGTGCAATGTTTAAACAATATGTGTGGATTATTTAGCAATGTATATGTGTGCCCAATGTTAAAAAAGCTCATGGAAGGCAGAGAAAAAGAAAGAATGAAAATAAAGCAGAGAACAAGAAAGAATGAAAATAAATGTTGATATTTTGAATTCTGTAATGTGCTGAAATTGTGATATATGATGAGCTGGGTAGAAATTTAATGTGCTGAATTTGTGAGCCATAATCCGCGCAAAGTGCAAGAATGCTGAATAAAATAGGCGCCAGTTTACCCAAACAAAAGGGGGCTGTGAAGAATTATGAAGAAAGGTACAGCAGCTGAAGTTTAATTTTTGAGAACACACTGGGTTTGAATTTTTTTTGCAGGTGGCCTAGAACCCTTAGGATCTGTCCAAAGGTTCGAACCCAAGCCTTACGTTGTGTCCCTTGATTAGAAGGTTGTTTCTTAACTGCTGTGTATCTATTGCTTCTATACTGTGGTGATGGTCGACTATCAAGCATGTATGATTCTGGCTAGATTATGATTTACTTTTATCCTGATTTTTTCTGAAAAATGTGAGATTGTGTGCATTACTGACCATAGAGTGCTGTTTTGGGAATTATTGCATGTTTTTGGATTTAGTTAATGGAAGAACTGTTTTTGTGAAGTAAATAGAACACATGCATATGAATTGAAGTGCTGATTTTGTGGTGTGAGTAAGTTCTAGAAAAGAGAAAAGGCAGATTTGTGAGTCTTGTTTTGAGTCTTATTTTCGAGTCAGTCCAAGGAATCTTGTGTGTCATGTTTTGTTTGTGTTTTGTTTTGTCTGGATCAGTTGCGAAAGGAAGTATGAGTAAATTTCTGAATTGATGGGTATGCTCTAGTTCTTCACTTCACGCTTGAGGGCAAGCGTCATTCAAGTGTGGGGATATTTGATCTGCACATTTTATGTGTATTATTTTAGCACTTGTTATGACAGTTCTCACGGGCTTTTGTCCAAGGTTTTAATGTTTATTTGCAGTTTTAAAAATCAAGCCCAATTGCAGAAGAGAAGTAAAAAAACAGGAATTTTGAAGCATAAAGAAGCCCACACAACTTGTGGGCCAAGAAGGCAGAAAAGCCCATGAGGCCGGAGCAAATTTCCAGACAAATCGCAAGAGGAAGTCGGGCACATGAAGTTGAATCCAATTGATAATTGGCTTCCATGTAAATCCGAGTGGGCCGAATTTAATTCCAATCCAATTATTAATTGGATTGCAATTAAATTCCAATTAATTGTGAATGGGCCGAAACCAATTGGAGTCCAATTATCCAATTGGTTTGAATTGGCTTGAATTGGATTGCAATTGGATTGCAATCGGATTCCAATTATCCAATTGGATTGGAATTAAATTGATTAAGTGGGCAGCCATGCGAATGGAATATGCTGCGAAGCTTAAAAGGGAAGCAATGAACTTTTGGGCAATTACCAATCCAAGAAGGAATTAAAGAGAGAAGTTGGGAGTTACCAAATTTGAAGAGACTCCATGTGCTTAATTAATTCTCTTTCCAAGTAGAAGAAGGTTTCCTTATTCTATTAGGAGATTGGTTAATTGCTTATTTGTATCCCTATATATATGGGATTATTCCTGTACTTTTAGGATAAGCTTTTAGAGATAAGTTTTTAGAGAAGTTTTTAGATAGAAGTTTTCTAGACAAGTTTTATAGAGAATAGTTTCTTAGTTTACAAGTAATTCTCACGTAAGATACAGTTTCGCGCTAGTATAGTTTTCCTCTGTTCTGTTCTGTTTTGCTCTGTTTCGATCGCAACTTTGGATTTTCCCGACGGGCAGTCTACCGTTTGGCCAAACTGGCGGTTGTCAGATCGCGACTTCTTAAATTCCAGTACAGTATTCGCTTTTCTCTTTTAATGTCTTCTTTTATAATTATGTGTTTTTCGTGTTTTATCATGAGTAGCTAATTTATTAGTTCTGGTATTATGTAAGAAGCCATAATCCATGCATGTATGAAACCCAAGAATTAATCTAAGGTCTAATGAATTATGTTTTTAAATTGCCTGTGTTTATATGTCTAATTACTAAGATTCTATTAAGCCTAATCAACTTAGTTTAATCTGGTAGAGTCAGTGAGTGGCACAACTACCAGCCGAGTAGTACAGGATTAATTGGGTAATAATTTCTAATGCATCGTCAGTAGGAATTATTAGTTTCGGGTTCTTCTTGTTTATTAATACTTCTATTTGTTAATTAATAAGGTTTGCGGGGACTCGCGGTCTGTTAGTTAACGTAGTTAGAGAATAATTCATTTGCGGGGACTCGCGGGGAATTATCGAGAATCTATATATGGGAGAATTGGGATTATTTTCGGGGACTCACGGTAATACTATAACTGAAACGGCATAAGTAATTAGACAAGTTAAGGGGTTTATAATTGTATGCATGAGATTAAGGTGGATTTACATAATACCGAAATTTTCTCTCATTAATCGATATCTGTTTAAGTCTTTTATTTAATTATTAGTTTAATTATTATTTTGCTAAAATTAAGTGACAACTCTAAGGTCTCCTGGGAGACACAAAGGTGACTACTAGTCATAGTTTGATTTTATTTGCACGTTAATTGGAATTTGAATTAAATTGCCGTCTCTGTGGATCGACCCTGTCTACTACTGTGCTATATTTTATTAGCATCTTAATTGCAAGTTTTAAACATTACTTTTACTTTATTTGGTAGACCCACGACAAGTCCTATCACCCTTCAACATAAAATAAACAAAATTGGATACCAGAACAGTCGTTTGATAATCTTCTACTAATTCTTCTTCTGCTTCTAGTAAATCAAAAGGTAATCTCTCACATTCGGCTACAGAAGAACTTAAAAAAATGACGGCTTTGAGGAAAAATATATATTGTATTATTCTATATTTTCATGATCACCCTTCAATTGTACATGTCAAACAAGTAGTTGTAGAAAGCACTCTTCACAACATCTATATTGTAATGGAGGACCTGAAGCATGACCTAAAGGGGTTAATAAAGACAATGGCGAAAGGCGAGCTGGTGGCGCCGTCCTGCCTTCCGTTGGTATCAAACAGTATTACTATGCCTGAGCCTCCCCCAATTGTCGTTGTTAATATGTATCCCCACTTTTGAAGACTGAAGTCCTATGAGCGCAACTGTGGTTATTTTTATTCCTTCCTAAGAAAAAAAAGAAAAAGAAAAGGAGGAATTCTTCACTGTTTTCACTCTGCTCACAATTCCTATATATAGATGTAATAGACTTTAAAATAAAACTCAATTTATTTCATTGGACATCCCTATATTAAATTTTGTATTTAGAAATTAGGATGAGGGGTTTATATACAGAGAAATATTTATCAGGATGATTTTGATATAAGCTATATAATGACTCATTAGATATTCATTCACAAGCTACCACATAATCTTTTCTAAATTAACATATTCTAATTATATGGTATACTTATCTTAAATAAATTAAATTTTACAGTTACTAACATAAATATAATCAGAATTGTTATTTGCAGGAACCAAATTACTATTCACAGGAACATTTTCCTGTGAATAGTCTATAATGCCGCTAAGTTGTAAAAAAAAAAAAATTTTGATGAGATAAACAGTCGGAAATACCGCCGGCGGAAGGTGGGATTTTTGAAATCCCACCTGAGGAAGGTGGAATTTTCGAAAATCCCACCTGAGATTTTCCTAAAAATCCCATCGTCCATTGGCGGAATTTCACATGAAATCCCCCCGTCTGGCGATGGGCGAGATTTCACATGAAATCACCCATGCGAGATTTGGACAAAATCTCGCCCATGTCCAAATCCCGCCATGGACGGGTGAGATTTTGACAAAATCCTGACTCCTGTGGGCGATAGTTTTTATAACTGTTGGCATCCTGTGGCGGGATTTTTTTAAAAATCCCACCTTCCTCAAGTGGGATTTTCATGAAATCCCAACTTCTTCAGGTGGGATTTTCATGAAATCCCACCTTCTGCCAGCGGTATTTCCTAAAAATCCCGCCTGCCCAAGACGAGATTTTAGACGAATTAAAAATCCCACCTTCCTCAGGTAGGATTCTCATAAAATCCCACCTTCCGCCAGCGGTATTTTCTGAAAATCCTGCCTGCCAGAGGCGGGATTTCAGACGACCCAGAAAGCTAAAAATGAATATCAATGAAAAAATTAAAAATAACTATACCCTATATACAAATAAGTGATCCCTTAGTTACAAGATTTAGTTTGTTAAAACTGAATATTTTTGTTAAAATCAAATCAAATTAATGTAATCGATCCTACAGTTCGGACTTGTTTAGAATTGTCTTTTGCATTAAAATTTATCTATGATCATAGTACCGACCCGATGATTTTCAAGATTCATATCATTGCTTTAATATTGTCCGACGTTGATTGAAATTCTAACATCCATGTACGAGAAAAGTAACACATATAACTTGTGGGCTACTAGTAATTTAGCTTAAACACTTTGGGTTTGTGATGACGAATGCCCAAAAGTTAATGGATCAGCCTAAAGGTCGGGGTGTTACAATCGGTATGCTATTCCAAGCGAGACTGGACCAACATGTGTAACCCAGGGATGAGATTGAGACATCCCACATCAAAATCTTATGAGAAAAGTAACATGTATATAAGTCCAAAACTTTGTGGCCTACCAATAATTTGGCTTAAACATTTTGAATTTGTGAGAACGAAAGCACAAAAGTTAATTGGTCAGCTCATTTTGAATGTGGATGGGGAATTACACAAATAATATACTCATTTTGTTCTTTCTACCAGAAAAGCTCATAAATATACATATTTATGTATAATTCAAAACATAACTCTTCTAATAGAATAGAATGAGTAAATGTTTAATAGATATTTATCTTATGATGTTGATTGGGATTGTTTTTTCATCTTATTAATTCATTTAGGACTATTATATCCAAATCACATTTGATAATTTGTGAACCTTGTAGCTTTCATGCTCATTCTTAGCTACTAGAAGGAAAATAAAGGAATATTGTTTACCTTCTTTTCTTCTTTCATTCTTCTTCAGCTTCAGCGGTGAAGAAAAGTACCAGGAGTTGGGCTGAAGCAGAGCCTTAGCCCTCACCTGGAGATCCCTATGTTATTGAGGGGAGTATATCTCAGTATTACTTCCAATTGAGAAGAAAATAACATAGATCATTGAAAATGTAACTTAATAGGAGTAACAACCATTAAGGTTTGGGTTATTGAGTCATTTCTTGTATTAAAAAAAACCATTAAGGATTGAGGGTTTTATGGGTTTTTGCAAGGAGTGGTTTGATGATATTGAAGTCACTAGTAATTCTGGATCATGTATATATAAGGTTTTAATTCTCTATTATATGGATGGCTTCACGGAGGGGAGCACATAGATGCCCAGTCAGCATGCATGCTAAATATGAAAAAATTGACAGATATATAAGATACGAACTCCTAACACCTTGATCGTCCATCATATGTTATAACTGTTTTAGTAATAACTTATTTCTTCTACGATTTTTAATACAAAAAATAAGTTTCAATATTATCCTTCATTCTACTTTCTCCAAAACTAGTATGTTAATACTATCTTTTTCATTTTCCCCAAAAATATAACATTAATTGAGGGTAAATTGGTTTAACAAATTTCTTAATAAGTGTGTACTTCCAAAGGCACTTAGGCTTCATTTGGTAAAACTAAGTCTGAAAACTTAAGTCTAAAATATGAATTCGTTAAGTTACTGTGTTTGATAAAATCTAAAATTTAAGATATGAAATTATGACTAAAGTCAGAAAATAGTAGACTAAAGTCTGAGGCTCTGTTCTTTTTCATTCTCATTTTAAGAAAATCATCATTTTTTCTTCTAAAATCTAACCCAAAGAAACAATCTCAATTTCTACTCAATTTAAAATTTAAAATTCTCTCAAAATCTCCATTCACATAAATTTAAAAAATAACACAATCGTTAAGAAAATTCACCCCCCCTCCCAAAAAAAAAAAAATCATTCCCTAAAACAAAAAATTCCCAAGTTGGGTCACCAAGAGAGAACAAAGCTTGAAATATGAAAACCGAAGTTCAAATCTTATTAAATTATGATTAATAAAAAAATTATTTTATTTTTACCGCTAATTTACTTATATTTTTAATAAAGTTATAAAAATAGACAATAATGTAATTTTTTATAGTTTAAAATTAATTAATTTATATATTTTTTGAATTGGTAAATTTTAAAAATATTAAAAATATTAAATAATGATACAAAAAATTAGACAATTGAAAAGAATTTTTTTTTTAAACAATTCAGATTCAGTGATGAGTGATTCGCTCATCACTTAATGTTTTAGTCGAAATTATACTTGCTTTTCAGATTCACTTAAATAATTAAGTTATTCAGATTTTCGTTATCAAATAAACTTAATCGACTAAATACTTAACTCCACACCTAAATCATTAAAACCTATGACTAACAGTTATCAAACATAATTAATTTAAATAATCATTTAATAATTAATTTTAAGTGTTGAATATAAGTTATGAAACGAAACCTTACTCTTTTTGTCAATCATAACTTCCTCATTACCACATTTCAATGCAAAATTTTAATGAAATCTCAATTTTATCCCTTATTTAATTGGTGTAATTTAATAGAATTAATTACAACACATTTTCAAGTACATATATATATTACACAAATATCCATTTAAATATGGGGTAATAGAAGAATTTTGCTCACATTTCTTATTTAGCGTCAGAGGGAGGATAAGAATTATCGGCACCTCCCTCTAAATTGATTAAAACTATAAATCGATCTTTGTTAGTTCGAAAAATAAACACAAATCACATGAACATATTAGTTCAAGGGATATTTGTAATTGTCAAAAACCTTGGAGACCAAATTGTAATTTCTCCAAACTTTAGAAACCCCATCAAAAACTGCGACGCTATACAATTAGGGCTTTCAGAAATACAACACTAAAACCCCATAAGCTTCTCAGCGGCGGAGTTTGCCTGAAGCTTCCTTCCCCAGTCTCCCAAGAATGGTAACTATGGCGCTGATTCGCCCGGAAAACTCATCCTTTCTAAGAATTTATATGTATTTATTTGGTTTATCTCATGGTTGCAGACGTTCAAGAGAAGGAACGGTGGCCGCAACAAGCACGGCCGTGGACACGTCAAGTTCATCCGCTGCTCCAACTGCGGCAAGTGCTGCCCTAAGGTTGAATCGCCGCTCTTTTCTTATCTTCCGTCCTATTCATGTATTTTTACTGTTTTGATTATGAATTCGTGAAATTGCGGAACGGATGAATGCATAGTTTAGCCAAAAAGATCTGTTTTTCTAATCTTTGTGTGTGTGTTTCATCGCTGCTTTGCTGTCTTTATACATTGACTTTATTGATAGCATTTCAAATTATTCGCGTCGTACATTTTTAAGGGACGAATGTATTAATTAGATTTTGGATTTCCTATACAAAATCTGACTATCATGAACTGATCATTTCAATTGGATTCATATGGATGTTTGTGTTTCAAAATTTGATGTTTATTTTGATGCCATTATAGTGTTGCAAATAGGGTTGATCTGATAATTTCATTTGGATTGATATGGATATTTGTGTTGCGAAGGTTGGGCTGTATGAGAGTAAGTGGGATTGGGGCTTGTAATTGGGAAGGAGTCATTTGCTTTTGTTGTGTTGAAATATGACATAGAAGTAATACTTTGTTTGGCGGGGAGATGTTTTGAGCTTTAATAATCAGCATTTAATTTGGAATATTGTTAAACAGGACAAAGCTATCAAGAGATTTCTTGTGAGGAACATTGTTGAACAGGCTGCTGTTAGAGATGTTCAAGAAGCCTGTGCTTTTGAAAGTAAGCATTTGATATTCATATATATTGTTGAATTCCCTTGTGCTTTTGAAAGTAAGCATTTAACGTTCATATTAGTTGTTGAATAGGACTTTGATGATTAATTCTTACCTTCTGTTGGTTCTACTTGTTTAGCGTACACTCTCCCCAAGCTCTATGTGAAGATGCAATACTGTGTTTCATGTGCTATTCACTCCAAGGTTGTTAGGGTTCGTTCCCGTACTGACAGGAGGAACCGTGAGCCTCCACAGAGGTTCAGGCGCCCAAGGGTAACCCTTTTTATGACCTTTTGATGTCCTGTGTTCTTTCAGATATGATTTTATTTTAATATTTTCTTGAAATGGTTTTTTTCTTTACAGTAATTTATTGACCTTATCTGGTCTTTAGATCTTTATCATTATTTTCATGACCTTGTTAATAGATTGGATTGAACCTACTTTTTGCTTGCTTTTCTTCTTAGTGATTGGTAAATTTAGTGCACAAGTTAATTCAGTTGGCATTTTCCAGGCCTGTCATGCTACTGGATGCCTCATCTATCACTATGTTTGATTTGCTATGATGCTTTTGATTATTGTATAGTTCTGAATTGTCGCTATTGTCTGGCCTGCCTCCATGCCTTGCCAATATCTGGAGTGTTTCTTGTATTATCACTTTTAGCTTCTTATTTTGGGGGTGGGATCTTAACTTCAGTTATCCCTTTTACCAATGCAGGATGATCAGCCAAGGCCTGGTCAGCCCCCGCGTGTTGGTGGAGCACCGCCCAATGCTGCTCATACTTAAAATTGAGAGATGCTCCCCCATGTTCTTTTGACGTAATTGGTTTTGCATTTTGTAAGTTCATTTTCATGTTCTGTTCTGGCAAAATTCTGCCTAGTACAATTTTTATCATAATATAGAATGGGTGAGTGAAACGAAGCGTATAGTAGTTTTTCTGTTCTGCCTAGTACTCTGAACATAAGTTTTCCTTGCGCATTTTGAGGTCTCTAGTTAAACGTGGTCTCAGAACTCGTACTTAGTACGCGTAGAGTGGGTTTTGCTTTTCACAGCAAAAAATTCTGACTCTGCTTTAGGGGATTCTGTTGGGGATTCTGCTACTCAATTCTACTGACTGGCGTCTTTTTATGATCAATGGTTTGAAAATTTGAAATAAGTGAGAAATATTTTTAGCTTCTGTTTCAGCACTAAACCGTTCATACTTGAAATCAAATCGATTTCCTGGATCCTATTTAGCTGTTTTGGAAAATGCCTTGTTTAATACAAGGTAAGACGAGTTAGCAGTACAAGAGCCAATTGGTTTCTTGATGTTCTTGAATGTAGGCCAATCTAGTGTGCAAGTGGTCGGATCGTTTTTATATTTTTAAAAACATGATTTTGAAATTTTGAATTTTTTACTAATTTCTTATCATTTGCAACACTTATTTTTTAGCATTTCTAACTATTTTTTCAAATTTGAAACGCATTTTTAAAATTAATTTTTGTTAGACATATTTTCAAAACGAACAGGTAGTCTTTGCTTCATAATTGATATAGAAAAGCCCCCCTCCCTTCGACTGCAAATTCAAATTGCTCATAGATATTATTCGGATTTATGGGAAATTCAATATTAAAATTATTTTCTTTATTTGAGCACAAGAACTTCAATAACGATAAAGCATCTATTTCCTCGAAATAATAAAAAAAAATAACGCATTTATGTTACGTGACCGGAAAATTACAAGAACTTAACAGAAAGTCTACTGTCTTGGCACTAGATTTGCCTTCCTAATTTTATTAGTTGTATGCTATTCATTGGATCAACAGTTTAGGTATTCTAGTTACACGTTCTGAGTTCAACTCAATGAGTCGAATTGCATTTGACTAACGTTGTTGATGTGGATTTGAGATTATTCATTATCACATAGACTATAGTTATTGATGTGGATTTGGGGTGACACAGTCAAGTTACTAACAGTAAGAATGATATCGAGCTCTAAGTCGTATCTTAGAGCGTTCAAACTGTGATCGATTATTAAATAAACGAATATAAAATCATGTTAGTGTTCGTTTGTTTATTGAATAAATAAGTTCAAACTGAACTCTTACCGAGCTAATCATGATACTTGCAAATAAAGTTGGAAGTTTGTGATCTTAACCATAACGAAAAGAGATTGATTTTGTAATTATGAACAAACAACATGGAGATATTTATAAATTTCAAAACTATAGAGACATATGTAATTTAATCCAACCTCAGGGAGTTAAATGTAATTCGCCATCTTTTAATACACTCATACAAATAGAATCACCAGATACTATAGGGAAACCAAGTCCCCCAGTACTTATAATAATAATTCTATGAATGAATCCCTCCTACTCTACTTGCTTCTGTAACTAGGTTTAAAAGGTCGTAAAACACATACAAATCCCCACCAAGGCAGGAGGCTCTGGCATTGAAAAGGGCACAGAAACATGGTCATATATCCTACGAACAATGGATTAAATACTTAATTCCCACCCAAAAATCTCTGATTACCTATGGAAACTCGATCATCGAGAGCTGGAAATTTCCTACTCAGAGATATCATGCGAGAAAGAGACTTTACACGCAGAATGGTTTGTAGGGGGGAAATTTTGTACGATCCAAAGTCCAGAGAAGGCTTCAAGAAGTAACCACTGGCTTATCTTGCAATGCCTTTTGGACTTGGTTGAGACTTGCCAAAACATCCTGATATTCTTGAGTGTCTGAAAAGCTTTCACCCTGAAATTAACAACCAAAATTACATCAGTCCATTCAGCAGGGGAATCCAATTAACAATATTCCACACTAAAGCGTAAAAGGATCCCTCTTCAAGGTGCCAAAATTCATGAGAACCAAAATATGCAAAGCGTGCGCTAGGGTGCTAGCAAGAAGCATGTATACCGAATTAGATATAAAACTCACCTGCTTAATTATGTTCTTGAGATGCATCTCGGAGGTATATAATTCTCGACGACTACCACTTTGAAGAGAAAGTTCTTGATACACTTTACAAAGTTCCAATGATGCTCGTGCAAACTTCACAAAACGTTCTTTATCTTTCCACAAATCAGATCCCTGGTATGCTCTGGTTTGCCTAAGAAGGGCCTCAGCGCACATTTTGAGATCCCCTTTCAGTTTGTGCCATTGAGCATCCAATCCCCAAATATCAGCATCCGGATTACTTTGAACAGTTTGCCGTAAGATCCTGCCAAACATCTGCATCAAGTTCTCAAACTCCCGCTTGCTAGTCACGCCTTCTTCCGATCTTGTTGATTTCTTGACAAGATTCATGTCAGGGTTAGCATAATCATGCTGGATATCATCACCATCAGTATTCGCTTCTGTAGATTCTGACTGGGCATTTGAAGCTTGATTTTCAATCTCTAGCATCAATCTTTTCAGCAAATCAAAATTTACACTTTTATTCTTAGTCAAATCCAGTACCTTTAGTACAGCCTCCATTGACTGACTATAATAGCCAACATCTGCAGCCACAATGCTAAAATTATTCCACAGCTGCCAGTTGCCTCGCTTAAACTTCAATGCTTCCCTCAATGCAACAAATGCCTCTTTGCTTTTCTTATTTCTCATGTGTAAAAAAGCTAGGTTATTCCAAGCTTCTCCATTTTCAGGATCAAGTTGAACACAACGTGTAAAACCATCAAGTGCCTTTTCAAAATCACCGGCCTTCATAGCAGCAAAACCAAGAGCGAACCAGCCACCTGAATATAAGGAATTCACTTTCATTGCTGCATCCCATAAAACCATAGACTTCTGATAGTCTCCTCTACTGTATGCACTGCGAGCAAGAGATCGAAGAGCTCGAGCTGACCTGTGGCCTGAGACTTCAAGGGCTTTCTGATAACAAGTATCATCAAGGGTAACATCACCAAGGGAACACCATAACCGTGGATCCTTGGGCCTTTTCGATAATTGTGTGTTGATGAGTTCCACAGCTGCTGCTTTCTTCTCCAACATTGTGTAGCAAACAATTAAATTATCCCAAAGCTCAAGATCCTCATAGACTTTAATAGCTTCTCCAATCAAGCCACAACTCACTAAAAGATCTCCATATTCTTTACGGAGTGCAGGTATTGTGGGACTATTTACAGAAAAACAGTAGTACATCCTTTGTGCAACAGTAGGAGAAGATTCATCAAGAGTTTCAACAAGTTTAATCATCATCATAAGTGCACGTTGCATGGTACGAGTACGAGTTGACTCCCACTGAACTCGTAAAACATTGCAGAAATATCGAATCATAAAATGTGAGGATTGTTGAGAATCAATTGCTTGTATATATGGTCCCATTTTGAACCATTGATGTTCTTCACTTCGAGCAGCCTTCTTAATAGCAAGACAATGAGCCAGAATCACAGCTTGCTGAGCTGCCTTCAATTGGGTACCAGCAATATTTTCAATTGCTTGGTCACTGGTTTCAGCCATTCTATCTTCTAAAATTCTGGGGGCCATCAACACATCAGATGCTTCCAGCGTTTCAGAAGGATGCTGAAGTGAAGCACTATCACCAACACCAGAAACATCACCTTGTATCTCATTGCTAACTACACTGGAGGCATTACTACTTTTATGTGAAACAAGAATCAACTGAGCCTTTGGCTCCACCTGCATCCCTTGCTCATCAGAATAGCAGCAGTATGAATAAATCAAAAACAGATATTTAACTGATACATAAAACTACCACACCAAATTTCTGATAAATGTACCTGATGCTTAGTATTGAACCCTAGAGCCCCACTCACAAAAAAATCCAGTCTTGATTCTTTTTGAGCTGATTCAAAATGAAGCCTGATGTAGAAGGTTATTAAACAAACAAAATATAATCAATGGAAATCCTTAAAGTAAACAATAAAGAAAGAATAAGAAAAACATTGATTCATCTCCAGAACGGACAGTGAAGGATATGAAATTTGCCCAATCCCCAACCTTCAATTCAAAGAAGGGAAACTGGGAAAGGAGTCAATTCTTAATGTGGAACATATTAATTACAAAGAAGAAAGTTTTTAAGTGAGAAAAGGATATTTAACACAACTAGACATGATCACATGCAAAATCCAAAAGATAAGCTTATGGTTGGTAGACATAGCTAAGCATACCTTCAATGAATGACATGTTATAACAATCATTAAATAAATAAAAAAACAGAACCACCTCTCTCTCTCTCTCTCTCTCTCTCTCTCTCTCTCTCTCTACACACACACACATATGTATACATACATACATATACACATACACACACATATACTGTACATTGTGGGGACAGACAGGTTTGGGTTTCAAATCCATGGGAGCGGTTCATTTAAGAAAAACAGTACAAAGAGCAGGAAGTTGTATAAAAGCTTTGTAATGGAAACTATCAAACATCTTCAAAGTAAGTTAACCAAATTCTGACATGACTGAAATAGAATTAGTTTTGAGAAAGTCACCAAGTGAAACTAGAAAAGCCTTCTCTCCCACCCCTCACAATGCAATGCATGATTTCACTTAGATTTCTCAAACAAGGCTGGGCATGCATGTTATCTGATCCCATCCTATCTCATTTCACAATTTTCTTCTCACTTCCCATTTTACAATCTCATTACATTCCCAGGGCACCATTTCACATTTCAAATGCAACTTCAGTGTTTTTAAAACAATTCCAAAACAAAAATGGGCTTCCGTACATCCATCAGCTAGATTTATGATAAGATTTCATATTGCAGATATCTCAGATCATGTAAAGAAAATTATTTTCGTTCAATGGTGACCCAATCAACTCTCTAGAGCTCCATATCTAACTTCTTTTCATAAGTTCTATAAATATCGAAGAGCGTAGAACATGTTTCAAAGTCAACGACTTATTTCCTCATGCTGGACACCCAGACCCGAAATATGATAAACATGGAACAGCACATTCTATAGCAAGTTAGTTATGGAGCTAAATAGTCTTGACATACAAACAAAAGATGCCACATAATCTGCAACATACCTCCGTGCCTCAATCAGACAAGTAGAATCCAACCCAATGTAGGGACTATATTAGTTGACACCACTTATATTCTAGAATAATGCAGTGCAGAAATTGAGCGAAATTAAACCTAGTTTTATATCCTTCAAAAAAATTCTGCACTAATATATGATGCAGCTAAGATCAAACTAAGCTATAAATTGTTAACAGGGAAAGTAATTGGTAGTAACATGAATTGTTGTTAACATGTTACATGGCATTTCAGCTATCAGGCAGCTCAACTTCATATTTAAAGCTATATATGATTGTTACAGGGCATTTCAGCTATCAGACAGCTCAACTTCATATTTTACCCTAAAAATGATGCCTCACCTGGAGGAATCTACCCGTGCATATACGAGTTCCATTATTCCCACTTCTAAATGAAGCACAGACACAATGGTTGAAGCATCTTCTTCTGATAACTCTGGATTCCAATAATTCATTACATTTGCTACAGCCCCAAAATGACGTAAACTTTCGCATGATGATACTTGCAAGAGATCGAACAAAGAAGACGAAAGATTATCCAACAACTTCTGATGAACAAGTAGCAACCTAAAAATCCACCAGGAAACGGTTCTTACAGCACCAGCGGAGAGGCTGCTATGTTGAAATAGGTCCTTTGTTTTCATGAGCAGCACCTTTGCAAAAACTAAATACTACAAGAGGGGGAAAAGGAGAGAAAACAAAAGGTTTTCAGTACAATTTACAGTCAGAGGAAAAGGCCGGCAATTTTTTATATCTTCATGTATCATGTAAGCACCTACAATACCAGGATATATAAATGCCATGTTCTATATAGTTCAGTATTGTGACATCAAAAGGATATAAGCCATTAATCTGGAACTTATACCATTCATAAAAACACCATTACACTAAGGCTAGTGAAAGGGAAGTTCAATAGCTTGTTTCAACCTCCATGAGGTAATTTGAAAATTGTTAGTCTGATGAGCAGTCATGATCCAATACCACAGAGTCCCTCCAATTAGAAACAAGTCTAGCAACCATAACTCCACAGACACTGTGAAACAATGGGGTTTGTGTACGAATCCAGTAAATTGTTTCCCAAAAGCCTTACAAAGATTTCTTGCAAATCAGTAGTTACCAGATGTTGAATATTTCCAGATAAGCATTTACAAATGAAAAATTAAGATTCTTTTAAAAGAAATTTGATTATCTCCTTTCTCTTTTTCACGCTATTTTTTCAAATTCCTCATTCACGTAATGTTCTATAGACGTTTGAAGTTGGGATGTAAATAACATCAAGACTAAATTGTACAGTAGGCAAAGAAGATCCACTTAAACAACTATCAATATTGTTATTATTATTACCATTTTTTTCTTGGTTTAAGCAGATTAGTCCATCATGTGAATCCACCACTCCAGAGAAAAGCAGAGAAAGCAAATCATCAACAGAGGATATGATCAAGTAGAAAACTGACAGCACGTACCTGAAGATTAGAAAATTTCCCTTGCACGTCAGAACTAATAGACATTATATCCTTTATCGCCCATGTTTCCCACTCCACCCAATCATCACAAACCGGCACTAATGGCAATACTGGCATTTTCTCAAGTGGGCTGTAACAGATGAACACCGAAACAGTACTACATATCAAGAAAACTCTTCCAACGAGAAACTACTCAATTAACCCACAACTTGTCTTAATCTTAGTAAGTTTAGCCCTTTTTAACATTTAAATTAGCAAAAGAACATAAAGATTCACTATTTCAAAGATTATTACCCACAAAACCCAATCATCTTGGGGTAAAACGTAAGGTAAAACTTCAATCTCCGTTTTAAAACACAAATTTATTACCTTTCAGAATATTGAATTATAAGAATAGTGAAAAATAGCTATTGACGTTTTCTCACCCAAAAATATGCATCTCTAAAGTAGAAATGTTTTTAAAATATTGTCAAACTAAAGCTGGAGCAACATAACGCATACCCAGTAAGGTTGGCTTGAGTGAAAGCCAATAAAGCCGCAACCCCAATAGCCATAACAATAAACCCTTTGAAGCAGCACTCCAATTGGCTGTCGTGGTCATCAGTTCCTGAACCCAGAAATACGTCGATGGATTGAGGCACCAGCTGGGAATAGAAAAACTCAGCTGACTCGGCCGAGTCGCTGAACTGAACTTTCGAGTCAAAGGTGAAAACAGATTTCACGGCGTCGGAAGAAAGGGCTTGGATATAGTCCCCGGACTCTATGAACTGAAGAAGGGTCTCAATGAGGGGTTGGAGATGGTAAGTTGCTGTAGGATGAGGTGGAGATGAGGTGGCGGGAAATGAATCGGAGGGGATAGTGCAGCGGAGGAGGCGGAGCTCCAGAGAACGGAGGACGCGGAGAGGCGGAGGAAGTGGCGGCGCTTCTTCTCCCATGGCGGTGGAATTTAACGGCTTAAAACGGTCGAATGGGTTTTTTCGTCAATTATACTGAGGGGGTTTAAGAACACAAGGGCTAGAAAATGAGGGTTTAACATTGCATCAACCTCCCTGATGTTTACTTTAATTAACAATACATCCTTATAATCTACCCAATTTGTTATTAACCCCTCAACTTGGGGCGGCGCCACAGCAGTCTACTAAACCCATATCTCCCTATCTTCATCTTCATATAAGAAAGGGAGAGTTTGCAAAAAATGAGCCAGTTTGTGACAAGTTTCCGGTAAACAACCACGCACGTCTCCTTGAACAGTCCCAACAGGAAATGCCACGCGTTCGGGTTTGCTCCTTCCAACAGGACACGTAACTCTCATCAAACACAGACAACTCAAGATCAATTTCTCCTAGCTTATGTTTCCCCTCTTCTTCACAATCATTCCATTTATCTCCGCCACTATTTTCACTGCTTCCTCATATGTCGATTGTCTATATCAGCTTCAGGGTATGTTTATAATTTGTTCTATTCATTGTGTTTACTAAAATTATTTGCTATCTCAACTAATTGAGGGCTTTGTTTAATCCTCCCGTCGGTAAGCTTCTTATTAGCTGAGAATGAATGAATTTGGAAAAAAAACTTGACTTTTCTCATTGATTCAATAAGCTTATATAAGCTTTGCTATTACAGAAGAAAGAAGAAGAAATATCTAGCTAGCCAGCTCAACTCAACTAACTGACTAATCTAATTGAACTTACAAGAATGACCCTTTCTCATAATTACTATTCTAACTGAAAAATCCAATATGCCCCCTCAAGATGGACTGTGTATGTTTATAACGGCCATCTTGGACAAAAGAGGAAGTAAAACCGAAGCATGAAGTGGCTTAGTAAACATATCAGCAAGCTAAAATTGAGAACGAATGGGCAGTAATTTCAGTGATCCATTTGTGACCTTGTCTCGCACAAAATGATAGTCCAGCTCAATGTGTTTAGTGCATTCGTGAAAAACTGGGTTGTAAGCAATATGAATAGCGGACTGTCACAAAATAGGAGAGTTGTTGGTGAAGCAATAGATAATTCTTTGAGAAGACTTTGAAGCCAAGTAATCTCACAAGAAACAGTAGCCATATCTATACTCCGCTTCAGCTGAAGAACGTGAAATGGTGGATTGCTTCTTAGCCTTCCAGGAAACGAAGCTATCACCCAAGAACACACAGTAACCAGACATTGATTTTCTGGAATCTATACATGCACCCCAATCTGCTTCACAAAATGATTGGAGCTGCAGATTAGACGAAGCTGGAGAGAATATACCTTGACCAGGTGAAACTTTGAGGTAACGAAGAAGATGATGGGCAACCTGAAGATGTGGAGTGTGAGACTGGGACAGGAACTGACTCAGCTTGTGCATAACAAAGGAAATATCAGGCCTGGTCAAATTGAGGTACAAAAGGCAACCTACTAATCTTTTGTACTGAGAAGGATTTTCCAGAATATGGCCTTGAGAAGCAATGAGGGAGACTTTGGGATCCATGAGAGTAGTTGCAGGTTTGGATGCCAACAAACAAAAATCTTCAAGAAGTTGAAGAACATAGTGATGTTAAGACAAGCAGATCCCTTTCGAGGAAAGAGCAATTTCAAGACCAAGGAAATATCTCAACAAGCCCAAGTCCCGTAATCTGAATTGAGTTTGAAGGAAGGATTTGAGCTGATCAATATTCTTCGGTGAAGGCCCCATAATAAGAATATCATTTACATATACCAAGAGGATCAGAAATGAAGATCCAGATCCTCTATAGAATAAAGAATAATCGGCATTGGATTGTAGAAAACCATTTTGAAGTAGAGCAATAGTAAATTTGAAATTCCATTGTCTTGAGGCTTGCTTTAAGCCATAAATTGATTTATGCAACTTGCAAACCATTTTTTGTGAATTTCCTTGTGGAGGATGACAAGAATGACCCAAAGGCAAGTCCATATAAACTTCCTCAGATAAGTTGTCATTAAGAAAAGCATTATGAACATCTAATTGATGGATGAACCAATTATGAACAGCAGCCAAGGCCATAATCACTTTCACAGTGACAAATTTAGCAATCGGAGAAAAAGTTTTAGTATAATCAATGCCTTCTTGCTATGTGTACCCCTTAGCTACCAACTGAGCCTTGTATCTATCAATACTACCATCAGCTTTATGTTTGATCTTATATACCCAACGACATCCAATGGAATGCTTGTCAGGAGGAAGGGGAATAATAGACCAAGTAGAATTGTCCTCCGTGGCTTGTAGTTCATCTCTCATGGCAGATCTCCAATGTTCAGAATGAACAGATTGATGATAAAACTGAGGTTCAGATTCTGAGGACAAGTGGAGGATGAAATTCTAGTAGTTTGGAGATAGGGAGAAATAAGATAGAACTTTAGATAATGGATAAGGAGTAGGAGATGAAGGAGGGATGGTAGAAGCGGTAAGTAAATGACAATGGTAGTCAGTGAGGTAGGATGAAGGATTATGTAGGCGACTTGAGCGCTTAGGAGGAGGAATGGAGGTAGATGAGGAAGCAGAGTCAATGGGAATGGAAAAATCAGATAAGGGGTGAGGAAGAACAAGAAGAGGAAAGTGATCAACGAAATTGGTGGAAGAAGGAAGGGATTAGAAGGGGAAGATGTGTTCATGAAAAATCACATTACGAGTGGCAAAGAATTGTTTAGATTCAATATCAAACATCTTATAAGCTTTCATACCTACAGGATAGCCTACAAAAACACATGGTCTAGCTCTAGGCTGAAATTTTGTTCTGTGAGAGCTGAGAGTAGAAGCAAATGTAAGACAGCCAAAAACTCTTAAAGAGTGATAATCAAAAGGTGTATTATATAGTAATTCATAAGGAGATTAATTGTGAAGTAAAGGGGTAGGAGTTCTATTAATCAGAAAGGTGGTTGTGGCAAGGCAATCTGTCCAAAAATGAATAGGAACCTTAGACTGAAAATATAAAGCTCGGGCAACATTCAGTAGATGTTGATGTTTTCTCTCTACTGCAGAGTTTTGTTGAGGCTTACCAACACAAGAAAATTGGTGAATTACTTCCTTTGAAGCAAAGAAATTTTTAAATGTTAACTCTGGAGCATTATCAGATCGAAACACCTTTATTTGGGTGTTGAATTGAGTGGCAACCATGTGAAAATAAGTGGGAATAATCTGCACAGCCTCAGACTTATGTTTGATCAAATAGATCCAAGTGCATCTAGTGCAATCATTAACAATTGTAATAAAGTATCTATGACCAGAATGTCCAGCAATATGATGAGGTCCCCATTTATCACAGTGAATCAATTCAAAAGGATGTTTGGACATATTATTCTGAGAATCAAATGGCAATTGTTTCTGTTTTGCCAATGGACAGATATGACAAGGATTTTTAACATGCAGATTAGTAGCATCTACATCAATGTTGGGATTCAAAAGAGCTAATCTAGAGTTGGAAAGATGACCAAGTCTATGGTGCCAAGTCTCAGCATAAACTTTATTAACTCTAATACTAGTCTTATCAGACTTAGTACAAAGATCTACATGTATTGTTTCATCCACAAGCACATATAGATCTTCAAACCGACTATCCTTGCCAATCATCCTCTTGTTGATTGGATCCTGAATTTCAAATCCAGAATGAAAGAAAAGTACTGTGAAGTTAGACTCCAAGGAAAGAGCATTGATGGAAATCAAGTTAATCCTAAACTCAGGAACATACAACACATCCTTTAGAAACAGATTATGACTGAGCTGAATATCCCCAATGAACAAAACTTTGATTGAGACATGATTAGGCAAAGTGACTCTAGTATTATGTATTGGCTTCAGTTTATCAAATGAACTTGCTGAAGAACATATAGATGTACCAGAGTCAAGTATCCATATATCTGGAGAAGAAAAGGAATGATTCAGTGCCACAAAGAAACAAATACTTGCTGCATGAGTGCCACGAGGCCCATTAGATGCAAGAGTGGCAGAAGTCAAATGGTTGGAGAGCATGCTCATGAGCTGAGGGCATTGAGAATCATCTAGATGATTAAAGAAGCTGCTCACTGAATGGACTGACTCATCAACAGGATCAGGTGAATGAGATGTAGATATCTGATTAACAGGCACATTTATTGGATAATTACTCACTGAGTGGGTAATTTTCTCACTAGAATCCTGTGGAATGTAAGCAGAGAGCTGATTAATAGATACATTGTGTGGAGTAGAAGTGTGCTTGCCTTGTCTATAGCCTGGAGGATATCCATGTAGCTTATAGCATTTGTCAGCATTATGACCCTGGAATTTGCAGTGAGTGCAAAAAGGCATGTCTCGTTTTGGTTGCTTAGAGAAATTGGTAGTTTGTCCAGCAGAGTTGGTGAGGGCAAAGGCAACACCTCCATTAGGCTCAGAAAGTCCAGAGAATTGAGACCCAACTTGTCGTTGGCGTTTTTCCTAAGAAATTAAGGAGAACACCTTGTTGATTAGAGGTAAAGGATCCATCAATAACACCTAACCGCGAGTCTGAGTATAAGAATCATTCAGCCCCATGAGGAATGACATAATATAGTTCATTTGATAGTGTGACTGTAATTCCTTCACACCGCCACAGACACACTCTCCACAAGAGCAAGATAACCTAAAATTGCTCTGCTCTACCCACAGAGCCTTGAGTTTAGTGAAATAATCACTAACAAAAAGTTGATCCTATCGAAGATTGATTAGATCTCGTCTTAGTTGAAAGATCCTAGGTCCATTGGTTTGCTGAAATCGCTCCTTGAGATCAAGCCAAATTTCAGAGGTAGATTAAGTGAATATGATGCTGGCAAAAATCTCTTTGAAGACAAAGTTAAGAATCCAAGAAATAACGATGTTGTTGTTTCTGATCCATGAATTGAGCAAAGCAAGATCAGAACTAGAAGGTTTGGGAAAAGATCCATCAAGAAAACCAAGCTTGTTCTTAACAGAAAGAGCAATCACCATAGCTCGACTCCAGGCCGCGTAATTGTCTCGAACGAGTGGTTGAGATACCGAAATGAGACCAGGACTATCGGAGTGATGCAGAAAATATGGATCAATTGAAGAATCTATGGATGAACTCATTGAATTGGAGATAGCTGTGATGAACAGAAAAGATGATCGGAAACCTTCGGAGAAGATGATCGACAATCTCCGGAGAAGATGATCAGAAACCCTAGAGAAAGGAACTCTCTGATACCATATTAACTGAGAATGAATGAATTTGGGAAAAAACTTGAGTTTTCTCATTGATTCAATAAGCTTATATAAGCTTTGCTATTATAGAAGAAAGAAGAAGAAATATCTAGCTAACCAGCTCAGCTCAACTAACTGACTAATCTAACTGAAATTACAAGAATGACCCTTTCTCATAATTACTATTCTAACTGATAAATCCAATACTTCTCTCTGTCTAACAAGAGACTCTCGGGTCTTTTGGCTTTCATTTTGCATCTAGGACTAGTTGGATTAGGCTATTTTCGGCATATTTGCTGTTCTAATTCTGCACTCTCATGCCTTTGTTTTCTTGTTGTTTTGTTGCTATAATTTGTATATTGATAGCTTCTTACTTCATTGCATCCTAAGTGTTTTATTTTGTCTAATAGAAGTAAAGTCAACGATATAAGAAAAAAAAGAACGAAATTGATAAAAGAATATCACTCTAATATTAGGCGCATAGGGTCTTCCAGAGTGGGCAATCGGTGCTGGAGTGCCATTGGAAGGTTATGCTAATTTAGGGGCTAGGGGTGGAATAATTAGATAAGGGAGAAAAGTGTGACTGATTTTCCAATGCAATGATGAAATAATTCATTGGAGGCGGGGTTTTGCTTTGTGCAGCAGTATCAGGATAAAAAGAAGAAAAACTTGAACACTTCACTTATTTTCCTTCTGTAATCCCTATTTAAGACTGAGGTTGAAACTTGGTTTCAGTGTATAGTTCTGCTCTGTATTTACAGTATATGGAACCTGAGTGGTGTCCTTCTGCAGCTGTTAGTCCTAATAAATAGTATGGTAAGGAAAACAACAGGGGAAGAAAACACAGGAGGAAGAAGTGTTAAGCGTTAAATAAATAAATAAAAAGATCTAGAAGAAAAAAAAATGTGAAGGAGGAACATAGAGGAAAAAGAAGGAAAAGAAACAAAGAATACTCTACATGGTTAAATCCTAAGCTTTCTATAATGCAGAAAAGAGAGGGATAGAAAAAGTAGAAGGTAGAAAACTTTAAATCCTACTTATAATCAAACCTTTTAATCTGTTTTAATTATTAACAAGAAGAAAAAAAAAACCAAAAAGCATGTTAGAAATGTGATTGTTCAGGAACTCCAAGGCAGTACTTATAATATATTATTCGAAGAACTGTTGTTAATAACTACCTTGAAAGGCCCGTACTTCAAATCTCAGTTTCTGTAAAATCCTAATAGCTTGTAAGAATTTAAGCTCTTGCATTATTTTTCCTTTCATTAGTTCAATTAAAATGCTTAGATTTTCATTTGTGACAGTAGTGTTCATTAAATATTGGAGTGAGACAATACAGGGTTACTATTTCTTCTATTCATTGTGTTTACTAGAATTATTTGGTATCTCAACTGATTGAGGCCTTCGTTTAATCCTCCCGCTCTGTAATTTATAGCTTCCCCTGTCTAACAACAAATCTTCTGCTGTTTTGGCTTTCATTTTGTATGTCTCTTGTTTTCATGTGAAACCCTTAACCTTATATATGTATGTCTCTTGTTTGATAAAATGTCTCCAAGAATGTTACAAGGAAGTTTTTTAGGCCCAGAAATATCTCAGATTCATACATGTGATTTGGATGAATATTTACTATATGATTGTGCATAGGATTTAAAAACCTATATTGTTAAGAGTTTTTTTTGGAGTCGAATTTGCTGATGTCAACCTTTTCCATTTTCTTTCCTTTGGTTGATCAAGCAGCCCTATTGATCTTAATGCTAAGAGACACATTTTGTTGGATATCTTATCTTCTGTGTAGCAAGAGAAATATTTTATATTTGGGCATTCCCTTCACCCTCTCTCCTCTTTTGGTGCCCATCCCTTTTGCTACTGCATCAGTTAGTTCTGTTGACATAATAAGTCACATGGTTAGTTGTTGGAACCGGTGATAATTAAAAAAAGATTTTTGGTATGTTGAAATTCTTCATCCTCTCGACTTTTGAATTTGGTAATGGATATATTATGAATTAATAGTTTTTCTCAATTGAAGTGAACTTTAATCATCATTTAGTTGGCTATTATATAAGATGTTTTTGGCGCTTTCGATATATTGTGCCATTTACCGGGAGTTTGTGGAGAAGAAATATAACAGAGACAGAAAAAGATATTATCTACCACATGAAGTTGAAGTTTTTAGTTTGTCATAAAACTAATGCAAAACAAAGAAGGGAGATTTTGTTTGGAAAAGTTTAGAGCATTTAACCATATGGTTTTGTGTATCTTAGTATTATTATGTTGATATTTATCTTCTTTTTCCTTCGGGGGTTATCATATTAGGATTGTCACTGAGGATATTAAAGAGATGGTTTATTCAATCTACACTGATGAAACTCTATAATGCAGGATCCTATATGAAGTGGATGTAAGAAGCAATTACTCATTTACTGTTAAGCATTACGATGTTTCTATCTTGCTGATATGTTTCTGTAGTGATTGTTGTAGTCCCAAATTGAGTAGTTAATACTTCAGAAGTTGGAACAATCAAGTACTCTCCCAAGACTCCTGCAGAAGAGACAAGCATGGGGTCAAACCTCTATGAGCCTCGTGACAATGACAACCTAATCTTGGATATTTCAGGATCCTCTGTTACACTCCCTGTTACACATCTTAATAACTCATCGTAAATATAATTTATTATTTTAATTTTTTTACCAATAATATTCATTGGCATTCTACCTAATTTTAATATATTTATTTTATTTTTTACATTAATCTTGTATTTTAATATAATTTTATGGTAATTTTTATTTTTTAATCTCAATAAATTAAAATAAATATACCTTACACCAAAATGGGTGAACCCTTATTCAAAAAATTTATTATAATTCCAATGAATATTTTTGGTTAAAAAATTAAAATAAAAAATAATATTTACGATGAGTTATTAAGATGTGTAATATGATAACAAGAAGTTTGGAAGAATTGAACTAATGGCCTATTCATTATTCGTTGTGAGGTTTTAAGAGAGGTTGGAGTGTGATTTTGGGTTTCAAAATCCAAACCTTGTATGGCATATTCAAAAAATTGTTACTAAGATTTGATTTTCAAAATTGTTTTTGATCCTTTAATGATATTTCCCTTCTATACTGAAACTGTCTTAAAATTTCTTTGTCAAACATAGGTTTTTGAAAATAAATTTTGTTTTCCAAACATGCCTTGAAAAAACAAAGAACTGTCTAATCATAAATGCACACTTGATTACCGATAGGGGATGCTAAAGCGAACAAAAAATGTTCAACGCAAAATAGAGAGATATTATTTAGCATTTTTTTTTTCAAAATTATCCCATATAAATTGTCTCACCCACTCTCATTTCACACATTCACTCTTCTAGCCGGACCACCCTACACATGAACCCATTGCCGGGACACTGCTTGATTGAGGTAAATATTTTAAAATTTTTTTTAAATGGCTATATTCTAGCCGACGAACCCTTACCTCTACCTACACCCCGGCCAGACGCAGCCAGATCTAGCTGCAAATAATACAAATGGGTTTCATTACCTTTGTGGGAGGCCAGCTGTTTTAGCTAGTCTCCCGCAGAACTAAATGAAAAGCCTTGCAGTAGCAAGATGCCGAAAAAAGAGAGGAGACAATCCCGTTTTATTGGTAGCTCTATGCCAGAACACAGTGTTAGGCGCCTGACCCTATGTCCCGGTGTTAGACACCTAACTTCGGAACACGGGGATAGGCCACTAACCTCGTGTTCTAGCAGCTTACATCTGTTTTTAATTTTATTTATTTTTGATAAACCGTCATATAGCCTATCAAAATGCAGCAAAAGTATTGCTTAATCCTGCAATAGAATTGCTAAAAGTAGCACAGAAATACATGGTCGATCCACATGGAACATTGATTAAAACTCTTATTGTTACTAATTTAGTAACCAGTTTTGATTAGCAATCACTTTTGTGCCTCTTAAAAGACCTTTCATTGTCACTTGTATGAAATAAAACTAAAATAGCAAATTGATAGATTAATTCAAGTAACGAAGTATTCCAGTATTATGTAAATCCCATTAATCTCATGCATATAATCAAAAACACCTTACACAATCAAATAACATATATCGGCCAGTTATAGGTTACCGTGGACTCCCTCTGACATAACCGAATTCCCCCTTAATTTATCGGTAATTCCCATGGGCTCCCTCGGACATGATTACTTCTCTAACTAATCTAATTAACATGTCGTGGGCTCCCTCTGGCACCTTATTAATTAAATTACCAGCATTAGGGAAATATGACACTAATAATTCCTATCGGGTTAAGTTTAAGAATTATTATCCACTTATCCTGTACTACCCAATGATAGTTTCGCAACTTACTGACGCTACCAGATAAAACCAAGTTTGTCAGACTTAATCAAATCTTAGTATTGAGAGCTATGTTCACAGGATAATTGGAAACACATGTAATTCAACATAATTCAACCTCAAGTTTCATATATGCATGGATTAAAGCTCTTCACATATTACCAGAATAGAGAATTAGCTGCTCATGATTTTGGACATAAAACATAGAATTATTGTAAAAGCCATAAGAACAAAGCAATAATAAAAAGGGAATAAAGAGATACTTATATTAAGTCACTAGCCATAACCACTTTCCGTTAGAACAAACTTAAGCCTTCATGGGAGCAATCCAGAATATTGAGAAAACGAGCTAAAACTACTGTATCTGAACCTAGATTTCTGAAGACATAAAACTAGCTAGAAAAACGATCTATATGATAATAAGCGATAAAACTAGATAGAAAACGAACTCAAAACTAAACTACTGAAATCCCAATTAATCAATAGCAACCTAAGATGAACTTAAGAGGGGGAGGGGGTGAATTAGATTTTTGACCCTTTAAAAATATTTCTTCTGCAAAGGAGATCAACTTTGAAAAACTATTTTCAAGGACAAGTTTTAAAATCATTTTAAAACTAAATTTCTAAATGAGGTGTGTGATTAGTGATTTACAAAATATGAAAGCAAACAAACAAGAAGCAAGACACATCAAATTTATAGTGGTTCGATTTCCCCTTGAATCCTACTCCACTCCCCAAGTTCTACAACTTGAGATTTCTAATCCTCTAGGAAACACTTAAAGGAGTGTTTCAGTCCCTTACACTTGCTTAACTCTTCCTCAGGAGATTAAGACTTTTTTCTTGCCTAATCCAACTATTGACTTTAGGACTTTACCCATTTGCTTAATATAACTCTAGATTAAGATTCTCTTGCCTAAGGCTAGCAATGTATCTTTTGCCCTATCCTTACTCAAGGATTATAGGCCTTACTCAAGACTCTACTTGCTTAGCAATTAGGACTTTACAAATGCCTAAACTCAACCCCCTGAGATAGGACTTCTCTTTCTCTTCTTGCTTCCCTTTACTTCATGCTTAACTCTTAATTAAGAGCTTAGGACTTTGCCTCACTTACAAGATGCTTACAACACTTACTCAAGTGTTTAGGTCTTCCCTCAAGGTGTTTACAAAGTAGGAAATTAATGCTATGAAAATAGCTAGTTATTACAATGAAGAATTTCTATTCTAGCCTAACTTTGAAATAATTTGCTAGAACTTTAAATGATCTTTTGAGAGCTTTTTGAACACTTGAAAATGTTGAAAATCATATGGGAAGAGGTGTGTTTGATGTTCTTCAAGTGGGGGTATTTACAGGAAAATGGCAGCCTTCAAATGGTAGAGAAAATGAGCAAAAACGAGCCTGCCGGAAGCTGCCGCGGCTGTCGCAGGCTAGAATAGACACATTTTTGTTTGCTTGTCGTTTCTTCGTTTTAACTCCGTTTTCTTCGCCGTTTTTTTGCATTGGTTCACCCGTGAAATCTTCTCTTCATTTTCTGAGAAACACCATGGGTCCCACCCCGGGACGTGCTTTTCTTCTTTCTTCATTTGCTTGCGGTTATTTAGTTTTAGCTCGTTTTTCATTGCAATTTTTTGCGTCTATTTTTCCGTGAGCATTTCTCTACATTTTCTGACTTAGAAAAACCGTGAAATTAATTATCATATTTGTTAACTCATCAATCAAAATAAAGATTAAGACCAACCGGGTCTAACAACTACTGTTTGAAGCTATGTAAAAATATATGCGATAAAACTAATAATCAGCGATACCTCTCTGCACCAATTCTATATATAGGGTGTAGAATTGGTGTTACAAAAAGGAACTAAACTAATCTCCTCTTCCAAGTAGGAACAAATCTTAATAGGAAATCAGAATGGGAAACAAAATCACAACTTGACAAGGAAGTAATCTTAAATTAGAGAACTCCTTGATTATTTTCCTTCTTGAACTCGATCAACATTAATCCAAAGCAGAATAGGAAATTACTTTTGTTCTTCTTTTGCAGCTCCTTCCAAATCCTTCTTCCGCCAGAATCATTGAATTAGGTAACTCAATGGATCTTTTCCTTCTCCTATTCAATTAGGCCCATTACGGTTGCAGATTTCGCAGATTCTCAGTCCAAAACTTTGGCCCAAGCAGATCACAAGTGTTCAGAACTCGCACCTATTGTTTCTTCAACGTACTACTGGCCTTCCATTTATCCATTTGGGAACAAATGCCCTCTTTAACCACTGTTTTGCACTCTTTCTCTCTTCATGGGCTTGTCTCCAAAACCTGCAATAATCTCTACAAAACTAGACACATACTCGTGAGATTTGCCATAAAAGACTATAATTTAACGACTAAATGGTGCTCATCAATTTTATTAACTTTTTATGATTAATTGTTAAGGTAATTGGTATAATTTGGTGTGTATAATTTAGACATTATAATGCATAGTTAGACCCTTTTTGTTGGTATTATTTGTGTTTAATTTAGACATAAATGCATTGTAAGCTAATTTTAATTTAATTAACATTAACATTATAGTAATTATTATATGTGTACAATTTAGTGCCTTTGTATTATAAAATTGTTTACTCAAAAGCATTACATTTTCTTTTCTATTTACTTCACAATTGACTAGAATACGAAGAATTGACGATACTCATAAGGATGAGACATGATATCGTGAGTGAAAATTTCAATTTGAGTACATTTTAATTAGAGATTCATATTTTTGTTATGATTTATAGATAAACTAATTTGGGTAAATACCTCAAAACTCCCCTGTGGTTTGCGAAACCTACACAGAACCCCCCTGTGAAAAATAAAGCTATAGATGACCCCCCTATGATTTTTTGAAGTCCGTAAAGTCACGGAAAATCTCAATTTAACGGCGCGTGTGCATCACGCACATCTCTTGACAGGTTGATGCCAAAGTAATAGGGTTTGTGACCAAAATACCCCTATCACCATCATCTTCATCTTTAATCACATTCGTGTTCATCTTTTTTTTCTTTTTTCTTTTTTGTAGTGTTCATCTTTCGTCTAAAGAAGATGAGGGCTAGGAACAAAGATGAGGAACCGAAGACGGTGAACCTGCAAATGAAGGCTTCGAACGCGACGACAACTCGAAGAACGGCTGAAGACGAAGACGATGACGACGATTCAATCTGAAGAAGATGACGACACGTCTTTGGAATCGCCAAAAATTGTAGAACCTTGGTTCTGTAATTTTCGCTTTTGGAAACGCCTGAAATTGCAGAACCTTGGTTCTGCAATTCCCGACTTTGGATTCGCTGGGGTTATGCAATTCCCGATTTTGGAAACAATTTTCGGCTTTGGAATCGCCGAACCCAGCTTTGCCGTCGTCAACTTCTCCGTTGTCGCAATTGCAGAACCAGCTTTGCCGTCGTCGACATCTTCTCATCTTCTTTTCCGTCCCCGTTTTCAAGTTTTTCCATCTTCTTCATCTTCATCTCCGACTACGGAAGATGAAGAAGTGAATGGTTTTTGAAAAAACTTATTTTTTGGTAATTTGGGTAATTTGAGGGTAAGGTAAGTTGGTTAATTTACCAGCTCGCAGTTAGTTTTAGTCTTTTCCGTCACTTTACGGACTTCGAAAAATCATAGGGGGGGTCATCTATAGCTTTATTTTTCACAGGGCGATTCTGTGTAGCTTTCGCAAACCACAGGGAGGTTTTGAGGTGTTTGCCCAACTAATTTTGTTTGCTCGCGCCAGGCGCGGATCTGTCCATTGGTGGGTGTAATATACTCTAATAATATAAAATGATAATAAAGAAAGAGTTGAAACCAAATTATGTAAAATGATATTAAGTTTAAATTTGATGTTATAAATAGAAATTGTGTAAAAATAAAGAAATTCGGTAAATTTTATTATTGTGTAAAAATTATAATATTAAAAGTTGAATTCGATCAAATAATAAAAAAATTATATATAATATATATATATATATATATCTAAAATCGTGGATGAATATCTTCAATTAGAATAATAATAATATTATTAAATTTAAAAATTAATCATGACAATAATAAAGAAACATGAAATAAAAAGACCACTAAATATTCACAACAACACACCTAAACAAAGAAAAGAAAGATTCTTGACAAAAGTATTAAAATGATTTAATTTAGCATTTGAAATCTTAAATAAACAGAGAATTTAACCAATAAAAAATGAAAATAATTAAAAGTAAAATTAATCTTACAAATTCATGATTTTAGCTGTGCTAAACCTATAACACATTACAACAATTTGTAAGATCAATATAAATAAGCATAAGTAAATATTAGATATCAATTAATTTGAATGGAACCCGGAGTGTTAATAATTAAGTGAACTTTTAAAATAAGTAGAATTACAGTTAATATGAAAATATTTTTAAAAAATCTATGTGAGTGTGAGGTTTCACTTCATTTTTTACCTAAAAAAATAGCATAACCTTTTCTTTTTTAAAAAGTAGAAAAATTAGCTTAAAGTACAGAAATTAGCTTGAATTACCTCAAAAATAAAACCTTACATTACTCTCTAACTCAAGGTAAGTGTAAGGCAAAAAAAGAAAAAGCACAAAGCAAAACCTTTGAATAATTACTACAAAAACCAGAGAAACATCAACAATATGAAATATCACAAAACCCAAACAAAACAAGGAAAAAAAAAAGCGTGAGAACATAAATCGGATATTAAGTCAAGAATTATCAACATAATAAGGCTGGCCCTCTTCATTAGAAAATGAAATAAAGGGGAATTAAAAAGAATTCCTACAATTGTGAGATGAAGATTGTACACACGTAACAAACAAACAAAAAAGAAATTAAAAAAGAACACTCACAATAACAATTGAACCACAAACCTATTGCATGAATATAATTATCAATAATACATATGGATATAAATTAATACCAAAATTAAAACAAAATGAGGGGGAAAAAAAAAACTATGGCCAGTGTTATTGCCAGAACATTTTTTAACATACAGAGAAATTTTTTTATGTTGGTACTAAATTAGGTTGAATCCCCCCTTACTGCCAAGCTCAGCTAGTCTCGTCCTCTGATTTGCAAACCTACTTTTGGGACTAACTCCCATATTCCACTCCGAAGCTTAGAAGTATGTGTAAAGCTAAGTAATAACTCAAGGAGAATCCACATCAACTGATTCAGCTAGCTGATGATGTGGCATCCTTCACGTGTGTAGGGCAGCTCCTGTTTACAAGATAATCGTCTTCTCTCCTTGAGCTGAACCATTCATAATGCAACATGTGCCATCCTCCTATAGGTCTTGTCTCTGAGCCATCGTGTCATTAACTTGCAGCACAAGATTTCATAGCAGATGTCGGCTTATCCTGACATCGGCCTCCGAGCTGCGCTATTCGTATATCCAACAAATTACACTTTATTGTTTCTCTCTTTCTTTTTTTTTGGGGCATGATATTTGCAATAACCGTTTCAATATTTGCAGTAATATTTTTTTGTGAAAAGTCTAAAATACCCCTAACACTTAAAAAAAAACCCAAAATATCGCCGGGCGCCCGGCGATATTTTGGGTTTTTTTTTTTTTTTTTGATATTTGCAGACCGGGCGGATCTTCGCCAATCCGGTAAAAAATTCACATTTTCGACAAAAATACTAACACATCCGGACATAATACAACTAAAATAATCAAACCAATTATCTAAAACAATACCGCAAAACATTTTAACTTTAGCCACTAACCATTTTCCGATCCGAGTAGTCTCGATTTTTATCCGATTTTGTGATTCCACCCGGCTCTGCTTTGCAGGAATTATTAAACGGAACAGAGCCTGTGAGTTGCTTTTTCAATTTTTTTTTTTGCAGCCCATGGTTTGTAATTTTTTTTTGCCCAGGAATATTTTTGTCTTTTTACAGGGAAATATTACTGTAAATATCGAAACGGTTACTGCGAATATCAATTTTGTTTTTTTTTTGTTTTTCCTTTTTTTTTGTTGTCTTCTTTGGTTTCTTTCCCCTCAATCTTTCTCCCTTCTATTTCGCAAATCTTACGTCAGCCACCACCTAATCTATTGTCAAATCATTCTTGAACCACAATCTCCATTCTGCAAATTCGGCGTCAAATTCAAATTATATTCTTCATTCCACAGCAGCCCAACTCTTATCTTCATCAGCGTCAAAAATTAAAACCTCTGCATCCACCGCCGACAACCTCAGCAAAGCCACCGAAAAACAAAATCTCTCGTTCCTGTTTGCCCACAACATGGTGAGGACGGCCAAATCGGAGCGGCAGCTGACATGGGATTCTCAGGTCGCAAATTAAGCCCAAAAGGTGGGCGGGAGAGTGGAGAGCCAATTGTCCTGTGCAATGCAATCCTTCCCCGAAACAGGATTTTAAACAAAGGGAAATATAATTTGAGGAAGTGGCTCAACGTGGCCGCCAAACGGTGCGGTGAAGGCATGGGCGGCGGAAGAGAAATATTATGTTTACCGGTCAAGGGGATGGGATAAATGGAAGAAAAAGAGCTCTCTATATTGATGCTGATTTTTTTTTTTCCTTTCCTCTGTTCATTCAGACGAAGTGATTTCTGGTTTCATTTTAACACACGATAAAAGTGATAATGAATCAGAGAAGTTGTTTGAGAGCTCCACTAATGAAGAATCAGATATACAGGAGAGAGGGAGTGATAGAGGGAGAAGAAATAAGAAAGGAAAAGAAAAAGAAATTATCATTAAGAAATTAAGAAAAGGGTCATTTAGTAATAATATAATGTTTTTGCTCAGTATGCTAAAAACTGCTCTGGCAATAACACTAGCCAAAAACTATTCCCATTTAGGTTTCAAGAAAGAGTTTATGTTTCATTTTTGTAAAGAGTAATGATAGACAACTCAACTAATCTCCTCAATTTTCTCATAGCAAGTGAGGTGTTATGCATTTATTGGCCAATAATTATTTTATAAAAATGTAGCCAATAAATGCATGACACCTCACTTGCTCTAAGAAAGTTGAGGGGATTAGTTGAGTTGTCTATCCTTACTATTTCGGATTATAGCTAGTAATTCCGCACCAATCAAATAGTTGTGGATTGAGAAGAGCTCAAGAAGTAGGTGGATGACAGTGGTTTAGAATAGAAAATGAAATTCATCTGCTCAACCTCTAGATTTTGCAATACCAGAATCGGAAAAGGCAGAGCATGGCTTGTTCGTGACAGAGGTGGTAACCCCGGTAACCAATTAGTAAGAGCATTTCAACATCAAGTTTTGGATCTGGAAGTAAAAGTCGCAACAACACATTAAGTACTAAAAATTTGGGTGCCCCTTCCGACCTAGGGTTGTTGAAGATTTTGGAGGGGTTTGGAAATTGATTGTGGATGTGGGCAACTGTACTTAGAATCACAAGCTGGTGTCTACAATGAATGGCACAAATCTACTACCAAGTTGACTGAGGAAGAGAAGGCAAATATTGTGAAATGGGAGAAAAGTTATAAGGCCAAAGCAGATGATGCAGTTGTTGCTACTCAATAATCCGAAAAGCAAATCAACAATGAACTTCAAAAAATTAGAAAGGCCAAGATGGCTGACTCAATTTCCATATAACACTTCTTTCAATTCATGCACGATGACCAGTACCACCACTGATACACTGTGAGATAAGAGAATTTTAACGCTCTTGGGGGTGTGTTCTTTGCTCACTCCAAAAGTGCAGGAGTTGCTTCCTTTGTTTCCCTACATGCTAGTCATGGATTCCACGTGAACGAACATGTTTGACATGCCTTTATTATAGATAATTGGAATAGTTCCTACAAATCAAAATTTCCATGTTGGTTTTTGTTTCATGAAAATAGACGCTCTCTATTTACCATTGGGCAATGATGCGATTGAAAAACTTGTTTGATGAAGACCATTGGCCGGGAGTTATCATCACCAATAGAGAGTTAGTCCTTATGAACGCTGAGAAATAAGTATTTTCAAGAACTAAAACATATGCTTTATAGGAAGCATATTGAGAAGGATGTGGAGAAAAAGGCATTGGATATCACAAATGACCAAATTATTGGAGATGGTATTGTAGGGAGTTGGAAAAGAATATTGAAATCCGTAACGGACAAATAGTTGAAGAATGTTGTTGAATGAATGGATAATAGGGACCGTCGTTTAAGTTCAATAACAAAGTATCTCCATGACACCAGTGAAGGGGGGGAGCATACCTTCAATTCTCACTACTTTATTTAAATTTAAAATTTTAAAACATATATTATTGTGGTCTTTTATTTTAATTTAAAACAATAAGTCTATACAGTTTTAAGCTTTGATGGTGCACTTGGACAGTTGAAAGAATGACTTACTATTGTGGCAACGTTTCATACGGTAGTTGAAAAGATTCATCAGCTTGTAGAGTTACAATTTAGTGCCATAAGCAATGATATGGAGAAAGAACGGACGAAAATATTGAATGAAGTCTTGTTACCTTCTGTTAAGTATGTTGAACTTCAGTCTCTTATAAAACTATACTATTGTTGAATACATAATATAAAAGAGGTAAAATAGTTGGCAAAAGTAGTGAATTTGCGGATGCGAGTTCAAATCTAGTTATTGGTCCACCGGATGGTAGAATTGGTGGCTTGCAACAAATTGATTGATTTTCTTGATGTAGATGACATCTAGAAGACTCTCACCTTAGAGGAAAATGATCTTCCATCACATGAAACTCAGAGGCAAACGACGGCTGACTTTGTTCATCATGTGTTTAAGTTGGTGTTGGAACGCTCAGAACTCAAACAGTTGAGGATATACAAGGACGGTTACAATCAATTGCATCTCGGATCAGTTGATCTAAATGAGCTCTTACACAGGCCGCATAAGGGTCGCCCAAAAAAAAAAATTCCCACACAAAGAGAGCCTTCGAGGTGGGAATATTCCAAGAAGAATGCAACACAAGGTATTGATACGTTTCAACATATTTATAATTGGTCATACTTGTCACCACACTATTTTTCTAATTTCGAATATAATGGACATGTGCAGGTCGATGACCAAAGCTTGTGTACGATAAGCCAGAGGATTGGTCGAGGGTGAGGTATGAATTACTACAAGAGCTGAGAGATTATCAGGATCTTTACACCAAAGTTCTTGGCGGCAAGAATTACTATTACAAAGCGATATAAAATACGATTGGTCTGGGATTGGGACTTTGACACCTGTAGATCGTTGGTTTGAGACACTTTCATTGGTCTGGTCGTCGCCACGAGAAGATTTCACAATCTAATCCTCTCATTGTTCTACATTCTTCCATTGTAGGAACAAGAGTTTGAGTATTAGTACCCAAAATCTTTCATCGGTATGACCCTTGTTAAGGGTTGTCATTTCATAGCTTCAATTGTGGAGCACATATTATACACCTGAAATGCAACTTTGGGGCAATTTGTTGAAACCTCAATTACAAGCATACAAAAGGTGTCAATAGAGAGTCGTAGTATAAAATTTATTTAATTCATTAGTTCACTAATGGATATATACATCAGAAGTTCTATGAACTTTCCACCTTATTTTTTTATAAAATCTAAAGCATTCATGTGGCAGTGTATAGAATAAATATTATTTTATTTTTAAAACAATTGACAAAATTTCCCCTGTAATTAGACTAACACTCCCTGCCAACAACCCAAAAAACAATGAAATTTCACAATGCTAATATATCAAACTAATGGGACTTTGGGGTAATTTGTTGTTACCTCAATTAGAAGTATATGAAATGTGTCGACAGAGAGTTGTAGTATAAAATTTGTTTAATTCATCAGTTTACTAACGGATACATCAGAAGTTCTACAAACTTTTCACCTTATTTTTCCATAAAATCTAAAGCATTTAGTGACGATGTATAGAATGATATTATTTTATTTTTTAAAAAAATTGACAAAGTTTCCCAAGTAATTAGACTAACACTCCCTGCCAACAACCCAAAAACAATGAAATTTCACACAGCTAATATATCAAACTAATAATATCCATCATTGTCATCATCCAAATAGCAACAAAAAAAAAAAAAGTGGTCTCCCCAAGAGTAATATTAAGGTCTGAATAATATTCTACTCAAACATAAACACCAAATTCAAACTGTAATAGTAACATTCAAATATTATTCAACACAAACATAAAACACCTCATATTCATAATGGGCGATCTCCACGAGGGTACTTTGGTCTTGCCTTCACATCATCTAGGTTTGGCATCAAATCTTCCATGTGTCGAGTGATCTCATCAAGTGCCTGCCAAAAGAAGGTAGCAAAGACCGTAGCCCTAGTTTTAGGATGAAGATACACCATCTGACTAGATAGGTAATTCAAACGCTACAATAGGTGTAAAAAAAATAACGTTAGTGTCAATCTAAATAACAATAATTTAATAATAATAAAATGCACATATAAAAGCAAACTCGTACTCACATCAGTAGTAGATAATGAAACAGATGAGTCATCTTCAGTTCCATGATCATCATCCCTAATAATTCGAGAATGTGTGCGAGATAGGTAGTAGGTAAGGTAGTCCCCACATGCATCAAAAGGGTTTATTGCTCTCTCTATTCCGGCCATGAGATAGAACCTCTAATTTTGCCAGTAAGGAATATGGGCATAATGTTTGCAAACGTATTTCAAACCATCTGGGCCTCTAAAGCATTTTCTTGGTACATGCACTACGCCAGGTATTATTTGGGTGTACCCAAACTGTCTCAAAACACGGTCCGGCATATATGGCTCCACTAAAGTTCTACAATGGATCATACCAGTGTACAATGTAACCCGATGTACCGATGCAGGATTTGCATTGAACGGAGTCCAGTTAACCTGATTTTTATCAATATCGTTTATATACAAGTTTAACATAAACCAGTCAATAAAATTCATCTAGGTGGTAGAGGAAATAAGCAATATAATAAATAAGGGAGAAAAAATGTATGCAAGTAACTTACCTCATTCGCCCTCAAGCCATCTAGCACACGTCTATACGAATGCAATGCGTTATCCGCATCTCTCCTCCTTGCATATCGAAGTCGCGGCTGCCATTTCAATGCATGCGGCATCGATTGATTCCAGTCGTCGCTCCTTCCCGGATTAAACATCGGAAAATACTCATATATCCAAGCCTAATAAAACATTAGAGTAACTCATGTTATGTAACTAAATCTGATAAACTCATATTAGTAACTATGTATAATACATGTGTTTGGATCTAGATGCAGTAACCATACCAACAATAGTGTCAAACATCCTCCTATCTGGGCTGTTTGGAACCTAGTTACCCTTCCAAGCTGACGATACAAGTTTGCTAAACAAGCTGCGCCCCATGCATATTCATGAGTCCCATCTACATCAATTAAGAACGGAATGTAGTGGGCACTAATAGATGTTTTCATTTTATCCACGAAGAGAGTTGACCCTAAAAGCCACAATAAATATCCTCTTGCGTTGTTCCTAGAATCACTTAGTCTATCAGAGCACCGACCTTGTATAACAGCCAACCTTACATTGCCATGGCCACGTTTATATTCAGCTAGGGCTTCAGCTTCATTTATTTCCAATATACTTGCAAGACTCAAAACCAATTGGCTTGGCTCGGGATTGTTAAATACTGCGTGTCCATCAATAGGAATGCCTAAAATATACGCCACATCATGGAGAGTAATGGTCATCTCTCCAAATGGTAAATGGAAAGAATTTGTTTCCAATTGCCACCTCTCCACAAAAGCAGATATCAATGAGGCGTCCAATTCATTGTACATGCAACGTGACAAATGAGACAGTCCCGATCGCTCAACTAGGGACTTCACTGGCCTTTTTCTAATTTCCCACCTTGATAAACGCTCCGTTTGCTTGAGGCATCTCAACACAGCCCGCTCCTTTCAAATTAAATAAACGTAGAATAAATGAAAATTAACAACAATATATATGTAAAATAAATAAAAATATTTTTTTCTTACCTGCCCATTCCATATGTAATAACCAATGTGCCCAAGATAACTTTTCAATAGTTCGGGTTCGCTAGGGCCACCATTAAGAGAATGATTTAACTCATTATAAGGCAACAAACCCGCTAGCCTAGCACTTGTAGCATAAGAACCCTTTCCTCTACCTTCACCCCTAGCACTCGTAGACGGCATATTTGTATAGGGCATTTCTGTGCGAGTCTCATCAGCCTCTTCAAATTCATCATCATTAGAAATACGATCGTTATACCATACCGGTGTTATCTCAACCAAAGGAGGGCGTGAACACTCAACCCTTTCTATATTGTCAATAAACTGTTGCATTTCGGGTTCCTCCACATGATCACTATATGCGGGGGCAATTGGATAATTCTCAGGATTTTCAGTAAAATTGACCAAAATTTGAGTCATTCTCGCACAATTAGATGTTGTGGGATTAATTCTCAGTTGCTTTGGAGGAACATGTTTTTTTCCTTTCATCTAAAATTACAAATAAATAAACAACATAAGTGATGTCTAGTTAATAACTTATTTAAAAATTAACACGAAAACATTTACTTAATAACAATATAATTGAATCATATTACTTAAACACGAAAACAAGGAACAAGATCAATACAGAGGTTAAACGAGCATCCCACACCCAAAAGGTGCCCCACATAGGTCTTCCCCGAAACCCCCCAGTAACTAAGGTAAACAACGTAAAAAAAGCACCCATTTCTATACCGGTTCCGGAAGAGCGAAGAAAAAGGGGATGCTTTGTTAATAGGAACAATAAAGTGTTTATAGCCGTTGCGATATAAACAAGAATACTCATCCGAGCCGCAGGAACATGTACATACGGAATACGAGAATTTCCACCTTGTTGAAGATCTAGTGGTGCTACCCGAAGACTTAAATGAATAGCCATCGCTGTTAAGAACAACCGAGATCCAATGAGAATTTGCGCGTAACTCCTGGTCTTTGACATCATTGAGTTTTGAAGTAAATACCTAAAAACCAGCTTATTATGTTAATATATCCATGGAGGTTTAGGAAGAAGCCCTTACCAACGCGTATAATCTTAGAACCCATCCATTTGTAGGCATTGATTTTTCAAATTATGGACAAAAGAATGTAGTATTTTCCAATAAAACTGTCTTCTTTTATCTTATTCAATTCATTCAAAATGGTTAAGGGTTCTTTCCCAGAACTCAGCCCAAATGAGTTTTAACCCATTTTTAAGAAATAAAGTTCAAACCATTAGTTTCAGCTCAAATTTTTTGCCAATACTTTTTTTTTTTTTATAATTTTCTACTCAATTTCCACTCAAATTTGATTTTCTTTATTTTAAACAAACAAAAAAATTTATTCACGATAACTTTTTAAAAATTCCCAAAAATATTGATACCTTAATGGCATCTAAATAAACGAAATGCTTCACACCTAGAACTGTTACTTTTATATTAAATAGTGAATGCAGTTGTTTCTAAAATAATTGAAATTACATTGTAATTAATAATTAAACGTAATATTGACCCACACTAACTGTAAACTGAATAAATTTATCCAACAATTCATACAATGACAACAATACTAATAAATATTCCCCATCAGTGGCAGTAAAAAAAATGTTGGTCAAATCATACATCATAAAGTTAATGGCAAATAAATTACATCTTAAGGCCCTCTAACAGTTGGTTCACAATGTTCATGCACAATTGTGACATTTGATTTATCCCCGCCTGAGACTGATTCACCTCCATCGGGTCATTCCAACTCGTATCTCCATCAATCACCACATTCACATCATCGATCATCGTCGTTATCAGCAAACTGTTCAAAGATCTCGTCTCTGAGATTGTTATCTTCCAATAAAGGCCAGTAAATGGATGAAATCTGGTTTACTTCAACTGTTTGAGTACTACATTTTAAGAGGAGATTTTTCAAAAACCAGTGAAGGGAACAAATTTGGACCTCAAAAACCAGTGAAGCAAATATTTACTGATCAACAACCAGTTCAAAAAACAAAAAAAGAAAAAAAAAAATTAGTCCATGAAAAAACAGTCCAGAAATATTGAATTGCAGTTAAAAAACCAGTACAGGGGCAAATTTGGAGTTCAAATACCTGTTATGGAAAAATAACATTTCAAGTTTTCAACAACCAGTCCAAAAAAAAGGGAAGGCAGACCAGAAAAAAAGTTTCACTTCCATAAACAATCTAGAGCAAAAAAATTACAGTCCAGATAAAACAGCACAGAAATAAAATGGGGCTACTGCATTAAAAGAACCCGTCCAGAAAAAATAGTTTAAAAAAAAAAACAGTCCAGAACCAAGTTTTTTTCAAAAACCAGTAAAGGGAAAAATTTGGACTTCAAAAACCAGTGAAGCAAATATTTACTGCTCAACAACCAGTCCCAAAAAAATTTAAAAAGCAGTCCTGGAAGAAAAAATTGGCATTCGAAAAAGATAACAGTCCAGAAATTTGGTTTTGCATCAGAGACAAAACAGTCCAGAAATTTGCAGTTATAAAAACAGTCCAGAAAAAAAAATACCCTTCAACTTCTCATCACAGACAATCATCTCCATGTTGTTCGTAAGAAGACAAACAAGAAAATCAGGACAAAACAGAACCAAAAAATTTCCACAGGAAACAACAATCCATTAAAAAATACTCCCCAAAAATTCCGGTGGAAAACCTGTCCAGAAATTAATTGTAGAGGAAAACCAGTCCAGATATGAATTACAATGGAAAACCAGTCCAGATATGAATTCATTTGCAGTGGAAAAACAGTCCGCATATTAATTCGCGGTGCAAAAGACATTTAAAAAAAAACCAACTCCAACAAGAAGTCTGGGCTCAAATTGCAATGCAAATACACAAAATAAAAACGGAATTGTTATTTGCAGTCACCATTTTACTATTTACAGTCGCATTTCTCTGTGAAATTTCTATAATGCCCCTTAGGTCATTTTCAATCTAATTATGGCCGATAGTCACAAGGACAATCCATATTACACGGTAAATAAATAATCTATACGTTTTTTGTACGTAAAACTGGTTTTTTAACAAAAAAAAAAATCTATACATTTTCCGAAATACCGCTCACTTTGGCAGTATTTTGGGTCAAAATACCGCCCAAAGTGGGTGGTATTTTGATTCAAAATACCGCCCGGTTTGGGGTATTTTGGAAATGTGACTGCAAATAGTAAGCGAAATTTTGGGGGAAATTTTTGTCATTTACGAGATTTCTGGCAAAATATTTTCTATTTTTTGGATTTTTTTGACACAATCTCGGGCTAGACAGGGTTTTTTTTTTCTGTTAACAAACAAACTTTACGTAAAAAAATGTATAAATTGTATACTTACCGTGTAATATGAAAAATATAAAAAAGAATTTTTTTTTAACTAAAGGGCAAAATAGATATTTCATAGAAAAATGTGACTGTGAATAGTAAAATGGTGACTGCAAATAGTATGCCCCAATAAAAAAATGCCAGTTTCTTGCATAAGCCCTAAACCAAGCCAATAAGAAAAATCTTAATTTCGACTTACTTGCAGAAGATAAACCGTAAGTATAATCCGAAATCATGTATTCTCCGGAGACAATTTGACCGACGCCCACCGAAGGAAGAAGAACTAGGTCAACAGTATAGATAGATATATATATATATATATATATATATAGATATATATATATAGATATATATATATATATATATAGATATATATATATATATATAGATATATATATATATATATACTAGATGGGAACACTGTGCGTTTGCACAGTGAATGCCCTATGATATCATTATGTGATAGTGTAAAAAATTAAAATTATGAATAATAATCAATTTATTATAAATACATATTTAAAAAGAAGAAATATATGTCAAATATAATACAAATACTTGAAACTTTTTCTCAAATATACAATTGGCCTACTCTACTCAGTTGGCCTACTCAAATATATGTCAACTTTTTCTATTTCGATGTGTGTTATAAGTAGATACTGACATAATGAGAATTTTCGTTGTCAAATGAAGTGAATCTGGATACATATTTCGAAGCTTTTGATAGGGAAACCTTGTTTTTTTATTGGAGTAGAATTTGAACAAATCTGCAAATTTGAAGAAGAGATATGAGAAAAATGCATTTTAATATTTCTCTAAACAAAAATATATTAAAATGGATTTACATATATTACGAAAAGTTGCACTGTTAATGTGAATTAAACATGCACATAGGATTCTGAAAAAGAAGAAAGTTGTCTTTGTTTTTAATGGATTGAAGATATATATAGATTTTAAAGTGTCTATTCATTTTCTTTTATATGAATTACCAAGAGTTTTCAAATAATTAATCATTTATTAATTGTATATTAAATAAAGGAAGTTGATGTGAACAACGTAAATAATCATAATACAATCAATAGCCTTTACAGATATTGAAACTTATAGAACAAAAAAAGTCACAAAATTTTAAAAAAAAATTAGTGAATGACAATAATAAAGAGTATAAGAAAAAAAAAACAAATTTAAACAACTAATATTATATTTCACTCACCCTTACATAAACACGAACATGCATTAAATAAAAATTTATTTATTAATAATAATATATTTATTTGTAACAAAATAAACTTATTTATCAATATAAACTTCTACTATTTTACAAATATGTCTAATCCAAATTTTACATATAGGTAAAATAGATATGTATACACACATACGTATTATATATATCTATATATAAGTGGAATACAAAGAGTCTAATGCTTATATAGTATGAAGGTTAATCTAAGATAAAATTTTAAAAAAATAACTTAAGAAGTTAAAAAAGAGAAGGAAAAATGTTATTTAATTAAAAAAAAGGTTTATGCACTCAAAAAATTTAAATGCAAAATTATGGAGAAATTAAATTGTGAGAAGGGCAGCCAAGTGGCAAGTAATATTAAGGAGTAGATGATGTGGCAGCCAAGTGGCAATAAATTACATTAAATAATAGGCTTACGTGACAGCCAAGTGGCAAGTTAAAATGAATCTTATGTTAGTTTCTATTATATAGGGTAGATATATATATATATATATATATATATATATGTGAGCTGGTAAGGAAATCGAACAAAACTTGAAACTGGGAGAAAATTTGTATAACAAAAAGGCAATTGATATACATTGATGTTAACAAACGGAATTGTTATTCGCAGTAAAACTCTCCTGTGAAAAGTCTATTTTACCCTTTTACTATAAGAAAAAAATACCGCACAACATTTGATTTTATAATCACGAGTACGATCCATATTACACGGTATATAAAAAACCTACACATTTTTTCGAATAAAGGCGATTTTTTCGAAAAAAATCCCTCCCGAATGAGATTTTGGGAAAATACTGTCCAGATTGTGGGCGGTATTTTCCTAAGAAAATACCGCCAACAGTGGGTGGTATTTTCTGAAATACCGCCCACAATGGACGGTATTTTGCCAATGTTCCTGTAAATAATATGAGATTTTATTCGAAATTTTTTTTAATACCTAAGGGCAAAATAGACTTTTTATAGAAAAATGTTACTGCAAATATCGAAATGGTTACTCCAAATAACATGCCCCTTAACAAAAATAGAGCAGAAAAGACACTAAGCAAAATTCAGGAAGCTTTATCTCTCAGATGTATTTCATTCTGCAGCAGCTATCAGCTTAAATAGATTACAGGCAACAAAAAATTATAAAAATCTCCTAAACATCTCAGAAGATAAAGAAGAATAAAAGACTAATTCAATAAACAAACAACTAACTGAAAAGACTAAATCAAAGATTCAGTAAGTTGAAACTTATTCCTGCAGTAAAAGTTCAGTAACTTAACACTTGATTTACAGTAGACGAATTAAGGTTGCTTCTCTGTCAATTTGTTCGAATTGATGCCCGCTCCAATTTTCCGAATTTCCCGAGGTATAACTTCAGTGGAAACATGAAGAAACAGACTAATTCACTTGCCGTTACCGAACTCCGAACAGATGCCGTTGATGCCGTTGCCGTTACGACCTTCAGCAACCTTCGTTCTCGCCGGAATCTTTGGATGGATCGTCAGTTCTCGGAACACTCAGGTCGTGGGAGAAAGGGGAAAACATTGCCGTTGAGCAAAGAGAAACGCGTTAGTGGTGAGGGTGGGGGTTTCAAATTTGGACTCAAACCTGGTCTGAGATTGGGTTTGAGTCCAAGGGTAAGAAACACAGGTTTGGGTTGGTTTTGGGACTCAAACCCAAAACCAGCCCAAACCAGAACTCAGTTTTAAGTGCAAAAGAACAGGCCCTTTAATTGTTTGGGCAGGCTTTACTACATACTAATGCAATTCCCTGATCTTTGCAATCAATGCGGGCCAAGACTGCACAGAGTGCAGTTCGCAGTGCCTAGTAAAGAAAGATGATTAGCTTGCCCTTTTTTCCAATCTACTTGCCTAGTAAGAGTTCTCATTGATTCCCAATTGGCATTGTTAAGTATAGGTTTCACTGTAGCAGGTAAGATTACCATGTGCATATTACTGTATTTGTGCTTACCAACGCATGTACTGCAAATCTTTGTCAATGCAAATTTTATCTTGTTTGGAGATTTTGAGTTTTGGGTTATGCTGGGTTATGGGTTGTTTTTGGTTACTTCCGAGATTGTTTCCTGCATAATGTTTGTTATGATTTTCTGATGTCAACTGGCAAATATAGTCTAAGGTTTTGAGTGTCAAAACTTCGTCTGGCTGATTCTGTTTTAAGGAATGCTATGTTCCTAACAAAGAGGGAGTAAGATTCATGGAGAACCCAATTTAACATCATTAATCTAAAGCGGCATATTTTAGAAACAGTAGGTTTCTAGAGTGGACTTTTAATTTTCTTCGATTTAGATTGATAGTGTCATCAGAAACCCCAACTTCTTGAAAGAAAAAATCCTGGAAGCTTTCTTCTTCTCTTCTTTTTTTTCCTTTTTTTTTGGGTAGCAAGGCGGAAGATCAAGAACTTTAAGATACTCTTTTATTTGTTTGGTAGATTGTTTAAAGGAGATGGTTGCTGAACAGACCAAGCCTAAAAAATCAGCAGCTCCACCTCGAACTCTTAATGTGCAGAAATTTGCAGAATCTCGAGCCTCCGAACTCGTAGCTCTTCATTCTATTGTCAAGAGCCGCTTGGATAATGATTTTCGGTCCCAGAGAAATAAGAGGAGGAGAACAACTGGGCATGACAACCGATTGTCCAGAAAAAGACATAGGAAGAAACAAAAAGGTGGGGAGGCAGAGGACAGTACTAATGGTCTTCTGGTGAAAGATGAAAAGAAGTTACCACGCAGGGTTCGCAGAAGAATTGAACTTAAGAAGAATCCTCAGAGTGGGTTTTCTGCTGCAGGAGATGGTACCAAGAGATTGAGAACACATGTTTGGCATGCAAAGCGGTTTACAATCACTAAACTTTGGGGATTTTATCTTCCTGTTGGACTACATGGCAGGTAATGACATCTATGCTGTGTCTTTGAGCCAAAACTTTCGTGAAAAGAGGGAGGAGGTTTCTCAGTGCTTTGCCTTTCTCTCTTGATGGATTGCTTATACAATGGATTATATGCGTTAATTGTCATGTACAGAGTATATGTTTGCAGAAACCAAGATTTCGACCTTTACTCATTGGCTTCTGTATTATATAGTGATAATAGATGCAATGCGAACCTTTTTGTGATTAATAGATTACTACACGCAGAGGCAAGGGTTCAAGGGCTATCCTGAAGAAATCAAAGCAAGGAGTTCTTGTCCATGATGCAAGTTACTGCAGTGTTGTTCAACTAGATGGTCCAGAGGCAAGCCTTGTCTATATTTATCTAGAGGTTTTTTGGGTGGGGGAGGGGCAAATCTAAGAGAAAATAAATGGAAAATATGCTATGTTATGTGCATGTGCTTATGCTCTGCTGTATTTATGGGGAATTTGTGATTATGATATTTCATGTTTTCAGGATCTCTTGTTGTCAATTCTAAGCTCCGTACTGGTTCCTTTTCCATCAGGAAATTGTGACGAGGCATCCCAGAATGTGCTTTCTGGTGTAACTTATGGTAGTGCTATGGTGGGTTTCCTTGGTTACATGTTGGTATGCCGCAAAATATATTTTTTCGGTGTATTTGAAATGTCAATGTCTTTTGTCAGCTTCATCATATTGGATCCCTGAATTCTGAAAGTATTGCTCCGGTGACTTATATGTGGAGATCGCAACAGTCAAGTTTTGTTTCTAAAATAGGCAAGATAGAGAATTGTGATGAGCAGCATAGAGTTGACAGGTGCTCTTTGCTCAGGCAGCTGTGGCTATGGATACATCCTGCTGCTTTTAGAGAAGGATATGGTGTTTTAGAGTCAATATGTGAAAAGGTAAGGCGTAATTGTTATAAGAATGGATTTTAATGCCTTTGTTAACATAACTATGAATCAGCACTTTCTACTGTAGTCTTCTTTCGGACTCTACTTTGAGTCACTGTCCATGTCAAAGAATTTTAGAACTGTTTTTTACTTTTACTGTTTAGATTGTCCATTACCTTGGTGCTAAGCCTCCTCTCACTGTTTTTGATAAACATACTCTCTCGCCCTTTTCATGATGTTTTGCTATGGATGCTTACTAACATTTTTCAGTGATGTCTTTACTGACTAAAAAGAGTTTAACCTATCTCTAGTGATTGAAGTTTATATCCTCCTACTTATGGACCCCAAACTCCAATTCCAAGACTCTATGCTGTATTTAAATTTAATTTTCATTGGTTCTTTCTGATATATGGATTTTAAAGGGAAAAAAAAAATGTTCATTTTGTTGAGGTCGTACTCGCCCTTCCGATGTAATAATTCCAGCTTAATAAACTGGTAGGGGTCCGCCTAACCCCACCTCCTTGATGGTTTTATATTATTTTTAAAAAAGGACAAATTTGATTGTTCTCTTCTTTCTTTAGATGAAGATAGATGGACACTCAATTAGTTGTATCTCTCTTGAGGGTGAGCTTGCAAAGTTGGAGCTGATAGGTCCAAAGGCATTTAGGCTTATTCAGAAGATATTGCACCCTATCACGAGGTGATGTAGTTTAGAATGCTACCTTTTCTTTCAAAACTACAAAGATCTAAATTGGGGAACCTTATGGATCACCTCTGAGTTTGGAGTTTCAGTTTTCTTCCATTTTCTTGCCATGCAGTGTATCTATGAATTCGTGGGCTCTACAGAAATTTCCAGTTGTTGGTACTGATTGTGAAACTCAATCAAAGGACTCATCTTGCTTTCCAAATGAAGATGAAATTTCAGCATCAGCAATTAATTCTCTTGTGGTGAAAGATCCCAGGATTTTTGCAGGAAAAACTGTTGTTTCAGAGCCAACATCTTCTGAGGTTCTGGGCGCAAAGGGAAGTGAAACTGAAGGCAACACATTCGACAGGATTAAAGTACAAAAAAAGGAACACATCTCATCCTCAATCTTGATCCCTGAAGAATGCTGTCAGGTTTCTGACTTCATTGACTTGTGGGATGTCCACAGGGGGATACTTCCACCAGTAGAAGAAAGTTTTCTGTGCAAGGAAAAGTACTGTCAATCATTGAAATTCTTTGGTATTGCTCATCAAAATTTGGGAAATGTGGATGCTTCAGGAGAGAGTCCGTCATCTCAATTTTCCCATATTTGTCCTCTGATGCTTTTGAAAGATAACCTTTGCAACAGCTTTACAAGGTATATTCCCTACAGCTTATAAGGCATCCATAGAGTTCATGAGTATACATATATAGCCTTTACTTTCAACTTTTGAACTGATGTAGAAGATTGTACATTCATGCCCTTTTTTATTTTCTCTCCTGAAATTGCATCCAATTCTCATTTTGGAGTGTCTAGGAAAATTAAATACTCTGGGATATTTCAGAGTAGTGAATTTTCACATTGAACAGCTAATATGACTTAAAGGCTATGGAATTTGAAGCTTTTCTTTATTTCTGTACTAGTAATTTGCTATCATCAAAGTTGTCTTCACAATCCCATTCCTGCATTTTTTTTAAGGAAGGTTTTTTTTTTTTTTTTTTCCTTTTTTTTTTGGGTGCGTGGAAGGACATGGTGTCAATATACTGCAGAAATTTTAGGGCCTGTTCATTTTGGATGGTTTTGAAAACTTGGTTTTGGAAATTATTTTAAAATGTGAAGTGTATTGGAAGTATAAAAATGTGTAGTTGAAAAGTTAAAAAAGTGCATTGGAAATTATGAGAAATTAGTATAAAATTCAAAATTACAAAAACATGTTTTTGAAAACATGGTAACGAATATGGCCTTATCTTCTCCTGAGACATGTACAATCTCAAGAGACCACAAGAAAATTGCAACTCACAATCACTTAGTTTTATGACGCTGAACAGTTGTTAAATGATGTTTTGAGAAATTCCTTTTCTTGGGGTTGAGTTAGTGGTATTTGAAAAGGTAAAATGGGAATACAATCTATGATTAAAAAGCCGAAGACATAGTTAGGGTTGATTGTGAGAATGAAGATTTTTGTTACAATTCAAGTTTTTTATGTGTCTCAGCCGTATATGATCTATATAGCCTACCCCATGTAATGGTTTCTAGTCTTTATTGTTGTTGTTGTAAAGTTTTATGTGACATTTGCATTCCTTAACTTTCCAAAAGAGGATTATCTTTCTTAGTTTTTTTTTACATGTTGATGGGATGCTGTGCTCTTAGCTATAATTCCTTTATCTATTTTGTGTTCGTGCTGATACCTGAATAGATAGGGATGGGTTAAATCTGCCAGATACAGGTTTTAATGAAATCTGCAATGTTCCTGAGTACTTTTTGATGTTATGCCTTGAAAGATCACTTGGACACCCTGTTTACATGCCGCCTTTCTGATGGACTGTGGGTTGCCCCTACGGTCCATAGAGAGGCAAAGGCACCGCAATGAAATGTATTATGCGAATTCCTGATAGGCTGTTGTTGTTCAATCTCTTCAGGTGGTCTATTATTCTTCCACTGAGTTGGGTCAAGGTCTTTTGGAATGCCATCGTCTCCAATGGTGCTGAAGCCATAGGATTGAGAGAGAGGCACTGGGTTGCGGGTGAAGTAAGCATTTTAAATGTCAGTTCATTATATTTGTTATGGCATCATTGAAGTTACAATTGCCTCCATTTTCCTTTTTTCAGGCTGGGTTGCCATATTTTCCTTCAGACTTTCCTGATACCAAAGCATACTCTTGTTTTATGCAAATGGAGGAAGCTATTAATGATCAGAAAGCAAAACTCAAACCTCCTGCCCTGAGGCCCCTTAGAGTCCCAGCTTTCCCTCATTGGGAGCAAATCCAATGTGGTTCCCAGATAAAATCTGTTTTAGCAGGGCATTCAAAAGTCCTTCCAGTAACTGACCACTCTATGGCAAATTTATATTTTGACGCGGCTCCTTTGAGTTGTGATGGTGCTCATTTTAATGGTTGTATAGCAAGGACATCCTATATGCTTAATCATTCTTTTCTCATTTAAATGGTGATAATATACTTCTATTCCCAAAATTGGCTGATGGGAAGAAATGCTTGCCCATGATTATAAAGGACGAAGAAATGGTTAAGCAGTCAAAAGTGAACTGTGTTAGCTCTGAGTTAGAATGTTCCCAAAGACTATGTTTTGTAAGAGTTCGTTTGCGTGCTTACAAGGAAGGTGTTTTTGGAGAAGGAGCTGTGGTTTGTGCTCCACATGCCACTGACATAACTTCATTGACAACCAGGTGCAGTTTCTTATCTGCAAATCTGTTTGTTTTTTGGCTGCTTGTTTCACATATCTTTTCAGAATATAACAAACAAACCACTTGCATAGTCACATCATCTTTTCTTCGTACTTTGACTTCTTGATGAGTGAAAATGTTAGTAAATATTGTTAGTTCTGATACACTCATACACGGTGATGGTGGATTAGTTGAATACTTCTTTCACTATTAAGTCAATGCTGTTGTACTTCCATGAAGCAAATAGAAGTTTTAAGTACTTTTAGCAACGTAAGATTTTATTTGGTTTGAATACCTAACTGTTTTTCCTTGTTTGTGTGGATTTTTGGGCTTGTAGATTTTGTAAATTTTGGATAGGAATTCAAGTTGAGTATCTTAACTATCCATTCTCCCAGGATTCAGGCTTCCATGTCTCAGTTCATTTGAGGACTTAGACTATTGCTTTGGAAGGGCCTTTTAATCATTGTTTCAAAATCACAGATTCACAGTATAGGAACCAATAGAAATAGGGTAGATACACACACACACACATTTGACTTTGTACTTGATTTATCTAGATTGTTCAGATGGAAATGGCGGCATAAGAGCTTTGGAAGGGCCTTTTAATCATTATTTCAAAATCACAGATTCACAGTGTAGGAACCAATAGAAATAGGGTAGATACACACAGACACATTGGACTTTGTACTTGATTTATCTAGATTGTTCAGATGGAAATGGCGGCATAAGGTTTTATAAAAGGCTGTTGATGTATTGTGCAGGACCGGGGATGAAGGTGGAATGTGTCAAATACCTGAATCTTTGTTAGGTTCGTGTTTTGCTCAGCAGGCACCTCAGATATTGGGTCTTCAATTACCTGAAGACGCGGCTGGCAGGGAGTCCATTAGACCAGTAATTGGTTTCGTAACAACTGGGTTTGTTCAAGGAAGGTAATGACTGACAATTGTCCATTCTATCACAACCCCACAGTTTGTATTGGCTCAGGATTTCTGTAACCTACTATACTTTCCTGTGAACTCAAAATTGTTAATCCTAATCTCATTCTGGTTTCTTATTTTTATTCTATTTTTGGTGGGCGTACAGCAAGAAACCCACTGCAACAGCTCTTTGCGAGGCAGCCTGGCTCGCTCATCTCAGAGATGATCAGTGTAAAACCGTAGCCAAACAGCGGAGGAGAAAGGAAATCTATGTTCTGGTAAGAAATTTGAGGTCCACTGCATATAGACTTGCTCTTGCTACCATAGTCCTGGAAGAACAAGAAGGCGACTTGGAGTATATGTAATGTTTAATGTTTCCTAAGTTATCTTTGTATTGATTGTGGATAGACTATCATTTAGTGGATGGCATTGATTTTTCGTGTTGTTTGAAATGTGTTTTAACAGTAAAGTGTTAGGAGCCACAAATCTTTGTAACTATATATCTTCAACTGTTGAAGTTAAACGTGAGGCATTCGTTTTGGTGGATATGCATTAAAATGGATGATGCCAAACGCATTTCTAAGGAGAAGTTTATGGTTTTTTTATCTACAATTTTGTACTGTATGAATTTGTATTCATTTGGATGTTGAGCACTGTCACAAAGCAATGAGTGTACCTTTTCTTCTTTAATCGAAAAAGTGGCTAGAGGCAAAAGTTGCACAATTTGGTTATTTCTTTTCTCTTTTCTTTGTTTTTTTTTTTTTGTTTTTCCTTCTTTTGGTGTTGATGATTTTTAAAGTAGACTCTTCTAATGGAACAGAGAGTAACTTTTCGTTTTCCCTGTGGGAAAAGAGTATTTGAATATCATTGACACATGACAAGGCATAAAGCAAGTGAAACATAAGGATATGAGTTCTCAAATTCTAAATCATGACAGAATTGAAAGGAAGTATTCCCTTTTCCTTTAGGTGTCTCTTGAAAATCTAGAACATCAACAATTGAGCATTTGTCCCACTACATAACAAACTAATCGCGCAAATGAGTAACCAACTAACTAATCCACTAGCAAGACGAAATTGGATGAAGAAAAGTGAATGGAACAGAAAAATAGAAGCACAAGGCCGCAGCCACTTCAAGGTTCCATACAGCTCTAGGTCTACATGCCATATTGTTGACGTTTAGAAAGGTTGTTTATACTAATGAAACCCGTAATCAAGCAACTAAATTACTGGAAAGCACCTAACTCTTGGCGCTTACGCCATTCCTAGTTTAACAGCATAGGATGTTTCAGACGGTTTCGCTTTGGTTGTGTTGCTTTTTCAGAAAGATGAAAAGGAGGACGTAACATAGAGAGCCTGAACAGAAGTTAAAAGAAACAGGAACAGCTCAAGCCAAATAATCACATATCATCCACATCCATATTCAGAGAAAGATAAGATATTCTAAAGGGTGAATTTACTATGATGGTATAAATACTCATTAAAAGCACCCTTTGTGTCGCGTAGAAGAGACACAAATATCCAACTACAGTCAAATTTACTATGAGCTCCCTACTAAAGTAGCAGCAGAAAACACGGACAGATTAGCAAATCAAATGATAACACTAATCTCTACAAGTGTTCAAACAGAAGCAAATTGATAGAGAGCACCGAAGTTTATAGAAACGTGCACTAATAGACCGTGTTGAGTGTTGAACGATAAGTATCTTACAGAATCTGCTTCCTGAAATGACTCCCAGAGCTCCTGTCCAAGTCTAGGATACAAGGATATGCACGCTTCATCACTTTCCATCCTTCACTTAAAGCTATGGTCTTGAGTGCTCAACAATCATGCTAAAACATGCACGGGACGGTCTTGGTTGGTGCATTGCAATCTCTTGCAAGCTGAAGCACATCTGTCACATTTTCTATGGTAATCCTGATGCAAACCGGCTCAGACACACCCGTCCGTTTGCCCAAGAGATATAAGTTAACTTAAGTGTGATGATTAAATTTAAAATCAAGACTAGCCCAAGTTCCCAAGTCTTGTTTAATTTCAGCCATGGAAGCTAAGGTCCAACCCAATTGTTTGATTGATTTTTAAAGTCCAAAATTGATGCTGAAAGTTCAAGAGAATTTCATCCAAGAGGTGCAACATTTGGGCAGAAGCTTTACAATTTCAACAACTTGGGGAGTTATTGGAATGTACATTGAGCCATAAGGAGTAAATGAAAGGCCTTCTTGAAGTCTCTCAAGAAGAGTAAGTACGGCCTTAATTTCAATTAAATGAAAGGTCATTTGATTGACTTAAATGCTAAGAAAAAGGCAACATTTGTTTGGTAGGTGCATTTGGTCAAAGCAAATTCAAGGAAAGGAGATCAGTTTTTAGAATTAAAAACTAGTCAATGCATTGGAATTGAAGCGGTGATTCAAGTTACAAAATAGATACATGGAGTGCTAAGAGATTAATGAATGGGAATTGAAGAGGCAATTCAAGTTACACAATTTATTAAGGCATATGGGGTAGTGAGAGATCCTATTTAATTTTTACCTTATCTTTGTAAATTTAAGTTTTAAATTAAGTTTGTAGATTTTTCATAACGGGCCTAGAGGTATTTTCTAGGACATTTTGTAGCCTATAAAAAGGCGCCTTTGTAAACCATTTAGGAACTTCGATAAAATGTAAATTATGAGTTTCTTAACTCTTGGTTCTTTTTAGAACTGTCGAACTTATCAAGACTTCGTCTTATGTCGTTCAAACACTTATCGAACAATCTTTTGGTGAGTTGTTCGTGGCTTGCTTATACCGAGGTTCTCAACATTGCACACTCGTGGGTTGAGATTATCTATACCGAGGTTCTGTTTTGTCTATTTGTTGGCGGGTTGAGGTTTCACCAAAACGGAGCAACCCTTAGAACGGTCGTTTCCATTGTGCTTCAGTCCATCCCCGGGCTGGATCACATCAAATCCCAAGATCCTCCAAAAAGGGTGCAGAATATTTCCTACGAGATGACACAGTATCACTGTGATAAACCAATTAAGTGGAGAACAAATCTCTTCATTTCTCCTTCATCATAGCTGATAACATGTAACAGCAAGACTACAATTCAGAATTTTCGATAACAGACAAAGGAATAAGTATGAAACTACAAGCCAACATAAAAGTCACATTTGAGAGGCACGGTAGACATACAGCACAGCACAAGGTGCTGAAAGTTAATAGCAATTGACATGGCAAAGAGAAAGATTACCCTTCTTAAACAAACAAAAGTGTCCTGACATATAAGTGACTAAATCTTTTGGTAGATTTTCTTGAATTCTCCTACAGAGACCAAGGGTGTTCAGATTGCTTCTACTGTTGAAAGTAAGCAATACACACGTACACAAAAGGTCCATTTTGACCAGGCCAATTTCTGCAGTTTAGATAGGCACAATGTCATATATTTTTAAAGTGCAGCTTGACAATCATCTTAACTGACAAGCATTGATTCATCACCTGTTCCCTGTTTTCAAATTTGGAAAATCATAATCCCCATGGGAAATTCTGAGCTGTGAAGAGAGCGCTCAGACATTGACATCGTTGCCATTCATTTTTGTTTTGTAAAATAACAAGATAAGAAAAAAGAAGCCCATACGGCTGGTAATCACAATTCAATCTCTGCTAGTATCTATGGGATAAGGCTGTTATATAAGGGTTCTTGGTTACATCACCAATAAGGCAAAATTGCCCAACCATGATAAAGAAGCCCATGCTCAAACTAGGATCATATACCATGGTGACACAAATGGGAAAAAACAATGGCCAGTGTTCAAAATGTGTAATCAATAACCAAACACTGCTGATCATACTGGCAAAAACCTCTTGACCAGAAGCACTCTATATGGTTGTACTGAAGTAGGAAATAAACACAAGAAGAAAATGAAAGTTAGACAAACAGTAGAATGGGATGAATAAAGTGTATGAAAACGTAGATGGCATCATAAGATATCCCAGGAATCTTTACGCATCATATTGCCCTCCTTGATTCAGATTGCTGATTAAAAAACAATCCCCATGATGGAGATGCAACACACTACATCAAAGAGTAGAAGAAAAGGGCGTACTGAAGTAGGAAATCAATGCAAGAAGAAAATGGAAGTTAGATAAGCAGCAGAATGGGATGAATAAAGTAAGATTATGTAAACATAGATGGCATCATAAGATATCCCAGGAATCTTTATGCATTTTATAGCATTCATTTGTTTAGATTGCTGAAAAAAGTTCTCCTGGACTGGTGATGCAACAAACTACATCAAAGAGGAAGGAAATATATCAGCCTGTGCAGGTAAAAAGGATGTTCTTGTCACATATCAGATCACAACTTCCAAGTAGACTCTCATATTCATGATGAACCATTCAAACTGCAAGCAACCTACATTTCACCAGTACTTCAACCTACAGAGGCATAGATACTAACTACAGAAATTTCAAAAAAACAGGATAAATAATCCATAAACAGATGTATGAAACTCAGATTGCCATACAATTTTCTGGATGTCATTTGCCTACCAGAACACTATAATCAGCTGGAATTGCAGATTGTTTGAGCAAAGTGGAAACATTTGACATCAGATTCAGGAGCTATACGAAGTTGTGAATTATAGATCACCAGCAAAACATAAACAATCAGTGACAGTAACAATCCTGAATATGGTTAGTATTACAGTCAGCTTCTGCAATCTTGAAAGAAAAAAGACTCCCTTTTAATGCACCAAAAACTCATTAAAAAATAAGCTAAAACTACTATTCATTCATGTCCATGCCCATAAAGAAATTAAGTAAAACACCAATTTTACTTTCCAAACTAAGCAATTTAAACTGAATAATGAATTCGTCGTTCAGTTCTCCACCTTCATCTCAAACATTTTGATCGAATTCTTTCCAAGTCTCATCATGTGTCAAAATTATCCAAGAATTGGACAATAGGAGCAGTTTACTGCCCCTCACCAACTCGAAAGTAATCCCATACACATCAATTGATTAAAAGGCAATATGGTGCAGAGAAGCTCTTGCATATGAACCAGCATGTGCGGGTTTCAGGGAAGGGTTAGGTCATTAAGGTGTAAAGTAGGCAACTCTATAAAAGATAAAAGATTGTAATCACGACCTCAATTCACATGGCAACAGTTTTATACCATATTTCATATATCAATCAAATATACAGATAAACTGAATCTAGACTAAGTTTAAAGATATGATATTGTTCCCAAATTACCACCAAACTGCTAGCTGCACTAATTAAAATTAGTGATGAAGCTTTCCAAAACTTGAAACATTTATATTAAACAATGCAAACTGAAAATTACTAAAAGAAAAAGAAAAGCAATCCCATAACAGATACAACTACAAAGCATGATCTAACAGTCATGAACTACTACACAAGTACCACCGATGCTACTGCTTCTTGTTCTTGAGATCATGAAAGACGCAAATATCAGCAGCAGTCTTCATCTGAATCCCATTCACAAATTGCTTAATTCCCCATCCAATCCCCACCAAACCAAGAAGCCCAGCTGTAAACCAACTCCTCTTCAGAGCAGCTCCCAACACCTTTCCCAAGCTCTCAACCTGATTCTCCGCCAGAAGAAACAACATAATATAAAGAACCTCACAGGAAACACAGCAAAAGGCCATGAACATCCTGTTCCCATAGTAAGCCCTGAAGAGCCAGCTAGAGCTATCCCTAACGTCCTTGTGGCTGGTTTTCCCCTTCAGGAAGGTACTATACATCTGGAACCAATGGCTGCCGATGTCCAGAGCCAAAAGGGACAAGAAAGGCAATCCGGGGCGGTAGACTTGGGAGAGGATGAGCAGTAGGCAGGCGGTACTGATCCGATCGGTGACCATGTCGAGGACGGCTCCGAAGGTGGAAACCTGGTTGAATTTCCGGGCGAAATAGCCGTCCAGGGCGTCGCAGACGAAGCTGAGGAGGTAAAGGAAGGAGAATAGGATCTTGTTTTCGAAGCAAATTGCGAAGGCGTAGCAATTCAGGAGGATTCTTATGTACCCGATTATGTTAGGGATGTAGAGATACACCTGTAACGTGGAAGGGGAGGGGGCTTTTGGTGAAGATGTTCTGCTGCTGCTGGTGTCGGCCATGGCAGAGTGAGGAGGCGGACAAAATGAGAATTTGGTGATGGTGGTGGCGGCCGACGTAGGACGGAGGAGGAGGAGGAAAAGGTGGAGAGACACGTCGTTAAGGATCCGATCCGATTTAATAATTTATTTAGAAATTTGGAGGATCCAATCTTGGGCAGACTGGCTAGGCACTATTTTGAGTTTAGGCGGTAGAAAAAGGTTTTTGAGTTTTTCATTTTTTATTTAGGTTTTAAAATGATAAAAATAACGTTAAATGAGAAAAAAATAATTAGAAAATTAGAAACACGAATCCATACAAGTCTATTTCGATTTTAATATAATAATTGTAAAAATAATTTATTCGAGAACCCGTCTTTTGTCTCACAAATAGTGTACTATTTATATGCCATTTATTAAAATAATGTCATTTTACTTATTAAAACGACGTTATTATTGGTAATGGTATACAAATAGTACACAATTTATGCAACATCGATACAGAAAGAGCAATTGGCTCACTTTAGATTTTATAAGTATGTACTTATGAGATTATGTAAAATACACAAAATAAAACTAAATTTGTCTAAAAAAAATTAAGAAAGACATAACCAAATGTAAAGATTAAATTAGTATTTTGCATGACATTTTTTAATATCTTGCCCCAGGCATCAAGGGCCTGGCTTCGCCATTAAACGTACTATCTTGGCAAACTTGGTCAAAATTCATACAAATGATAAAAACTACTCAAAATTTGACAAAAGTATCGCAAATGTGCCTTTCTTGTATTACTAAATTACTACCATTATATAATTTATATTCATTCACCAGCTCATAGACTACAATTAGAGACCTTATCCTATATATTCTCCTGTACGGGTAGAGAATGATTTGTTTAAACTTTAATTTAAACAAAGATTCTGCTTAATTTGTTGCACACGTAGATCTTCCTTAAAGGTCTTATCCCACTTCAAGTATTCTTATTGATTGATTAAAAAAGTTTTCCTTATTTTATTATTCTAATAGTTTCACTTCTATTTTACTTTTACACATGTATAACGTTTTATGGAGGTCAAGATACAACATCTATAATAGCTAATTTGATATCATTTTATTTAATTTATATATATTTACTTTTAAGTGTAAAGTAATTATGAATCACACGTAATTATATTAATAAAAGTAGAAAGAATAAAAGATTTTAAAAATTAATTTTTTATTAAAATAAAAAATATTTTAAAAAGTGAAATATTATAATAGAGAAGAGTATAAATTTTCTTAAAGAAGTTGTGTTGGCAAGAAATTATGGTCCACTTGTTTTTTGAACTTTTGTCAATGTACGTATTGGTGGCTGTCAAGGTTTTTAGCTTCTTTTTCTTCTTTATTAAAATCCCAGTATTGCTTAAAACGACTCGTTTGTCTTCAATTACTAAGCCCATGGCTGTGGGGTTCATTTCGATGGATGGATGCCACCTTAGTTTTGAAAATATGTTTTAAAAAATTTATTTAAATTGTAAAAATATATAATTAAAAAGTGAAAATGATGAAAGATTAATATAATATTTAAAATTTTAAAAATATGATAATGAACTGGCTCTAATATTGTGTGCCAAATTATAGTCATTAGTGCATGGGAAGAGAGAAGGCAGCGGCACAGTACTCATTCTAAGCCGATTGGAATAAGACTTGACAGATAAATATAATAAGAAAATGACTAATTTTTCATGTGAAAACTATGTAAATATTCAACAATCTCCTTATAAAAATTACGTGGATAAAATAAAGTAAGAAAATATAACGAAGAAATAACAAATCTTTCATGTGAAAACAACCTAAACAATGGAGAAAATGATGTCAATAAGGTAAACAAGCACTCAAAGATTCCTGGAACGATCATTTTGAGAGTTATTTTGCTAATTTAGGCGGATCCAAAATCAACCGACCAATTAATTAGATTATGACATTTTGCGCGTCATTGTTTGATGTTATGTGTTTTAAATTTATGAGCAAAATTATTCTTAATATTATGTAGTGTCGTATGACGTTATGTATTTTTCTTAATATTATTTACTTCCTCTGTTCCACTTTAAAATTTTCTGAACATGTTTGTTATCATGTTTGAAAAAATAATTTTGAAAATATATTTTTAGAAAAAAGTTTTTAACCATAAATTTTGCATTGAGAATGTAAAAAAAGTGCATTGTCAATATAAAAAGTTGTAGTTAAATAGTAAAAAAATGTATTGAAAATGATGAGATATTTATATAAATGCAAATTTTTAAAAACATGTTCTTGAAAATATACTAACGAGCATGAAATTTACTTTTGTTCTAATAGAAGAGTTAATGTTTAATTTTTAATTTTTTTTACTCCTTATACCCTTACTAATCTAATAATATGTGGAACATAATCAACTTATACTTGAAAAAATAAGGACATTAATAGAATAAATGAAGATAAATAAGGTACTTTGACTCTTCTTATGGAAGAGAGGGAAGTGCTACTATGAATATGAGTGATTTTCAATTATAATAATTATAATTTTGGACAGTTTAATTCATTTTTCCATATTTAGTTTATTCAATAATATTTTCAGTTGATTAGTGTTAATTAAAATAAATTTAAATTAACTGGCATTTTTATGTAGTATATGAAAAATATTTGTAGCCAAATTATGTAGTGAATTAATTATAATTTTAAAATGGAAAAATAATGAATTAATTAAAACTATTAAAACTACACTAATATTTTGAATATCAAATTATTAAACAGTCAAAATTTTTATAAAAAAAAAAAAAAAATGGAAGCAAAAAGAAACAAACCAGGGCCCACACTGAGACTGAAACTGCATCGACACCTGATGCTACAATGCGTCGCCAACTTGGGGGAAAGAATAGCTCTGAGAGATCAAAGAACTTGCGGCCAGGTAACTCCTTTAAACTTCCCGCCTCTTGTGTTGGTTTGCCAGAATGTACTTGGAATGAGAGTTAATTGATCGAATTTGTGCTTCAAATGATATGGGACTTGCTTATTTTCATTTTATTTGAATTCCCTTATTGGAGAAGAGGAATCCCACCTCTGTTCTGCTGCTTGAGGAAAAGATGTTGAACTGATACAAGTATAAATTTGAAAAGAGATCTCCTTTGACATGGGCTATTTTGAAAAATGTGGAAAATTTATGAAAACTGAAACGTATTCAATAGTAAGATGTACAGAAGGTTTAACTCTGTTAGATTTCGAAATATTTAAGTAGTGATTATCGAATGTAGGTTAACCAGAACCATTTTCACTTTAATGTATGGTTTTTGAAGCTAACATTTGATAGATAAATGTCCATTTTTTGTGTCAACAAAGTTGACAATGTCCTTCACATGGGGGCTGAAATTGCTGCCGTGGTGGGTTAGCCTTATTTCTGCATGAGTCTTTCAACACTGCTTACACTAATAGACTGTAAAATCTCTCCGCTGCAGCTTAATGTCCTTAATTTTTCTGTCAGATAGATGAGTATATCGTCTAGTCTTGTGGTTCATCTGATGGAGTTCACTCTTGTCACAAATTGAAAATTGAACTTTTCTTTGATTTGGGTCTTGATTTAAGAGGTGTGATTTTACTCCCTTTGTTCCATTAGAAGAGGTCTACTTTGTAATACTAAAAGCAGTATTACAAAGTGTACTCTTCTAATGGAACGGAGGGAGTATAATTTCTTCATTATCTAACCTGCAGCTAGGACATTTAAGTGAATGGTCAGATATCAATCCAAGAAAACTATTTGGAAGGAAATACCTGACAATATTTTGAATGCTTTCCTTACTCGTAATCAGTCTCATCTTCTCTACTTAATTGATATTTCATTCTGTCGTTTGTCATCCATAATTCAATATCCCTTCTTTTCTGTCACAAGATGTTTTTTGTATGAAGGGAAAATTTGATTGAAAAGTCTGTGTGAAAAACTAAGCATTATCAGTGAAGAAAGATCATTTCTTTATTCAGTACTTTAGTATTAGTTTTTTTGTGGCCATTCAGTACTGTTTATTATTTCAGCTTTTCCTTTGTTCTTCATTTCATTGCTCCAAAGCTGCTGAATTCCCCTCCATTAGGCAGTATGCACTCTCAATTTTCATGAAATGTGAGGACAAACCTCTTCGGTGTCCACTGGGAAATGCAGTTGATTTTGTTTGGCATGTCCACATATACAAGTAGGCTGGAAATGAAGTTCATTTTTATGGTTTTCTACGTAAATTTGCTTTCAAATTACTGAAATTTATACCTGAATCACTAGAAAGATCAGCTGACAGCAAAAACTACTTCGGCACAGGCAAATCTGATTCAGGAGGTAAGACATGTCCTGATAGCCAATTCATTGGATGGTTGATCTTATCAAATCAAGTAAAGAAATGCCCAACTCCTTTTTTCACTGAAATTTACTCAAAGACTCTTCTCAGATGCAATAATTCATCCATTATTATATTATTTAGACTGCAATACTGAAGAGCTTCCAGTGGAAGTTTTCTAATATGGCTTTAGTATATACATGTACTCATCACATTAGAATTTCTAAAATCTTCTACTAGCTCTAGTCCTGCTTGGGGTAGCCCTTCTCGAGTGGATGCTGCTGCGAGTTGGGGCAAACAGTCTTGCTGGAGACCATCCAGTTACAAATATGATGAAAACGGTAATGCAAAACCCAACTGGGAATCCAGCCCAAGCTCCTTTCCATGAAAACCTCGACTCTTTAGTCTCATTGTGTTGTGCAGTTGGCGACGGTGGTGTCTCCACGGGACATGGCAACTGTATTTGTAGCCCGCATAATCCACTGTTGTTTGCAAAATCGTTTGGATCATTCATCCTATCCATTTGGCCACCTGTGGGAATTGGACCCTCCAGGTAGTTGTTACTAACAACCAAAGTAGTGAGTTGTTGCAGCTTTTCAAATGATCGTGGGATTGCGCCAGAGAGATTATTGTGGGACAAATCTAAGCTCTCCAGATTCTCCAGGCCGCCAAAACTGTAAGGTATTTTTCCTGAGACACTGTTGAAGGAAATGTTCAATATTTTCAAGCCTTTGAGATTACCTAGTGAAGCTGGAATTTCACCTGAAAGTTGGTTCTTTGACAGGTCCAGCAAAGAGTATATATCAATGCTTGGATTTGATGACAAAGCTTGAACTGATCTTTTCCAGTTTATGATTAGTTCAGTGTACTGGATTGAGAAGGTGAAGATTTCAGGAATGGATGAAATTTTTGTTGGTGTGTCGATCATTCCGGTGAGATTTCCAAGTTTCTGTGGGATGCTTCCTGTGAGGCTATTGCTAGACAGATCAAGAATTCGAAGATCGGTGAGTTTGGACATGTCGCCTGGTATAGGACCTTGGAGGGATGCGTTTCTTAGGTTCAGAATCTGGAGTGTGGAAATTTCGCTGACAAAATCAGGGAATTCCCCTGCAATTCTATTGTCATGAACATCCAGGTGCTCGAGTTTGATCAAGTTGGTGAGATTTCGAGGCAATGCTCCAGAGAATTTATTGTTTCCTAAAGCAAGAATTCTGGTTTCTTCAGAAAAAGTCACTGGAATTTCACCTGAGAAATCATTATACGAAAGATCAACATATCCAAGCAAAGGACCAAATACTGGAAAAGTGTCACCAGAAAATCTGTTTTTTGACAAGTCCAACAGTATTAGGCGATAAATTGCAGAGATGGAGCTGGGAATGGGTCCAGAGAAATTGTTTCCAGACAACATAAGAACTATAATCGCCCTTGCATCGCCAATATTCTTCGGTAGCTCACCTGAGAAGTTGTTTCTTGATAGATCAAGGATGGATAAGCTCGAGGATTGGAAGAGACGAGGAGGGAGAGAACCTTTGAGGTTGTTATCTGAGAAAATAATGGTTCCAAGGTCCATCTCTGCTAGCCAAAGTGGAAATGTTCCCTGAAGCTTATTCATGCTCAAATCCAAGTAAACAAGTGCTTTCTGGGATGAAATCCATTGAGGGATTTCTCCAGTTAAACCACATGATCTTAGAGAAAGCTCGGATAGCATGAACTTGGGGTACTATTCTGGAGTTATTGTTCTTCCAGCTCAATGCATTTCCTCCAAGATACAAAATGTCGAGGGTCTTAATATTGAAGAGAAAGGATGGTATTTCTCCAGTAAGCAAGTTGTCTTCCAGCATAAGAGTCTCCAACTTGGTTAGATTTTGCATTGAGAAAGGGATTCCACCACTGAACTTGTTCTTGCTCAAAGCCAAAGTAGACAGGTTCGAAAACCGCCCAATATGCGCCGGAATCTGCAATGACAAGCGATTATCTCTCAAATCCAGGACTTGAATTTCCACCAAGTTGGACAATGACAAAGGGATCCCACCAGAGAAGCCATTGCTGCCAAGTGTGAAAACTTGCAACTTTGTGAGGTTCCCAATCTCATCCGGGATGTTTCCACTCAGAGAGTTGCTGTCCAATTTCAAAGTACTCAGGCTCCTCAAATAACCAACTTCAGGACCCAAAGAACCCGAAAGAGAATTACCACTCAGGTCGAGATAACTGAGGTATCTCAGGTGATAAATCTGCGTGGGAATGCTGCCATTAAAGCTGTTTTGCATCAGGTCAAGATGGAACAATCTGGTGAGATTAGCCAGGCCTGGACCTGGAATTTCACCCTGTAAACTGTTATAAGAAATGTCAAGAAACATCAAGGAATTTATATGAAAGAGAGGAGCTAGAACAGAGGAAGAAACCGGCACAGGTTGCACCGAAAGCGACGGTAGAACTAAAGAATCAAGCTGCAACTGAACAACCCTGAAAGGAGTTCTTGAAGAACAGGTGACTCGTTCCCATTGGCAACAATCAGAAGTGGAATTCCAGGATTGTAATAACCCGGAGGAAGAGTTGGCATTTTTAGCAGTAAGCAAGAATGACTTGAACTGAAGAAGGGATTGCTTTTGATCCACAGGACAAGAGGAAGCTGATGAAAGGGAGATCAAGAATCCCAAGAAGAACAGGCCTAACCAGAACCTGAAGAATCCGGCAGCCATGGAAAACATGATTTTTTAAGTGAAGTTCAGTGGGTACGAGGTGTTTAATAGGGAAAAACAAAGACACAAGAACATCGTATTACTGGAAATCAACAAGAAAATAGAGTCAATGGTGATGGGAATCGTTGACTTTGAAAGATGGATATGATCATGATCACAGTTGGGTGGGCGCACTGTTCCGTAGTAGGTGGGCGCACGCATCGCCTGTCTAAGACTTTAACCCATTGACTTTGAAACTATGAAATTCTACGCAATTTTGGAGAATCTTCTCTTTCTTTACTGGCTGTTTTCTAATTTTCACTCATTCTTTCTTGACTTTGTTCGGTCAACAAAGAAAGAAAAAATTCATTAAAAATGTGAGGGTGAATTACACTTACCACCCTTGAGGTTTGATTAAATTACTAGTTGGTCTCCATGGTTCCTGCAAATTCCAAAACTGTTCTTAAGGCCAAGAAAAATCACAAAACAACAGCCGCTTTGTGCGGCTGGGTTTCATTCCGCATTTATGTGCTGTGCTCCAGCATTGATGCCGGAAGCACTGCACATTCCGCATCACATTCCATTTTTTTTTATTTTTTTATATGTATATATATTATTATTATATTACTTATGTAATTTGCAATTTAGTCCTTAGTTTTTTTAATTACTAATTTGTTATTTATAGTATACAATATGATATAATATTAGTTTTATTTTTGCTTATTTATTGTTTATAGTTATTTTAAAGTTTTCAACACTTGAGCATTACAATTTATGCATGATTCAATTTAAAATATTAAATCTCTCAACCAATCCAACGGTTCAATGAATTAATCAAAGAAGCAATAAAGGAATCAATTACATTGATCACAAACTGGCGTCTTAATTCATTGATCAAAGAAGATACTTCCCGGGCATGAATGGCCTAACAACGCCAATCTCTGGCTAACAACGGCCTTAAACCCTTCTCATTCTTTAAACAATGAATAAAAGCCTGTTCATTTTCAATAACCTAAGCATTCTTCAATTAATCCATCAAAAGTAAAAAGATTCACACAAACAGAATCATCAACATTACAGGAAAATCGGATAACTAAGCTTCATGGTTTAACACTAAGTTTTTAGCCTTCCATTAGGCTAAATATAAACTGAAAAACAGAAAATTAAAGAGACTTACTTAAAGAAGTTGTCTTCAAGTCTTCAAATCTTGAAAATGAAAATTTATATATATGAGAAAAGAAATTTACAAAGGAAGGAAGGAGAGAATTGGATGAAGTACAAGAGGGGGAATGGGAAAAGAGGAAGGAGTTGGGATTCTAAGTCCTCCCTCTAAATGAGAAATTTACAACATATTTATAGGCAAATTCTGCCTTGCACTATTACGGATTCTAAAATTTTTAATTTTCAAATCCGCTACAGTATTTTACGGATTCCAAACTATCAGTCTTTGAAGTCCGCCACAGTATTAATGTCGTTGAAGTCTGCAACCTTCTATGTTAATTATTTCTTGGGCTTTTACCGGTAGAACCGGTCACCGAGCTCTTTATTGCCAGCATCATATCATCAATATCGAGGTCGACATCATCTTCTTCCTCTTGAGATTCTCCTGCAAGACAATATTCCTGGCTCGCCATTGAAGTATCTGACTTGGCTTCCTCAAGATTTTGAGCTAGATCTTTTTTCAAAAGATCCATATAAGAAGTTATAATTTCTTCTCGGGTCACAATTCCCTTCTGCCTTTGAAGCATCCTATGAATCTGCTGGAAAGGACTGATTTCCTCTCTTGGGGCCGTTTGCTGCTGCTGATATTCCTGCAACTTGGCTTTAATTTGATCAATTAAGTCTTGGCCTTGAATTAGACCAGTGGCATCAGCCTTAATTAATTTTTCCCAAAATTTAGTATAACTAGCCCTTTTCAGACATGGGAGTTTTTCTGGAGTATAACCCACTTCTGGTGCCCATTTCCAGATCCATGGAATTGAAAATTCTATAAAAAAATACATTGGAGCAATATCATCATTCCAAGGATGGCTATTATCCAGATTCATGATCTTGGGAGAAATTTTCACCCAATCTGCATATAATGCTTTGAATGGTTCAGGTAGTACCTTGATAGATGGACCAAAATTAATCCACCATTTAATAAACCAATTTGGCAGAGGCTTTTTATACACCTCAGAACAGATTTTTATAAACCAAGAATGTTTCTTCCTTGGATTTTCATAGAGTAGAACTCTGGTAAGAGACTCAACATAGTCCCAATACTTATACTTTATCAAAGTCTTTTGATCAGGATGGAGATATTCTCTATCCTTTAGAGTTGACAAACCCCATTCTTCCGCAGATATCACCTGCTTGATAATGATCTTGCTGAAATTATAAATATTCTGGGCACTACCAGCACCTGTAAAATGTGTTATTTCACAATTTCCTGAAATTTTCAGAAGATTTTCAAAATATGGTCTTGGCTTATAAGCCATTTCAGCATAACCGGAGCTGTCAAGGTACCTGTTCATCAAGGTCCATGGATCATTGATCCACTGTAAATCCTTACCTTCCAAGAGTATTATCACCTGTTTATTATTATTCTGATGATAGGAAGTCAGATATTCTTCCTTGTCTTCTTCTCCAACAATTTTTGAATATGAAGATGATGATGAAGCAGAAGTATCACCTTGCTTCTTGTTTATGAACTCCATAAATTCTTCATATAATGGATCTTCAGGAGACATACTCCTTTTAGCAGAAAAATAAATTATTAAAATATTCAAAATACATAAAGATGCATACAAATTAAACATAAATTGAAAAATCCAAAACGTAAAACCATACTGGCATGCATGAAAGCTAAAAATTTTGATTATTTATTAAAATAGTTATGTGAAATATATTAATTAGTATTTGAATAGTATAGACAATTTAATACTTTCGTTTACTATTTATTAAATGGGTAATAATAACCAAAAGTAGTGGTGTTTTGTAAAAAAGGGAAAAAGTAAAAATAATAACAAAGAAGAATATAAATTAAATAAAGAAGAGAATTTAATGGAATATTCTTTTTTATGGATGGAGATGTGCGATTGGTTGGAGTAAAATAAATGTAGATCCTGCAAAATGTGAAAAAATTTGTTGCAAAATAAAGAAATGGTTGGAGATGGCCTAAATAGCAAATAATAGGGGTGGCGATTCGGATCATGTATAGGTTAATGGGACATTTTTAACGCGTTGAATTTGTGTGGTGATATAAGTTATCAAAAATTGTATTTGTCAGGGTGATGATTTCGAGTTGTATATGAATTGCCGATTCATTTTAACGTGTCAAATTTATGTCAAGTCAGCTATTACCATCCTTTAAAAAAGCCCCTGTGGTTTGTTTATTTTTAGAACTGATGCAGGGATCGATTTATTATAATGACCAAGTATTGGTAATCATTATAAACTATGGGAATCGATTAAAAATTTAAGCAAATCTCAAAGGAGCTAAATGTTATTAGCCCAAACTGTGAGGCTAAAAAGACAAAACAGCTGGGATCAACCCATGTGCAAATAGTTGACATTAGTTCGTTCTTTGTGCCTGAATTGACTAGGAAGTCTAAAAAATCCCAAGTCAAGCCAATTGTTTACCTCCACAGTCCACACAGTAACTTCCTACACTCTTACTCATTTTAGAGTCTTCAAATTTTTATTTTTGAAAATAACATTTAAATATAAAAATGTAATTAAAAGTTAAAAATTATTAAAAATAATAAAAGTTAATATAACATTCAAACCTTAAGGGGAGAGGCTATCAGAATGTAGCACAAGGCTCGCAAAAGCTCCGATCTTTCTTTCCATTCTGTTTTTTTTTTTTTTTCAAATCTCTCTCAATACGAAGGTTGTAGTCGCTTTTTGTTGATTGTTTTGGGAGGAAACAATTCTTCTTCGGCAAGGATATGAAGTGCTCCTTGGTTCAGTAAAAGCTGATGCTTATGAGGACAAAATTGAGCATATATTTTAGAGTTAGAAAGAAATTTTAGTGAGGGCACATATATAATGCTAATGGCATATGTAAAAAATTAACGTTGATGTGACTATAAGTTAGTGGAAAAAATATTAAAATTTTTAAAATTAGATAAAAGATGATCTAATTTTTGTTGAAATTATTGACATGATATATATTTATTTAATTAAATATATATCTAATTAAATAAATATATATTGCGTCAATAATTTCAATAAAATTAGATCATCGTTTATCTAATTTTAAATAAATAAAGCTCTGCATTCATAAAAAGAAATAAAATTTCTTAAAAATAATAATGGGGCACAAATAAAAAAATTTAAGAATTATTAAGACAAAAAAGTAACTTTTACAAAGTCAGTGGGGGCCTGGGCCCCAACCCTAGTTCCGCCTATGTGCAATTGTCCTGCTGCTGTACAAAAGTCATAGAAGCAAAAAAGAAAATAAAAATAATGGAGTTCTACATAAATTTGACTTCAAAAATCCAACTCACCAATTTTATCCTTGTCGTTATGTCAACTAATGAATTTAATCCATTTCTCACAAAAAAAAAAAAAAAAAATCTTAATTTTGGGGAAGGGGCAGTTTTTTTTACCTATTTATAAACCTTAAGGGTATATTTGAGCCAACCTAAATCATAAGGGTAATGTTGCACCTAAGATAAAATTATGAGGGCACATATGCACATTTTCTCTTTCAGTATTGAACATAAGAGGAGGAACTTTTGGTATCGAAAGGATGTGGAAGTCGTAAATAGAGACATATCCTTGTGTCCAGCAAATGTGACTTTTCTTAAAAGATCAATCTTGAGTGAATGATCATAACTCAAGCCCTACCCTATCATTTGGAAGAGTCACGACATTGTTACGACAACTTTTGGAAACTTTTTCGAGGAAATTACTATTTTTTTCAAACTTTAGTTATATTTAAAGAAACAACTTTATATTTTACAAAATTCAAAATTTAAAATTTAAATTTCCTCTCCATTTATACTCACATTTTTTCAAAAATAACACAATCATTATATTTGTTTTTTTCCCTCTCTCTTACACAATTTCCCATTAAAGATTACTCTCCTATTTTTTTCCCTCTCCCAAACCAATCAATTACCTAATTTGGTCACTAAGAGAACAGAGTATAGAACACAATGGTAAAAGATTTGAACCAACACAATCACAACAGGTCACAAAATTTTTGTAGGAATAGACTAAGATTCAAGGGGAATTCAAACCACTATAAATTCAGTGTGTCTTACCTTCTTTGTTTATTTGTTTTCATTTTGCATATCACTTATCAAACACCTCACTTAGCAAACTAGTTTGAAATTATTTTAAAACTTGTCTTTGAAAATGATTTTTCAAAATTGCTGTTTTTAGAAGAAAATTTTAAATTGGCATATAACCTAATTCACCCCCTCCCTTTAAGGTTCATCTTAGGTTTCATACATTGTAAAAGAGATTTTCATGTTGAATAATGATGATATCACTATTGAGTTTGTAAGAACACAAAAATTTAGTGGATCCAATGACCACAATTCTTGCTAGGGATTTTGGTGAGTACATCATCTTTAGGTATGAGATTAAAAATACTGACGTAAAGTTACTCAATAATGGTAACACAACATTTTTCTAATACTTTTGAACCTAAAAAGTTTAAAAGGTAATAACTGTGAGAACTGTGTGCACCTATCTATTGTGTACACCATACTAATAAAATGGGCAGTTTGAGTTACTCTTAAGTAGGAAGTGAGAACTTTATGTCTAAATGAAGATATCTCTTATGTGTCTTATTTGGTTGATAAAATAAAATTGAGATAATTTTCACTTAAATAATCATAGGAAATGGTGTCGTCGCCTTTACCAAAAGTTTAGAGTAATATCTAGTAAATGATTATAAATTAGGATGAGCAGATGACCATTAAAGTGTTGTAAAGTGTGATTGAATCATACATTGTGGTGAATTTTTTTTTTTTTACACCTCGATAGAATTCACAGTGATTTATCAATTAGTCATAGTCTTATAGAGCAATAGAAACCCAAAAGACTGAGATCCGGTGATAAATTAGCAATGATCTAGTTGAACACAACTATGAACAACTCTGACATCTGTAGCAGATAAACTCCATTCACATGCAGCGGCAACACATGAACTTAAACCGGCTGCTTCATTGTGTACGACCTCTACCACATATGCCATTGCATCATAAGCGAGTCTTGGCTAAAGATTGAGGTAAGCCGTTACATCAAAAATGAGTCTTTGCTGAATATTTGAGGTAGGGAGACAACATGAAAAAGGCTCAACTCCGGCTAAGTTGCTTGTGAAATCAAAGCCAGAATTGTGGGAAGTTGGGTTTTCTACGGGAGGGTTGCCCGCAAAAATAGGGCTAGAAGCAGGAGAAGAGTTGTCTTCCTTGCTTTTGATCTCTTGCGAATCTCGACGGAAGATTGAGGTAGGCAGACAACATGAAAAAGGCCCAGCTCCAACTAGATTGCTTGCGGGAACATGCCAAAAGGGTTGCTTGCGTAATTAGAGCTGGAGGCTTGAGAAGAGCTGTCTTCATTGATTTTGATCTTTTGGATCAAAATAGAGCTGGGCAGACAGTGACTGAGGCTTGCAACATGTGCATCCTTTTTCTTGGATGCGTCTTGCTTTACTTCTACTGCCTTTGTGGCTGTCAGAGACATGCGTTCCATTTCGCATTCAAGATGTATCTCATATTCAACAAACATTTCAGATGCCTCTCGCTCTCCACTTGCAGTGCCCATTGTCTGATGATGGTCGGTGCCCACTGATGCCACAATCCAATCAAGGTTGGTGTGCTTTGAGTCTTGCATTGATGTGTTCTAATTGATGGCCTTTGACCCTGATCCTCAAGCCCGTTTTCTACTCTCATTTCTCGTGTGATGAGTTTGCTTTCCTCTTCCTCCTCCTCCTCCTCCCATTTCTCTTCCTCTTCCTTATTGATGGCATTTGACACTGATTCTCAAGCCTACTTTTTACTCTTTTGCATTTATGTTCTGATGCGTTTGTTTTTCTTTTCCTCTTCTTCTTCCTCCTCCTCCTTATCCTCATTCTCTTCCTCTAGAGGTTGGTATCTTATGATTGTTGTATTGCTATGTCTTCATTCTGATCTTTGATAGGGAGTAGGAGAATTTTTTTCAACATGTTTGTTTGTCTTCATGAGCTGATGGCTCAATTACTTATGAAAATAAGTGTGTGGAATAAAGGGCTTGACATTTTGTTTGGCAATCAATTCTCATAAATCCTCCTGCACAACTTTTAATATTCAATCTTTATGCGGCATTAATCTTGTACCAATATGCTACCACAGAATCACAGAAAACAACCTAGCCATGAATAAAAGGATGAAATCCTATGAAGGAGATCTCTCTCAATCCGACTCCTCTATTTATGCTCTTTATCTCAGTAAAAGAAATTTCATGGATAAATTGCCAGACTCTTCCTTCGGGTTCCCGTTCATAAACTTCCATATCATATTTATCGAATCTGATATGCATGATCTTTCCCACATACTTGTCAAAATATCCCTTGCGCACTACACGAGCACCAATCTGAGTTTGAGGTGGTGCTCTAATAAGGAGTATACGATTATTGGGATTATTGACAAGCTTAAGAAACACAAGATCACCAGTAATCGTAGGCTAGGAAATGGAGGTACCCATTTAAAACCAGTGAGGGAGAGAGACAAACGAAATTCATAATCACATGCATAAATTTCCTGCATCCACACCCAATTATGATTCTCAAAGGGAAAGATATACCCTTGTAACATATTAGAAGAAACTAGAGGATTAGCAGATTTTGCAACAATGGCGGTCAGGTGTTCTCTGGTGACAGGAGTGCAAAGAACATATCTAAAATTTGATCCAAAATCAAAGGAGTAGAGGAGATCCATATTGAGATCGATGAAACCCATCAATTTCCCCTCATGATGTTTCAGTTGTCTGCCATCTTCACGTATGCACATTACAGGTGATAACGAGTCGAGTTAGAATTTAGCTGTGTTCGAATTTGGCTCGGCTTCTTTTTCTGGACTCGAACTTGAGTCGAGCCTCAAACTGGAGCTCGAGCTTGCATAAGATTATGAGCTCGAAGCTCGGAAAAATATTCGAGCTAAAGTTCATTTTGCAATGGCTGCCAAGCATGCTTTTCTATGCAAAGGCTTCTCATCATTTTATAAATGAGATTTCTTCTAAAATCTCTTTCTCGATTCAAACCCGCGTACACGTGAAAACTGTATTCTTGCACAACTTATTTCACCACCAAACCAAGTGTATTTATATGTAAAAATATGTGATTGAAAATTTTTATATATATATATATATATATATATATATATATAGTGAGTAGGGGTGTTCACCCCGACCAACGGGTCAGGGCTGGGCGGGGCAGGTGGCCCGAACCGAACCGACCCGACCCTATATTTCGGTTCGGTTTGAGGTGGGTTGAGCCGCATGGGGCCAATTAGGGTCAAAGAGAATGACCCAATTTGGCCCATATTGACCCGTTTTGGCCCATTTTCTTCAATTCGAAATCGCAGCACTCAATCTCACGCCTATTCTCTTGCCTTAGCCTTCGCTGTCACCGACGGTGCGACTCACCGCTATTCAAAGGTTGAAATGGGAGAGCCATCTAGCAAGAGGATCGTCATCAACATTTAAGCCCGAGTTGGTTTTCTGTGTGTTTTTTTTTTTTTTTGGTGGGTTTTTGCTTTTTTGTTTTCTCACTATTTTTGTTCTGGAAATCACCAATGACTGGGCCGGTTCTTACACTTATAAGGCTAGGACAAAACAATAAAAAGAGGCCCCTAAAAATAAATAAAAAGTTCAGTAAATTTCATACGAGGGAAAAAAAAAAAGTTTTTGGCTCTCATTTGAAAATAAAATAAAAAAGACCCATTTTTACATTAATACTTTTCATTATCTTCAATACACATTTTCAGTTTTGACATAAAAATTAATTTGGGTCTAAAGCTAAAATTTTAAAAAATTAAACCTGCTAATACATATTAGTATATTATAATAATTTTGGGCCCTTCAAAATTTTGGACCCTAGACGGTCGCCAGTGCTGCCCCGCCCATTGGGCCGGCCCTGACTAATGATGGGGTTCAGTTCACAGAAATGCACACATTTGTGTTGATTAGTTTGTGTGTTGGTTGAATCTGGTGGAGAGTTAATTTTGAATTATTTGAGATGGTTTTGCCTGATTTTTTTGGGGGGGGGGGGGGGGGGGGGGGGGGGGGGGGGGGGAAGGTGCATATTTGCCCTTAAAGTTTTTTGAGTTTTTGGTAATATGCAAATTTGCCCATTTAGTTTTTCTAAGAGCATAAATACTCTTAACGTTTATAAATAGGTACAACCATGGTTGTTAAACTCGGGTCTAGACTCATAGAATCGGCCGATTCTACAAGTCTAGACCAAGGAATCGAGCAAAACTTGGGTAGAATCGCATCTACCCGAGTCGCAGCATCAGCCTCGGTAGAATCGGCCTAGAATCGGCCGATTCTACGATTCTAGGCCGATTCCACAATTTATTGAATGGGATCGAGATTGGACCAAAATACAGTGAAATATGTGATTTGGGAGGCCCAAATTTGGTAAAATTTTGGCAGCCCATATTCATAATTATACTATTTAGCAGCCCAAATTGTGAGCAATAATTTTCCCCTATCTTCAATCTTCACAAATCACAACAACGGGATTCCGTTCAATTGGGATTATGCATGGACATGATATGTAATTGATTTGGCTATGGATTATTGAGTTGACACTTTTAATGTGATTTTTATTGAACAATTATGAGTTTGTATGAGACATTCCGAGTTTATGATATAATTATAATTAAATAAGTGTGCGTTTGTTATTTTCCGATTCCAGGATCCGATTGTACGATTCCGATTCTGAGTATAAAACGATTCTATCACAAATTTTGAGTTTAACAACCTTGGGTACAACTATACCCGTCCTTTTAAATTCAATTGCCACGTAAGATTAAAATGTCTTACTTGGCATAATTACATGTAAATAATGATGAGTCATCCACCCATTTTCATTAATCATCTTCATCCATCCAACTTTCACCTACTGCCTCCTTCATCCATCGCCACCACCACCCTGAACAGGACACCCAACAAAATTCAAGCATGTCTATACCAAAGAATCAACAAAAAGAAATACAGAACCTTAAGCACCTTAATTTTACTTCAATTCAAGCCCACTGAACTTCCCTTTCCTATTTCAAATGGTTAATTTACGCGGGTATTCTACCGTCGAATCTCTCTCCGAACGATTCCGGGGCATTTATGATTCCGGTGGGCCGCGCAAAATGAAGGCAGTGAGCGGTCTGGAGAAATGGCGATGGCGGGATTGTACAGGTGCGTCCTCACTTCTCCTCCTGCCATTGATTTTGCTTCTGTCGAGGGAAAGGTCCGCTTCTTAAACATTTTTATTCCTGCCGGTTTCAATTTGTTGCGGAGTATTGTCTTTATGTATCTGTATATCGTCTCTCTTTGCTTTGAATTGGTGATACTACCGAGAAAATGAGACAACGGAGTTGGATTTCGGCCAATTCACTTCACTCTCCCACTTTTATCTACCTCCCAGTTCAGATTCTTTCCCAAAATTCCTCCATGAATCGATCCGCAAATATAGATCCATTTTTTTCCTATCAGAAGGAAGATTAATTGATATTGAAGATGTGTTATTGGGTGTCCTATTTAAGGTGGTGGTGGGCGATGGATGAAGGAGGCAATAGGTGAAAGTTGGATGGATGAAGATGATTAATGAAGAGAGGTGAATGACTCATCATTACATGTAATTATGCCAACTAAGACATTTTAATCTTACGTGGCAATTGAATTTAAAATGAGGGGTACAGTTGTACCTATTTATAAACGTTAAGGGTATATATGCTCTCAGGAGAAACTAAAAGGGCAAATTTGCATCCTTGCCAAAAACCTTAAGGGCAAATGTGCATTTTTGGGTTCTCTTCTCTGGTTAATTGGAGAGGTTCTATGAATTGTGTCCGGGATTAGCCTCTTGGAATATTATTAGGTTTTTTGTAGCCGTCGTTTCTTCTCATCTTCTTGAATTCTCTGCTCTTTCGTATGGGTGGGCATGGTTTGGGCCAATTCGAAATTCGAACCGAATTCGAATTTACCGAATTCGAAAAAACCTAATTCGAATTCTGAATTCGAATTAGGTTTGGTTTGAAACCGAATTCGAATTATGAAATTGGTTTTCGAATTGGTTTTCGAATTGGGCATTCAAACCAAATACCAAACCGAATTCGAATTAGTTTTATTATTAATATTTATTAGTTTTTTTTCCACCTAAAGTCTTTATTAATAATATAATACAAAATTTATAGATATTGAATATATATTAAAAAAACATATCATAATTATATATATATATATTAGTTATACATATATAAGTATAAAAATTATAATTGATTGTTTTCTATAATAAATGGTTTAAGGAAGAAAAAAAGAAAGACAGAATGATCAGTTAAAAACAAAGGAAATTTAGCAAGAGATAAAAGGAAAACAATTAATAATAGATTAAAAAAATATGGGAAAGAATAATGTGGACAGCAAGATTCGAACAAACAAGCACTATGTAAGAAAAAAGACCTTAACCACTAAGCTAGCCCAGCAGATGTAGTAAACTTCATATCTAAATAAATAAATATGTTCAGAAAGGGCAGGGCAAGGCTGAGAAAACATTTGTCCCACATCGGATTTACATGAATGAGTGGAGTGCTTGAACTCCTATAAAAGATGGCCGAACCGCAGCATGCTCTCTTAAACAAAAAGGCTATGTTGAGATGTGAATGCACATGTCCCAACTACTCCTTAGCCATCTGAGCTTGAGTTGGACAAGCACGAGTTGAATTTTTAAAATTCAACTCGAAATATTTTGAAAATTTTAAAAATATAAAGGGGAGGAAAAACTCGTCCCGAGTTGTACGATACTAAAAATTGTATTGAATCGTACAATTCAGAATTTTGTATGATTCACTACCAATTGCGATACGTTCATAGGAGTCGTATCGAAATTGGTATTTTATGATACGAATCGTATGATACGTATCGCGTATCGTACAATTGATTATGAAATTAATTTTGTGAATTTGGTTTCCATGGTTTAAAACCGAATTCGAATTACAAATTCGAATTGGTTTCTTCAGTTTAAAATCGAATTAGGTTTGGTTTTCGAATTGGCCAAAAAAAATTTTAAATTCGAGGAAACCAATTCGTGCCCACCCCTACTCTTTCGTGTTAAATTTCTTGCCGCATTATTTAATTTTTCCCAAAAAAGAGGCATTCTTTTTCCTTTTTTGGTGCACGGATTTTAATTGATTCCTAATCCGAACCCTTTCTATAGCTTTGCTGAGCGATATGGATGACATAGGCGATAATTAAGACAAAAGGCTGCTTGAAAATCGTGATTTCATATCCATTTTATGCGAGTTTAGTGTGGAATCCATGGCAGTTCATAGTCCATTGTAATTCTTCTATTACAATATTGCTTTTTCTTGGCCCAGAAAAAGGATTGCTTGAAATTTGTGAGTTAAGCGATCCCTTCTGTTTCTTACTTAATTTGATTATGATATATATATATATATATATATATTTCTGATTTAGTTCCCGCATAGTAATGACCTAGCGTCATTTTATAGTCTTGGTTTTTGGAAGGTTTACTTTTGTGTTTAACATCATCATTATCATAAGTAAAGCACTCATCATGCATGCATGCATAAGCATGACTAGTTTGTCATTTGTTGAAGAATGTTAATGAATTTTGAGATAATTGTCCTGACGTTGTGTTAGGCGTGATGACTTGGGATTTTACTTGTTAAGGGATTCGGATATGGCTAGCTAAGTAATGTTGGTCCAATAGAAGAGGTGGAAAGAAAATTCAATTCTCACATATTTTGAGAAATCCCGATTCATTTATTGCAAAGAATCCCTTTGTACCAATGTGAGAGGAAACTTCTGGATTTCCCATTGTAATACTAGTTGTCCACTGCGTATGATTGAAATCCTTGTTTTACTGCGTGTAGTGTGTGTACATTAATGTGTATTTCTCATTCTCTGGTGTTGTAAGAGTTGCAACAGTAAGATTGACATGGATTTTTTTGCTTGGCAGATGTTGTGACTCTACTGGGTAGGCAGTTTCTGGTAAAAGTTAGAAGTGGCGATCAAATTCTCAGACACTGCAAATCCTAGTAACAAACAGTGCAAGAGTAGCTGACCTCGTATCCGACGTTTATTTGGACAGTTTCCTGGAGGTACAGACTGAATAAGTTTTGATTTCCTTGTGTTTCAATTGGCTTAACAAATTGGGATAATCTAAATTAACTACGTGGGACTGGTCAGTCTTGTCTTTGTTTGACAAAATGTCACTGTGTTTATTAAGTTTCACTTTTACTTTCATGTATTTATTCTTAGAATTCTAAGGATTTAGTCAAAGGAGCTGCCATTTTTTCCAGATTTGAATTTTGCTGTATTTTAGTTAGGATATTTAACAGACTTTTGGTGACTTACTTATATAAAGGGTTTGATTGACTTGTGAATTATTTGTTGGTAGCTCAAACATAGACTTTTGGTGTTTGGTGGGTGAAAATTGCATATTTAGTGAATAGAAAAGTTGCAAATAACATACTTTTCAAGCATTAGAACCTGTAAACTTTTGAATGTAGGGATGAGGAAATTTTCTTATCTTTATAGGAATCTATTTTATAATATTAAGAGTCCCTACCTCTCTGTTATCCTAATGTCATGGCTAAGAGTACATATTTTGAATTTGAGATCCACTTTTTGAGTGCATTTTTTTACCACCAAGTATCTGTTCTCACACTTAGAAGTGATGGCATTTGTGAGAGTCTTCCCTTTGTCATAAGTAGAACTTGAAACTTTTGCGATGTTATCTCCAATTGAGCTCGTACACTGGAATTTTTAGGTACCCTTTTAAGAAGGGGGGGGGGGGGGGGGGGGGGGGGGGGACTGGGATTTCTCCAAATTCTTGTCTTTTTCTGCCTAGTGTAAATATTTTGAAGGTCAAGAGATTATTGGGATCAGATACTCGTATTTAATGCTGAGATTTCTATAATTTGGTGTTTAGTGTTTATTTAAGGCAAAGGTTTTCTTGATTTACAAGTTTTTTCTGTATATCAATCCGAGGTCTAGCTATTCACAAACTCATTGTTCTCTCTGTCTTTGTTAGGGAGCTGAAAAAATAGCAGAGGCTTTGAATGATGAGCTCCTGATTCTGGAATGTTTTGATGTAAAAGATATGAAATTTGAACTGTGTTAGTTTTCAGAATTTAGAATTGTCTTGTCAATTTTGCTTTAATTTTCAATTTTAATTACATTGTGACTTGATGAATCTAAATATTAGAATTGAATTGTTATTGCATCTTTAAAAGTGTTTGATATAAAAGATATGGATTTTAATATGTTTAAAATTTTAGTTTTTTTATAAATTTTAAATAAAATTACATGTGAGAATTCAAACAAATGTGTTTAAAAAAAAAAAAAGAAAATAGAGAGGCAAAACGGGCCGATTAGGGTGGCGGCCCTGCCCAAACCGAAATCGCCCTAGCCCGGACCGCGTCTTTAGGGCCGTGACCCTATCTTACCCAAACCTTTAGGGTTGGATAGGTTCGGGCCGATTTTTTTAATTTTGAGCAGGCCTATTAGGGAGTAATATTTGTCAAGATGATCCTGAAATAAACTATTTCATGACTTATCAGACATCCAATCACAGGTTGCGACATGTTTTTTTTTTTCTAAACTGATATATTCTAATTATATGGTATACTTATCTTATTAAAACTAAATTTTTACATTTACTAATGTAAATATATTTATATGGAATATTCTTTAATCTTGCATTTTATTATAATTTCATTTTTTAATTAAAAATTATATAAAAAAATTTAAAATAACTATACCATACACACAAATAAGTGAACCCTTAATCATAAGATTTAATTTGTTAAAAAATGAATATGAATGAAAAAAAAAATATTAAAAATTTAAAAATAACTATACCCTATATACAAATAAGTGAATCCCTACTCACAAGATTTAATTTGTTAAAAATGAATATCAACGAAAAACATTTATCTCAAAAAATTAAAATAACTAAACCCTATACACAAATAAGTGAACCCTTAGTCATAAGTTTTAATTTCTTAAAAATGAATATCAATGAAAAGAAATTATTTAAAAATTTTAAAATAATTATACCCTGTATACAAATAAGTGAACCCTTAGTCAAGAGATTTATTTTGTTAAAAATAAATATAAATGGTAAAATTTTAAACTATCCCAAGTGATTTATTTTATATTCGTAAAAGATTTAGGTAGATCTGTAACTAAAAATTCTGTGGTAAGTTTAATAATTGTAGTAATGTAAAAAGTGATTTCACAGGATAAATATACAATAATTAGATTATATCAATTTATAAAAAATTAGGTGTCAACCTGTGATTGGATGTTTGATGAGTCATGAGATAGCTTATTTAAGGATCATCCTGATAAATATTAACCTAATATATATATATATATATATATATAAATTGTGGGTTTTTATTACACTACTAATTTTCTTTAAAGTTGTGAACAAGCTCCTTATCGAGCCCTTCACGAACATAATTGGGCTTTTATCCCCCTTGTTCATTTACTGTTCGTTTATCAATCGAGTCTAAAATCTTGTTCGTGTTCATTTATTTAATAAATGAACGATCTCGAACTGAATTTTTAACAAATCGAGCCCGAACTTGTTGGTGAATGTTTGTGTTTGTTTTCACCCCTAGTGTACATGAAATGGGGTGCCCCATTGCTAAAGAACCCTAAGCCCTAACGAGTTAACAATTCTAGCCCTGCTTGGAGAAAATAAATAATTATTTTACTTGAAAAAACTGAAATTTAAAATCAAATTATTGATACAGATTCAATTGTATAGATCAGGTTGCACTCTGCTCGTAATCCATAATTGAAGTAATGCTAGTTTGATTTGGTTTGATTTGGATTACTAGCATAAGTAATCACAAACCTATAACTGGATGAATGAAGCTATTTCTTAAGTATCAAATAAACAAACAATAATCACTCTTATGTTATAAAAGTTGAGTTTATTGCTTTGAGTGCAGCTTGTTAAGAAGCTCATGAGCAACTAAAAGATATACTATTCGATGTAGATTTTTAGGCTTGACCTATGCCTCTGAGGTCAAGAATGAATACGAACATATATGAACAAGCCCATGATCAACTCGGCAATAAATGAATACAAACAAAATTTTAGACATGATTAATAAATAAACAAAAATGAAAGCTCGTTTATGTTCATGAGGAGAGTCGACTAAGATATTAATTATTTAAACGACGTCATCCTACTAGAGCAATTAAACAGGAATTTAATTAAACCAATCAATTTCATGATACAATGTTCATGAACAAACTTTTACTCATTTATTCAATAAATAAACAAACACGAACAAATTTTAGACTTAATAAATAAATTAATAGAGCTTGAACACCTCAAAACTTGACTCATTTCGATCTCACTCTTATAATTCGTAAGTCTATAGACAATATTCTTCAATTATTCTTATTAATCACTTGCATTGTGCATATGTGACTAATTAACTTTGTTGGATTTATGATATGTCAAAGACATAAACAATGATGAAAATTTTGAAATATTTTTTCAATTGCAATTTGCATAACTCTATATTAACTATGGTGATTTATATTCTATTAAATGGAACAAATGACAAGTCATGACTATTAGTCAAATGAGTTATATCAAAACAAATTCCATGACATTGGAATTAAAAAAATCACATGAAACCCTACATCTTACTTCTATACAAAACATATTTTTTATTTGAGATTCTTAATCTAAATCAAACACAGAGAAAAAGTTTTGAGTTTTATTTTGCATACGAAAAAAATAATTTATTCAAGATTTTAGCATCTCTTATATCTAGTCTCAACTTTCTAATTTAAACACATAATTTCTACACTTTCTTTCATTAAATAGAAAATTATAATAGCCAATATCCTCCATAAAAATTGACATTAATCTTTCACTCAAAGTTACTCCAATTTGATCCAAATTTTTGACAAAACTCCTGTTTTGATAGCATCTTCCTAGGGCAGAAAAATAAAGGATCATGTGCACACGAATATCAGTTGATTCTCCATTACCTTTGTATGTTGATTTATCTTACCGGGTTGATTCTCCATTACTGCCGAAATAAAAGATGAGATAATTAATAAAAATAAAGTTTACCACAAGAGAAATCTTAGTATCTCAAAAAATTTGGATAACAGGAAAGTGCATAGCCTAGCTTGTGGTTGTTTATGCTTGTGGAGTGGTCAATATCCGTTTCGTTTGAATGATGTCTAGAGTAATAACAATTTTAGAAACAATTCCTAGTACCTAGTTTTCTTTTTATTGGAAACTAGAAACTTGTAAATTAATTATCTAAAATCACTCAATTTTCTATTTTTTTTTCTTGAAATATTCATCAACATTTTTAGTGAGTTTCACCATTTTTTTTTCCAAAGAAATGAGATTCCCTATACCCTATAAAAGAATTGCTTAGTTACCAAAATTAAAAAAAAAAAAAATCCCAATTGTTGGTCAATTGACAACATATATATAGCTCTTAAAAATCTTTGCGGTAAATTAACTAGGCAGGATTTATTACAGTTTCACTTTCTGATGTATTGCAGTAAAAGCTGTACAGCATGATATGAAATGGCCGGCCACAGAAATAGAAGGGCCATATTCAAAACACTTATTAAAAGCTATGGATGTATATATCATAGTCATGGACAAGCTTAAGGCCTCAAAACCAATGTTCCCAAGGGATGTTTTGCTGCCATCA